>VWZG01007480.1:425074-640774 GCA_013396735.1 Grallaria varia
TTGCATTCTGTAGAAAGTATAACTAAATGATCTAAAGGAACCAACAGCACAAAAGCACAATGACTTATTGCCATCAACTCTATAGGATAGTTAAGACATAAACAAATGGGGAATGTAAATCTCGACACAATCACATCTGCTTTTTTATGTCAAATTTTAACATTTTCCAAAAGAGCCTTATCACAGATATATAGCCACCCTGCTTCAAGTTAAAGAACTGAATTTAAGACACAGCAAAGATAATAGAACACTGGTAGGCAGCCAGTAGGTATGGCCTGTTACCATTTTGGAGCAGATGGGCTGAATGAGATATGAAGTGAACGGTGGAACAATCCTTTCTTGCTTCTAAACCAGCCGGGATTCAGATTTAGATCCACTGTGTTTATTAGGACAGACAAAAATTACGGAAAATTAAACCTTAAAGTCTGACCTACATTAAGTTTAGATGGTATGTGCTGAGAGGGGTTAATAAAAAGTCACCTGTAGAAGATACAAAATAGTTCCATTTCAGCAAAACTCTTCGAAGTAGTAAACATTCAAAAAATGCCAACAAAATCTCATAACAGTTTTGTTCAGGAAATCAGAAAGTTTTGATGGTTGTTTCCTATTATAAGGAGTTAAGGAAATAATGCAAATGAGTGGCAGTAAAAGTTTCTCATTTTCTTTCATCTTAAATTTGAGCTTAAAAACGATCCTCAGGGAAAGCACAATTGCTCTCTGCTAATTTCTAATTAATGTTCACTGTCCAGGGATTGCAGGCACACATCCATGGGAGAATACAAGGTTAAAATTAACTCTGCTCTGTAAGACACAACCCTTGACTCTCAGCAGGCCCTTACATAAAAGCTAAGGGAAGATGATATCCCCGTTTATGGGGACACAATAAAATGCTTTAAGAAAGCAGATAAACAAAGAAAATTTAACCCCAAATATTTTAAACTTTGTTTCCCTGTTCTGTGGCAGGTGTGAACAACACTGACACTGAGCGGCAAATGGAATGACCCACAGAAATACCTGCCTTCAGTTACAGGGGGTTGTCAATGCTCAAACTAGGCTCTGCAAATGTGGGTTAGAACCTGCCTCCTCGTGTTTGAAAGATAAACATTTTATTATTAAAATTAAAATTTCATGTTTGTGATTACTTTGCCATGAAAGAAATAATAAGTTTACAGCTATAAATGTCACTCTTATTAAAAAGAAGTGAATCATCAGCTCACAAGTACAAATTACAGACCAACACAAGATGCACATGAGCACAAAACTGAGCTGCCCTGAAGTAATTTGTGATCTCATTGTCCCCAAATGAATGTACACACAAAACTCCTGGGCAGCAGAACTATCGTGGCTCTTGCATGCAATGGTGTTTTAATTGCATAGCTACAATTCAAAAGAGGTTAAACTGCTTTTGCATATTTCCACTTACTAGTTTTCTTCCTTTACTTGTCTTAGGTTTAAAGAAAACAACCATTAAAGGTACTGATCAGCTATAGAATTATTGTCTTTTTTATTTCTTCAATCATTCTTTCCAACTTATTCTCCCCTGAAAGCTCGACACTAACGTAACTTCAGTCAAGGCTTATGAGCTGGCCAACCACCACCTTCATCAGGAACACTCTCGTGCCATATTGTCCTACATGATCAGAGTGACACGGCTTGCAGAATCAATTTATTACATAGCACTGTGCCAAAAATCCGAAACATGTACACATCTAAAGGAAAAAAATAGTTCTCTTAAATGTATCAAATATGAAAACCTAATACGGCCATCAGAATTTTCACATCTGACCACTGTAAGGTGTGCCTATATCATGGCTTTGTACTCCTACTCCTATGCTATCACAATAAATACTTATGTATCTTAACCTATGTTTGGATATACTTAAAGACTCAGGAGCAAATTAGAACTGAGCACTACATGTCAGATCAATCTGCTATTAAGTAAATTGACATGAAGTGATTATTGTTTTTAAAACAAATTAGACTCCTCAAGTTCTCATTTCTGTGTTTCAAGACATTTAAAGACAATGAAAATATTTACTCAGAAAAAATAAGTTTAGTTATTTTGTTTAAAAATAGTAGAGAAATATAATATCTTAGTAAGTAGAAAGCTGCATTTAAACATCATAAATATTAAATGCTCTAAGCATAATTATTTCTACTACTTCATGATGCTTACAATTCCTTCCTTTTACCCTAACTACAGATTTTATATCATTACTTCCAAAAAAAAAACCAATGCACATACTCTCAGGGGGAAAAGGAAAAAGAAAAAAAGATACTATCTTGGTCTATACTTAAGAAATTGGATGTACTTTGCTAATTTCTACTTTCTCATCTAACAATACTGCCATGAGGATTTCGCAGAATAAAACTGCAGAGAAGGCTCCCAGAAAATGGACAGCTTACCCAGAACTGCACACACAGTGCCACTGCAAACAACTTTGAGTTGTATTCAGTACAAACAGTAAGCCAGCTCATATGAACAGGATAATAATCACACTAAATTGATTTTACATCTTCTCTTTCCAGCAACCATTGAGAAAGGATTCCTCCAGATGCTGGCCAAGGCAGACTGTCAGTGCTGGGACCCTGCCAGTGCACACTGAGCCTTCACTTCCCAGCCTTCACCCTCCAGTTTTCACTGTGGGAGTGGAACAGTAACAGGAGCACCAGGAACAAACCCAAACTCATCCTCTCACAATGATTCTCTCACCTCCCAAAGAATACGTGCATTATTTAGAAGAAAATGACATAAAATGTGAATACCACGCACATCCTGCTTTAACAAGTCAGTATGCAGAACCAAATTGCTCCAGAAGCCAAAGAGATTTCATATCAAAACTTAGGGAACATACAGAAAGTTTGAAATCTTGTTTCCTAAACAGTATCTTCCCCCCAAAATAAATGGGTTGAAGTTACATTTAGTGTCAACTGATCTTGTAGTCTGTAGCTTTACAGAATCACAGAATATACTGAGCTGGGACCCACAAGGATCATCAAGCCCAACACTTAGAATTACTTTAATATCACTTTGCATGATTCAATTTGGACTTCAGTATCTGCATGGGCACATCCTTGCACATGAATAACACTGACAGATGTACAAACCACAGAATAAGAGCCCGCAGCTCAGACAACTCTCAATATCCTTGATGCATTTGGCATGAAGGACTATGGCTAGAAAATGGTCACGAGTAATTTATAAAGTGGCAACAGATCTAATTATGTGAACCGTGCCAGTAAGAGGTCTCGCCATGGACTAACAATTCAACAATCTGTAGAACAGTGAAGACAAATATTAATAAGATGCAGATATCTCCAAGTGTCCTTCCTTTCTCCCTTCCATTCCCACTCTGGGAGGGTGTATCTCCTTGCTAAAAAGGAAGGGCACAGCAGCATTAGCTGAGAAAAGGGCAAAGTGTTGTACCAGCCAAAAGAGGAAGCCTGTCCTCCTAAACCAACAGTCAGCTTGGTGGAAGTAATGTTACAGTAAATATAAAAAGGTATCCTGAAATGCTTAATGCTTGTCTCTAACCAGGCAGTTCCAAAGAAAAAGTAACTTTCAAAATTTAGGTAGTTGCACTCTAAATATTAAAAACATTATCATGAAATTAATGAAGCAGCATCTTTGAAACCTCTCACCTACTTGTATCTCCTTCCATGACCTTGTAAACCAAATACAAGGCAGGCAGGCTTATCGATTTAGCAACTGCTTTATGCAAGCCCATATTTAAATTTCAAGACACCTAAAGACAACTAAACATGTGATAAAAGGAGCTTGTAGTCCATCAAAAACTACACCACTAAACACTAGGGTCAGGTCTAGACACAAACTGAAATGTATCTTTGTGCTCTGTCTGTTGGGTGAAAACCAGCCAGTTTTAGCTTTAAGTGCTAATTCAGTACTTTTTAAAAACACTCAATTTATTTAAAACATAAAGAGAGACTCGTTTGGTAAAGTGATTAGATCAGACTCCAGGAGCAGACAAATGACAGAGTAAAGAGAAGAGTCTAGAGACCCAGGTATAGAATTGCAGATAAGTACCAAATACACTCAGCAATTTCTGAGCAGAAAACATCATCAGGATTTTAAACAGATGACATTTGCAGTAGTCAGACTGACAGAACAGATGTACTAAAACCCATTAAAAGAGCCAAAATCCAAAAGACTTGTCACGGTTTGTTAGGGACATGATTTGCACATCTGCAAAATGAGCTCAACAATGTCTCTCTCTGAGAAAGAAAATGAAACACATCCACACTGTACAAAAGTGAGGGAGTTGTTATAGCATGCTTCATAATTATCTGCATTTTGAGAGCGAGTAGAAAAAGGTATATAAAAATAGTAAGAGGTTGTTTTAAAATTATTCTGTTCATTGCCTTCAGATTCCAGTCTCTGCAGCAGCCACGGAAATGTGATACAGACAATACCACTGCCACGAGGGCTGGGATGGCTTTGCAACTGCAGGTTGTCTGGAATAGCTGCGAATTTGATGATGATTCATTGAGCTGTTTATCTTCCCACGTGGATTTAGCAGCACTCAGGCGCTTACTGCACGGACATCTTTCAGAACAAAGTCATGTACAGTTCAGAGTTATGTGCAAATGTTGCTGTACAAGCTGACACGACTGGGAGGGGACAGCAGCAGGGGCCACTCCACCCCAGCCACGCCACTGGACACAGCCTGACTATAACACCCAGGCAGATACAGCCTGGCTGTGACAGCAGGGACACCAAAAGGAACAAGACAGTCACCCCTGAATCCCCCCAAACCCTTAAGAACACAACTAAGAGTGGCCAGGGAAGCTGCTGAAGGTACCATTTTTGTTGGGCTAACTCCTTGGAAGCAAGAGGAAAGAAGGAAGCCTCGCCGCAGCCAGCTGTCCCAAAAAAAGGACCACGTAACTATATAACACAGTTTGGACAGTATCTCTGGTTTCCTCAGACACTGGGCAGTCATCTGTCACTGCTGGCCAACGAGGATTTGACTTGACCCTTGAGTGATTAGTTTCCTTCCAAGCCTGTGATTTATTTTCCACTGCACACACTGACTACTCTTGGTCCTTCACTGTCTTTTTCCAACTGTGTGTAATTATGGACCTACAGATGCTGAAAAACCGAGACTTGATTACAACTACAAGTAGTGGAGGCTTGGAGAGGCTTACCAGTAGATCTGATTGCAATGGAGAAGCAAGAACCAGTGAAAAAAAAGAAGAGAACTTTCTGCCAGGCAGAGCAGTGGCTTCTCCCCTGGCAGCTGCAGTTTGCTGGCTCTTTGCACTGAGAGTGGAAAGCTCAGATGTTTCCAGCCTGAATTATGAGACAGTCTCAAGTGAGCAGCAGCAGCAACCCACAATTAATCTTATGCTTCTATCTCAGAACACAAACAAAAACAAACTGGGAGGCAAACGCAGCTTTTCCTCAGTGTTACACTATTTTCTGAAACAGAAAGATATCGTGTTTCATTCTAGCTCTAAATTTCCCTCCCTTTTTATTTGTCTACATTTTGGGTTTACAATTCTTTCATCAAGCAGCAGTGATAGGAAAGATGAATATAAACTTTGATGAACATCCTAATCGCTTCACAAACCATAGAGGTAAGAGAATATAGTCTGGACAACAAAAGCAAACGAGACATTTGGAAAACACATACCACTCTAAGGATTTTTTAATGGGTGTATATTCACATTGCTGATTATTCAAGCAATTACAGAATATGACATTCAGATCTCAGGTTTCTTTAACTAAAATATATTCCAATTGTTTGCTTTTATCAGCAAAAGTAAATTTCAGGGGATTAAGTATCAAAACTTCAAGATAATTAAAGCTGTGTTGCTCTTTTTGCAACTACAAACATCACCTTTCAGAAATATAACCTATGTTGAATCTTGAGAGTTGAGATCACTTGAAAAACAACTCACATTTGGATATAATGACACCACAACTAAAAGACTTTCTGATGTTAGACTAAATTGGTCTCTGGATTAAATTTACCTAGCAGCAATTTCTAAAGGTCCTGTATTCAGTTGCAAACACATTGAAATGAATATCTCATCCAGGAGTCAGCCTTGTAAATAGTCCCTTACACAACTGCATTAATCCCCAAGGACCACAGAGCAGGGCCCTGGTCCTTAGTACCTCCAGACTATGTACACCCTCTGAATAAATCAATGCATCCTCACTTTGTGCTGTTGCTCTCTAGAACAGTTCACAATTAAATCCTCAGTAAACATATACACACATTACATCTGTAGATCAGCTACTGACATATTAACTGCTCAACGGTATTTTCCTGACCACTGGAGTCTACTGAAATTTCAGTGCAAAAAAGTCACAGAAGGGATTTCTAAAAAAAAGTATAAAGCAAGCTTTCCACACTTCAGTTTTTCACAGTCCAGTGGATCTGCCTTTTTTGCTTTATTTCCTATGCATTTTGCTAACTGATCTTCATAACAAACAACCAGTCTTGTCACCTGGCTGGGGAGAGCGGCTCTAAAAAACCAAGTGCTGCATACCAAAAGACAGCACTAAACACTAATGCTCAAAGTTCATTTCTGTGCCTGAAGAGAGTCCTCAAAGAGAGAAAAAAAGTGACTTTTTTAACTTCACAGTCCCCGAGGGTCAAGAATGCTCCATTCTTTTAAAAACTGAGTTTCACTACAAGGAATAGTTTATCTAGAGTACTCTTGGAGAGCTCCAGCTTCTCTGTAAGGCATGCAGTGCTCAGCAGGACATAAATACATCCCCACTCTGAGAGGACGATCCCTCTGCAGTCGCTCACAGCTCTCCAGAGGAAGGAAAGGCATTTGTTTCTTCTTGGAGAAAAAACCCTACAGTGCTTTGTTGGTCTGGCTGAGACAGATCCAGAAATTACCTGGTGTATCCTTGAGGTTCCAAAAGCACAATTATAACATGGCTCATTCTTTTCCTTTTCCAATTGTTGTACTTCATCTATACGTGCTCAGGTGTTTGAACACAAGTTATTAAACACTTAACTGGTAACTATATAATGGCATTGCTTCTTTAGCAGGTCAGCCTACACAATGATTAGTTTAACTGAGTTTTTGGTGAAGTTGTATCCCAGCAGATGTCACAGTCTAGAGACAAAGGTGACACTCTGCATCTACCGAGAAGCCCCCACACATTTTGTGTAGGAAGTTCCTAGATGACTTTATGGCCCTAGTAATAGAAAAAGGAGATTGTAAGGGGTTCTACTTTTATTTTTCCTTTTTGATAAAGATAGAAATAGTACCTTTTGGCTATTAAAGTAGTTAAAGCACATATTTAATTTTAGCTGTTCTGGCTCTAGGCTCTGGAGTCATCTGCAGCAATGTTACATTCTGGCAAACTTTGTGCTGAGATCTTTAGAGGAATATTTAAATGGGAATGTAATAGCTGGCTACTGCCCTAAGCCAAAAGTCTACAAATGAAGACTCTATGTTTTTAAGTGCAAAGAAAAAAAAATTATTTTACAGATAAGCACGTGTTCAAGTATCCAAAACATTTTCTCTGCCTTGCATAGCTCCTTTATACTGCTGCCATATGGTACAAAGAATTTTCCATCTTAATATCTGGCGACTATTTTCTAACAGGAACTCCTAGATAATTTAGCAGTTTCTTAAGCTGGATAAAGTTTATAATTATTTAAAATTAAGACATCAAACCAATTATTTCTTTCTTGTTAAGTTCACTACAAAAAAGCCCACGGAAAAACACATATGACACAGATTACTGCATATTCAGTAACCAGCTGCTTTAAATTTAGATATTAAGTAATTCACTCTTTTCTGTGTGCAAGAGCTGAACAATTTAATAAATTCCCCAATGCCCCAACATGTGCCAGCAATGCTAGGTTATCGAAAATCCAGCTGCTGTTACGACAACAGCTGCCAATGCTAAAGCTTTGCAAGAGAATAATGAATCAGCTTCAAGCTAAGACAAACCGAGACAGTTCCACTTAAGATACATGGGAATACAATATATCTGTTAATTAAAACTAACACCGATCCACAGTCACAGGAAATTTCAGTGCCAAGAATCCACGGGCATTGTTTATGGTGGAAATTTAATGCAAATCAAGCTGTACAAAGACAAAAGCAGCTCCACTTCCATCAGCTGTCCTATGTGCACAGGAATGCCCTAGAAATTACACCTGTAGTTTGCAAAACAGATTCTGTTGTGTCAGTTTGCTTTTCTTTCCTACATATCACATCACACTACATGACATGTTTTACACAGCTGTATTTCTGGATTTTTCAGTGATCGTTTAAAGTGTTTGTGAAAATGATTGTGAAAAATCTGATTGGTTTATGTGCAAGTATTTTAATGCAATCTAATAGCCCAAGGTACAATGCCACTGTCCTTAAGCTACTGGACAAGCATAGAAACAGTAAATAATTCTTCAAACACATTTTCTGGACAATCAGTGCAGAAATATATATAAATAAATGTCCTTAACTTTTTAAAAACTAAGAAAATACTTTCTTTGATATTAAATTATTACTTGAGTCACAAAAGCTTTGCAGGTGGATGTGACTTCAGCACATGTAAACAATGACACATTCTTCTATTTCTCACAATTAGCACTCTTAAGGGAAATAATTTTGAAGTTATTCTAGAATTCATCAGTCCCATAAGCAAGGTTAGAGTATTATTGCATTGATGTAAATTCACATAAGACACGAGCATAAAATACTTCTTAAAAACAAACACACAAACCCGACCCATTTTCATTTGCTGGAGCTGGAACATCTCCAGTACATAAAGTACACAATGCTCAAAAGCCACATTAAAGACAACTTCAGTAACTCCAACTTCAAGAAATCTATATATAGCAGTTTAAGTATAAAAAATTATTTAGGAATGTATTATTTGAAAAAGATTAGGACTATATCGACAAATTAAAAGCATGTCATGCAGAGATTTAAGATGCTTATAAAAGCTCAAGCAAAGGGGCAAACCACATCAAGGGGCTTACAGAAAACTCAAAGACTTGGAAGGCTGAAAGAACCTCATTCTTTTTCATACCTTAATTATGAAGTTGCAAATAACTGTGTTTTCAGCCACATGTTCTTGACATCGCAACAAACCCAACATTGTTATTTTGTCAAATATTAGCAGACTTACTTTTCTTTAAGGAAATCCACCACTTGTTTGAAGTCTGCCACACAGTATTCTCTTTTCATGTCCATGAGCACACTGTCAGATGCTGACTGGACTGGTATGTGCAGAAAAGCATATACTCTGGGATGATTGAGAATCTTTGCCATTTCCTAGGAGTTATTAAAAAAAAAAGAAAGGAAAAAAGTTTTAAAGCATTAGGAAAACATACACAAAACTCCTTTAAATTAATAGATGGGGTAAGTACCAGTATCAGTACTTCTGAAACCCAAACAGTACTGAGCTGCAATAGCCCAGCTGGGAACAGTAGGGACAGGTGAAAATACTTGAAAGGAATTTTGTTTTAAAAGAAAAGAAAAAGAAAGCAACAAAGTTGAATTTCTTTGAGACAGGGATCACATTCCCTATGTAGCACTGATTATGCAATTAAAGAAAATTTCAGAGGCAAAGTATTGTGTGAATTGGTGCTTTCAGACAGTGGCTGTTTTCAGCTTCAGGAGGTGGCAAGGGTTAGTTGCTTTCTTGTCAGAACGAAATAACTTCTCAGATACCAATATGAGGATGTTGGAGTGCCCTTAAAGTTGGCCATTGGCTAATTAAGGGACACCTCATTTGCAAACCTGCTCCTGTCCTGGTCTGAAATAGTACCTGTGTTAATTCAGAGGAGACTCCAGCAACTAGAAGAGCTTGGTTATAAAATGAATCCAATTAATCAGGGGCAGCTTAAAAGCAGAGCAACTTTGCAGGGTTCAGAGTCAATACTGACAGATTTTACCATACCACAGATTGCACAGAGAATACGAGATTTCATCACTTAATAAAACCACTAGTTAATACTCCAAAGAGTATTTGAAGGACATCATGGGCTAATGCATAATTGTACTTCACAGTATCTCAACATTCTAAGCTTAACATCTGTTTCTTGAGGTTTTTTTTATAGAATGTTCTGTCCTTAAGGCCACCATCTATATACCTATATCAGGTTTTTTTTACAAAGTGCTTTGCCTTACTAGATATAATTACATATTTCAGTTAGAAGAAAAAATGCAATATAGAATTTTATTTCTCTCTGGGAACAATAAATGAACAACTTTGTGAAAGAATTTCTGTCTTCCATCATGACAAAAATGGCCGATTGCCTTTTTCTCTATTCCCTGGAATGTGATCACGTGTCTATGAATGAAGGGGTGCAGTACACAAAAATGACATTTTGTGTAGGAATAAAAAGGTCTAAGAGTAGCACAATATGTTTAGACTTGACTCTACAAAAACCAGGAGCCATCTACATTTGGACTAACCATGTATGTGAAACATCCTTAAGGATACTGATCACATAGGAAACTATTTTCTCCCAGTTCTTAGTAGCTGGAGTACAACAGAATACAAGGCACATTACCAGAAAGATTTCTACCTAGTCTGTATATTTTACCCTAGCAATTACAATACACCCATTGAGCCTCCTAACCAGAAAATCACTTCTGTTTGTAATGATCCCACGTGCAACCACAGAGAGTCACAGGGTATCATCAGTATTAGAGTCACATCAGTACCTGCTCATCTTTATGACACTACCAGAGAGCTGGTCAGTCAGTGATTCTTCCTCCTAACCTAAAGCAGGCAAAAATCCAATTATTTGAATCCTGCCTTGTGTTTGAGCCACGATAACGTGAATAACTTGCTTCCCAGCAAAGGGATTTTGTCCTCTGCCAGCAGCCCTCTGCCCTTGTCCATATGGAACCAGGACACAAGGGCCCTCCCTCCAACCTTCATCCCCTCGTGGCAGATGTGAGTCTGGGACCTGTCAGGAGGGCTGTCTGGGGCTGTGTCCTCCCAGAAGCCGAGTGGTGTCCCCACCAGCACAGGCTGGATGACAATCAGGTGGCTGTGGCCCATGTGATGTCCCCTCTGCTGTAGGGCAGCTCCAACAGATGTGACCCTGCGATGCCGGCACGGCAACGATGACACAGCACGGTGAGGTCTGCAAAGCCCACAACAGTTTGGTTAAATTAATGAGCAGAGAGCTCTCCCCACAAGTAAGGGGGCTGTAAAACCCTAAGAATGTGGGGTGTGAGAGCACAAAGCCCCCTGAGGACACAGCTGGAGGGCAGTGTCCCTCCCTCCCTCCCGTGTGCCAACCAGCAGAGATGTGACCAAGCTGCACGATGGGCAAGCTTAGTCAGTGGCAATGCCCACCCATGTAACGTGACATGACATCCTCAGGGCTTCGTCCTGTCTTTGGCATAAGGGCAAGTCACACTCAGAAGCCCACGCAGTTCTAACCAATCTAATTGGAAACTCAAAATCAAAACCCTGGTTTGCCAGATGGAGGGCAAAAAAACCTGTGCTGTCATGTGGGAAAAATGCCTTCGACATTACCAAACAGCCAAGTGGTGTTAGCTCAGGCCACCCTGAGCAGTGGATATGAAGCAGACTGCAGGCTGTGATGTGCTGATAGGAAACCCCTCCGTGAGAGCCCAATGCTCAGCCGAGATGCTCCAGATGTGCCCCTGGTGTGGGACCTCTGCACTGCCTCCAGCTCAGGGGACAAACCACCACACTCACACAGGCCAGCTCCTCCGCCCTCAGAGCTGCATGTTAACCTTCATCTCTTAAAAAAAAAAGCAAAAAACCCCCCAAAAACCCAAGCCATACCAAAATCTTCCAATAAACCTTCAAAAGCTTGCCACATCGTCCTTCATTAACAATGAGGACAGGCTAGCTCAAGTTCTGGCACAAAAAGGGATATTCAGATAGCATGACAATGTAATAACTGCACTTCACAGCCCAAAGCTTCAGTCGAGGTTTGCTGCATCTCCTCCTTAAGTCAGTGCACAAGCAAGGCAACAGCACCAAATGTTATCTACCTGATTTCTACACACAGAAATATCAAGAACTCTCCTGCTCTGTTAACAGGTACATACATTTCTCTCCAAGACTGCACACAGTATAGCCAAGAATAGAAAAAGAGACTCCTTGCAGAGTACCCTTTTTTTGCATTTATCTGACTAAAATGGTAATTCCCAGTACAGATAGTTCACACCTAGGTTACCAAAATTCTTCATAAGCAGCAAGCTGGTATCCCCATCACAACATGCCTCCCATATTAAAGCAGGACCGACTTTACACTGGGGAAAATATTAAGCAGCAGCATTTCCACTGGTGTGATTGCTCCCTGCTGTGAGCCTGAGCCCACCTGAGCGTGTGCCACCAAAACACAGCTGGTGCAGTGACACAGGCACAGCAACACCCCTCTAATCCCTGCAAGGTGCTGCACACCTTCAGCTCCATACACACACCAATGGCACTGTGTGGCTGCAACACACAGCAAAATGGGTCAGTGCCTTCCAAGATGAGAGCTGTTATTGCTGCTGCAAACACCTCTGCAATCCTAGGAAGACACTGTGGAGCTCCACAGTGCTGTTAGTCCAGTTCCAATAAATTGATTCACTATCAGGTAAAACGTACATTTAATTCATGGCTAGAGTGATGGTTTAATGATGTAAAGCCAGCCAACCAAATAGTTAATACTAATTCCTTCTGAAATGATTCATTCCAATGTGCATGAAAATGCACACTTTTTCATTTTCTCTGTGGTGCTCTGTAATTTCTCATCATTAAGCACCCCTCAAATGAAATATTTTTTTTCCAGAAGTAAATTAATACTCCTCTTTGCAGTATGTATTAGAAACACATAGTGTGGAGTTCCCTAAAAAGGTGATTTATTGCAACAACACACTGCTATCTTAAATAACTCTCTGTCTCAATCATACTTTATGCTAATAAACCCCTGAAAATTAATTAAAGCATAGAGAGGCACACACAATAGGCCAGGAGGACAGCCACACTACCTTTCTGTCTTCAGAAAGCTGGATGAGTGGAATGGATTGCTTGTTTCAGCCAAACTAGGAATTTGTTCACCACCTCTAAAATGAGAATCCCATAGGAGAGAAAAGAATTGATGGTTTCTGCTCAGAAGGAAGGCACAGAATGAATGGCACAGCCCTCCTAAGCTCAGCTGTACCAAGACAGCAGTGCCAGGAAGGCTCTCTATTGTTTCCCTCTATTTCAGACAAGCAAGTTACAGCACCTAAAATAGCATCTGCTTTAGTAGGTTCCAGTGGAAGGAACATGGTGGGAGGTTTTAATCAAAACTCAAACCTTTAGGCAAGTACTATCACTTTCTATTGTGAGCTGACCTAAATTTTATGTAAAACAGAATAAAAATATTCCAAACCATAATGGCAAGATTGATATCACAGAATTTACATCCTTCAGTAGCCCTTGAATGTTTAACAGAACTCAACCAACTGAATTCAAAGACTGGGTAGAAGAGATTATAAGTCTTTTCCTCAATAAACCCCAAGAAACCCCAAACCAATATTACCGTGCAGATTTTTTTTAAGTTTCTAGAACACATTACTCTTCTTATTTTTAAAGAATAATCACCTCAAAAAATATCAACCTTTTTTAAACAAGTGCCAAAGCCTAATGAAGCAAGCAGCCTCACAGAAGATTATGCAGATGATGTTGCAAAGCACAGCAAATGTGACAGCTCATCTATCAAAGGAAACAAAAGGGGTTATGTGTCTAAACCAAACAGAAGCTTCTGGAACAGCAGGGAGAGTAGCTGGGAGAACTTTACTTAGGAAGTTGAAAGTAACTAGGAAAGTGAAATCATGTTTGTTTAACAATGAAGGCAGAAATATTACAGGAAGATGGCATTGTTTATTATGCAAGCTATATATTTGGCAATAGTTTCTCCCTCAGTGCCTTGGAGCACACAGAAACTGATCAAACTCCCACTTTATTTAGCACACACACGGTGTCCCAAATAGGCATTCCCCATTCTTTGAACATATTGCTCAATTAATGGTGATTTTTCTCTCCTGCTAGCAGTTCAACACAGAAGCTCCGGCTCCAAGGGGCTGCTGGGATGAGGCAGCGTTGGAAGTAATTGACAGACAACCTGACACTCAGCACAGGCTTGAGTGTGGATCTGTCTGCATTTACATACTCTTCATTCTTATGCTATCTAATGAGCAAGAGAAACATATGAGCAAATCATAATTAAGGTACAGTTAATATGCACAGCTTTAACTGGTCAAGCAGTGTGCTACTTCATGTTAACCCCTTCTTGCAGCACCAGTTTTTATTCACAGACTATTCAATACAACAGAGCACTAGATGCATGCATAAAATATTCTGTCTTGGTGGAAAACTGAATTTTGCATAAATAAAATCAGTTCTTTCTCTGTGTATCTCAAAGCATGTTTTCTACTAGTGTTAAAAAAGAACAGGAGCCTTATTCCCCATAACACAAAAATCTTCCTTCCACATTGCCTGGAAGGTAACCTTTATTGTTCATCAAAGTTCCCAATACAATAACATTGTCAAGGTTTTTGAGAGCACCCAAGATTCACAAATACAGCATAAAACCTTCAGGAAGAGTAAAATGGGTTCTTATTCTGACATTTATTAAGCCAAATCATTCCACCAGCTGGAAATGAACATGTCACCAAGCATTTACAGACACTAGGATCTGCTGAGTCTGTGATCTTAAAATGCTAGATTAGAGAAAGTGGTGGGACAAAATGTATCCCAAAGCACAGCAGATTCATCCATTTCCTAACCCCATAATATCAAAAAATACATTCACTCTGGGGTGAGCTCATGTTCCCATGATACCATGTCTTACAGAGTAATTGCGAGGAAATGTGCTGTATCTGAAAACCCCAAAGACAAAGAACACTTTGAGAGGAAGAACAGGGGAGACAGAGACTATATTAGTACTGAAAAATAAAAAGCAGGAATACACAGAGTCAGCTGAGATGCACACACAGCTTACACAGGACAGATAAGCATCCGTTTACTATAATACCAAAGGAACTAAATTTATTTATGTTTTTCTTAGATAGAACTGCCCTGTCCTCCTGCCTTCAGTATCTGAGATTCCTTTCAATTACACTGCTAGCAAAACAAACACAGTTTGCATAGAGACAACTTTGTGATTACAGCAAGGGAAAGTTGCATGGTCCACCGACTACAAAACACTACAAAACTCACAGTAATAAGAAGTCATGGGCTTAACTATTCATTTATTTAAATGTATGCTGCAGTTTTCATTTTTTCTGGTCAAATCAACAGATTTTAATTGGCACTTTCAAAAGCAGCAGTCTATGAAAATGACAAAAAAAATAATACTAGAAACAAAGCAAATACATGCCCTAAAGGCCTCTTAATTCTTGAAATAATGCTGCCTTTTTATTTGCCATTGAGGAATGTGTGCATATTATTCTCTTTTTAAACGCAGTTCAAATCAGCTTGCACTCTAGGTTATTCCAAACTTGCTTATGCACAATGCTCAAAAAGGCCTGGTGCACCCAGAGGGGAGAAAAAAAAAAAAAAAGGACAATAGAGAAAAAAAGAAAAGTGAATTTGTACTGTAATAGATTTCTCTGTGCTGTGTCAGGGCACATTGGAGGCAGCCATCTGTGGGGTATCAGCTTCAGGGAGGTCAAGGAACACGAACACAGAGCTGACACGAAAAATCAGAGCGAAAGAGCAAAGAAATATTCCATCAACTCGTGGCACCCTTGGCACACCTTCTGCATTTCAAGCCAGCGCTGCCACGCAGACTCCATCTCAGTGGCTGCTGTGCCACTCACACAGCCTGAATTATACTGGCAGACAAACCCACAGATGGCACATGGCACGGGTTGAGACAGACTCGTTTTGACAGGTGACAAAGACGACGACTCGTCTAGTCATGTGAAATTAAGCACGTTGGGGAATGGCAGGTGTGAACTGCCTCCTCTGCACAGGCTGGGAACCAGCCCATCACTCAAAGGGCTGGACCCAAAGCCCAGGCGACTCTGGCAGCACAGTCAGAGTTCAACTGAACGGGGTCAACCCAGGCTGAGATGCCAGTGCCTGCCCTTTGAGGGTCTGCGGGATCTCCAGTCCCTGCCAATTTGGACAGAACCCCAGACACTTAAAAAGAAAATTAAGTTAAAACCTAAGGAAAAGGGAAACATAGTCAAGGAAAAAGTTAATAACTAACACTATGCCACGAACATTAATTAATTTCCAGCTGCTGTACATTTGGTCTTATTTTTCACTTCTCAGTCTAACTCGCCTTCATATCTACTACACTGTTTCAATGAATTTTCCCAACCCTTCCTCTCCATCAGTCCCTGCACGTGGGTGTCAAACACCACCTCACTGGAGCACTAGGGAACAGATTCACAACGTCACTGTGGAAAAATGCCTGGAGGTCTCTTCTGGAGCAGGGGCACTCCCTCTATACCTCAGGTACGTGTGGATGCTACAGGGCCATAAAAGCTTTGCCATCTGGCAGTGTCATTAGAGCAGTAACTCTGTGCAAGAGTACACAAGGTAACCACACACACCTGCATTCCTTTTAGGTTCTGCTGGGACTATAAAATGGATTCAAACACTAACCTTTGCCTTCACTTATAACTATATAAAAAAAATTAAAAAATCAGAGCTACATTTCTCCCCCCATCCACAGTTCATGTCTGTTTACTACAATTTTCAGTCATGTAGATAAAATGCCAGGTTCTCCTCAATGCCATACTGCATCAACATATTAAGAGACGACTGACATTGGACATATCTCCCATTGTATACACCTCAAAATCTCCCTTTGAGATCAAACTCCAAATAAGCAAGCAATATGCTTTATTATGTATACATCCAAACAGACTGCTAAGAAAAACAATACCACCTCTGTGGCTTAGCCAGATTTTCTCCAAGAGGAAAACTGCAGGTAAGCCACAAGCTCCAACTCTTTGCTCAGTCTTAGCACCACGATCAAGAGGAACAACGTTGGGGTCTCCAGTCCTTCAGCCTCTTCAAACACACCAAATAACCCTCCCTGCCATCCCAAAAAACATCACACCAGAGAAGTGCCACTGGGATTGGCAGTGTCCACATTGACATGCCCACTGAAAGCTGCAGTGGAATTTTGAAATGCTGTTTCCCACACTCCCTTCACGGCCATTGGTTTGTCCAGTCTGCAGGGTGACCCTGTAGTGGGCAAACTAAACTCACTTCCAAGGAAATCAGAGCAGTATCCCTACTCCAGGCTCACAGTGAGTGCACTCACTGGGGAACAGAGGGATTCAAACCACTGGTCTGTCTTTGAAACAGCTTTGGATCACAGGGAGTGGGAAAGTCTGACTAAGGGAATTTGACTTAGGTTGAAGTAAAGACTTCAAAATGCTGGCAAACCCAGATAAAGTGTCTTCACTACCAAGTCCTGTGACTCCCTAATCTGCTCTTGCTATTTCATACTACTCACTAACATAAGTGCAGACATCATCTGTAGCTGAAGAAAACAGCAGATAAAATATTTAGTATTTTAGATTACACCCTGAATAATTGTGATAACGGCTCTTTTTGTAAAGATTTGGCTCAGTACGCAGCACATCAAAAAGTGTTTAATATTCTGCATGACTATAAAACACTGCATGGTTCCAAATATTCCTTTTTTTTTCACAAAAAAAGAAAGCCCAGCTGAATGCAGAATATATAGTCAGGAAACATACAGCTGCTTCTCATCCCAAAATTGGTCATGCTACACACAGCACTATTACCACCATACTTATTGAATAAAAAACTAAAGTACTGAATGATCAGACCATACGAGACAAGCATAATGAGGATTTTCATAAAGGTACAGCGTACCCCGAAAAGACGAACACCTTTAGGTAGAGAACAGCACTTCCTGAAGGCACTGGATATGCATCAGTGCAGCAGCAGAGACCTGGCTGGCACCTCTTAGTGGGCACCAAGAAATGACTGCCAGACACAGAGGCAGACAAGGGCTCCTGACACGAGTGGCATTACCTGTTCCTTTATTTTTATTTCCAGGGGACCTGAGAGCATGGGCATTATAGCAATGACTCAGAAGACTCCCGGGGCCAAACCCAGCCACAGAGCTGGGTGCACAGTGCAAAGGAAATGCTGCTGAGAGCTTAAACAGATCTCTGGTCAGAATTCCACCCACTGGGCACTTTCTGAGCAGACAGTATCTCAGAATACGTTTATGAAATTATTTTTTTGAACAAAAAATAAAAGCCTGTAATCACTTTTTGGCACTTGCAAATAAATTTTAGTCTCTAAGCAGCTTATAAAAAAGTGGACTAAGTATCTTTGAATGCAGGAGAAAGTTATTCCACCTATATACAGAAAACACATGTAGCATGAAAGTCGGGATTTCTTAGTCAGTGGATACAATCCATTTTCCTGAGAACAACCAAGACTAATTACCATGTAACTGAAGCACCTCATGTCTAGCTACAGCCTAAAAATCTCCCTGAGCAACACAAACAATATAAGCTGGGCATGTTTCAAAGGACAGAGGTGTGGGGCAAGGGAGAGAAGCTGAGCCCTTCAGACACCCCCCTCCCGCAGGTGACTCCACGCACTGCTGGAACAGTCTGCAGCTTAGACTGCAGCTGGATAGAAAGGGATACATCTCAAAATTATTACTGCTCTGTTCAATTATTATCCACAGCTGCAACGTTTTCCTCATTCATCGAGGACATTAGCATTGCCAGTACTGTCCAGGGAATTCTTTGCCCCTGCTGCAGCTGCACCATCCACAACTCACCATCCTGACCTGCACAGCCCTGCTCCTTTTAGTGCCCACCTCCTCCCATTCTGAAAATGGAAAGGTGCAGAACCCCAGCAAAGAGTAAAATAAACCTGGGAATTCCAAGGACACAAGCAACCCCATGACCTGACACACTGACTGACCAAAATACGCAGCAACTGGAAGGAAAACAGATTTTCATTAAATGTTTAGATTTCTAATGACAGAGAAGTCCACGCATTACTACAGATCAGTATTGAAAAAAATACACACAGCATCTTTGGAAACTCATATTTTTAAAACATTTAACTTACAGGTGAGTTGTAACTGAGTTCCTCTGGTTATTGGAGAAAACAAATACATTGACAAATTTTGTTACAAGAGTAAGACAGACATAAAATTGGCCAAACCTTTTACCTGCAAGTAAGCTTCATTAAATGTGGAATCAAATCAACAAATGTATCAAAATCACTGCTTTTAGGCTGAGTCTCTAGGGAAGCTCTGTCCAGACCTTAAAATTAATTTATCCTTTTACATGACTACTGTTGTTCTATGTCACATATCAGACATGTGCTAATTTCTCAAGTGAAAAAACCCCTTGCCTAGCAGTTGCATATGTACAGTTGTACACAAGCTGTATTGCTGAAAATTTCTGATTTTTAAAAAAGATACATGACTAGAATAACTTTGTCCTTGTCATTGGATATAAAAAGTGACAAGATTAGTAAATCTTCCCACATAAATTTTTTTTCACAGAAAGCCAAAAAACAAACTAATTATCAAGACGATTTCTAACGCAATAAATTATTAAAGTGCAGCACCTTTTTAAAACAATTAATGAAAGATGTTTTCAACGAATATCACAACTTCATACCTTTCTTAGGAGATAACAGATCTCCATCTGGACTTCATCAACTGACATGAAGGTTAATCAACTTCTCCTTTAATTTTGTTTTTTTGGTGGTTTTTTTTGTGTTTTTTTTTAAAGTAATTGTAGTTCTACTCTTTCCTCAACTGCAAAGTTAAAAGCACATTCCCCATAAAAAGTTTATTTGGTTTGTTGAAAATGTATGCAGGAGACTGCTAACATTCCTCAGTGATCCTTCAAACACAAGTCTGGGGAGCTTGGAAACAGAGATAAGATAAAAATGCAGAAGGTAAACTCTTTACAAATTTAGTTTGTCTAATCAAAATTATGTCACCAAATTTCAAGTTCAGAAATTCTTGGTCGCACATGAGACACAGAAACGTGATTAAATGATCCTTAAAAGTGTGACTTAATGCTGGACCATCTCTGGGAAAGCAGCAGGACACCCACTGTTTATCGGGGTATGGCTGACGCACATGGGTACAAAATTCATCTAAAACTACATCCTTTCCTGCTTTTTTCTCCCCTCTAACATTAGGTTCATTCCGTGAACAGTTCCTAGGAACTTCAATAAATTCATTTGGTGATAGAATGCAACAAAACCAACCTAACTTTGAGAAGAAATTCTCACTCCCTTCTCCGCATGCACAGGATACTCTTTCAAATTCGTGCTCTTGTACACTTTGTTCCTTCTAATCTCATTGAACTACTTTACTTTTTTTTAAACACAGATATGCACTTAGATTTCCATTTCTTACCATGGGAGCTCTACAGACTAAAAACAACATTTGAAATAGGATAATGAATACATCATTGAGTGAGTCCAGCATATAGTGTTTCTGAAAATATTTGCTTGAGTTTCAGCAGGAAGACAAATTCAATCCCACAGTCCATCCCCTGCTAATGACATTTCTTTTAGTTATTGGAAACACAAGACATACACACAAACATCACTACACCAACTCCTACAGGTCAGAGATCTCAGTAATATTGTCATTCCAAAATCATTTGAGCATCTTTTTTTCCTCAATAACTTGATGTGTCAGGCAAATGGCTTAACACTATTAGTCTAATTCTACAAATTTACGTGAAGTCTATAATTTTTTTCAAGCCCACTGCTTCAAATGCAACACACAACACACAAGGCTCCATGCTGACTCACTCCATGAATGTCTAAGCCAGCATATAAATGATCCTCTTTCCTTCCTTACCTCCAGATGCTCTAAAATATAGGGTGGGTTTGTCATGCCGAGCCTCAGCATCGCCCCCTCGGGAATAACTTGGACCAGGCTCCAGAGCAGCGTGGGCAGGTCGGTGCCAATGTCTCTGCCATAAGCCCCCGTGTCTTCACTGGTCAGCCATATCTCACAGACCCCCTCTGCGGATAAAAGAGAGAGAGAATTAACTAACAAAGCTCTTCTAGAGCCGTTTATTTTATCATACAGCTGCTCACTCTTTGAAATGCAGTATTACACAAGGCTATTATGCAGCCAGGCTGGGTATTCAATTGCAAAGGAGAGGGAAGGAGAAGGAAGGCTTATCCCAGGGGTAGCAGTGGGTTATTAAGTTCATTTTATGAGCACAAGTGTGCTACAACAATGCAGTAAATTATCATTGCCGTGGAGTGATTAACATTCACAGCCAATGACTAATTCTGTGCTGCCTCTACAGCAAGTCAGTCAAGTTTAGCCCTCAGTTCTATTTTTTGAGCCCAATTCATTAAACACCACAAGCGACTTTACCCAAGCAGAGTTTGCATTAATGGTTATTACCAGTAGTTAGCTTATTAACTGGTAAGCTTCCAATAAGCAAAACCAGCTCTAAAGCACTGGAGTTAACATTCCTTCTGGAATCAGTATTAAAAACTTGTATTCTTTAAATTATACAATGAGCAATGCAATATTAAGGTTGCACTGAACAGGTTAGTGACCACTGCACAACTGAGTGATGGTGCAGGAAACCTGCTTCCTGGCAGGTCATGCTTTATCTACCATCAATCAGAGTCTCAGGAAGTAGTATATTTCATGTATATTGTAAAGAGCAAGCTTGAACACTGATATTTGGTAATAGTACCCTCCTACTCAAGGAGGGGAAGATTGTACCACCCTTTAATAACAGTTGAAAGGAATGAGGTTTCACGCAGCCACTTCTGTCTCTGCCCAGCTTTCATCCTTTTTGCAACACAACCCCCCTCTCTCCTTGCCTTACCACCCCCAAAGCAAGAAACAAGCCATCACACCCAGGATGTCTGTGAGGAAGACATCTGTGATTCTAGCAAGAAAAGACACCATTAACTCAGTCAAGAGTTCAATTGCTAAAACCAACTCTGACCCAGTTAAAGAAAACACCCAAACATTAGAAGGTGTGTAAGTCATCAAAGCACTCTTTGGACCAGCAGAGGATGCATCATAAAATGTAAATGTTTATGCTACAAATATATACTTAAGATGAGGAAAACAATCATGTACACAGACTTTAGTCACATAAAAGTAATAAACTTGGAAAACCAGATGTTCTACAAAACGTAAACTTAAGACTGCTACTCAAACTCACAGTGTGCCAATAAAGGCAGAGAGCAAGCTATGCTGAGCATCACAGTTAAACCTGTGGGTGTAGAAAGGCTTTCAAGCTTTTTTATTACTCAGAATGAAGAATACTTAAAAATTAAAGGTTAACCACAAAACTCATCACTTCTTAAATTTTCCTTCAAGAATAAGTCAGTAAGAGAGATGTATAATTCTGATCTTGTAAGAGGTCTGGTGTAAAGCATTCCTGAAGTACCAACTTCTCCTTGGTTGTCCAGCTGGAGCCACAACTTCATGTCCACTCCCAAAGTGAGCTCCCTGTGCAGAACCCACCAGCAGGACAAGCACACAGTGGATCCCACTGCACCTGCCAATACCTTTGGAACTCATCTCATCTCAGGTAGTACCACAAATGAAACCTACTCTAGGGTTTGCTGCCTGCCCTACACTGGCCTGAAATACAGAAAGTGAATTGTACATGCTACATGTTAAAAATAAGAGAAATGTAAATATCTAAATGATTGCTAAGGTCCTGTTTCACTTGGGTTTCTCAGAGTCTCCAGTAGCCATTAGAACACTGCAAAACTTACTCATTTGCTGAGTTTCTACTGCAAAAGAGTAATTTTCATTTGCAAACTTTCAACCTAAGGAGTTGCATGGGTTTGGGATTGGCTGGGTTTTTTAACATGAAAATGGCTAATGGAACACTGCCTTACAGTTACCAGATGAACACTGAGGGAGGAAAAAAAAATAAATCGCTGGCTAGGAATGGAAATAACACTCCAGTGGAAAACAACAGCAGCTTTTAAAGCTGCATAGGTGGGGACCATTAGCCCCCTGGTGGGCTGAAACTTCAAATTAAATCACAAGAAGAGGAAGCAGCTGTAATAGTAAATCAGCAACAACAGGAATAACTGTCTCATCTGCTCTCCCATCAGGGTGTTGAACAACAAGCTCTGGGAATAATTCATGCTGAGAGAGCCAAGGATGGTCTTTACATGGGGGGCAGGGAGGGGGAAGGACACCTGTATTTTAGGAGAAAGTTCATGGCCCACTTTCAGGCTGACAAGATGGATCTTCAAATACTGGAAGTGATAAGTATTTACAAGTAGAGTAAATCAACTTCATACACAACTGTGCATGACAGAGGTTTTGTGTCAACTGTTTGTAGGCTATTTATTCTCATCCTTTCCATCCTCATTTTAGGAGTCTAAACTTGGACCAGGTAAGAGCAGAAAACAGCAGATCTCTCAAACAGTATTAATGAGGTCATCCAACATTTCCTATTTTCCCTTCACTCTGTTGCCCTCCAAGCTCCAGCTCTTCTCTTTTTTCTTTTGCAGTGAACCTCACCATTCTGTGGCTGGGTAATTCTGGTGCTAACAAAGGCAAGCTGATTTTGTAAACAAGAAAATTGATCCAAATGGCAGAGTTCAGATGTGCAAACTCAGAGCATTTGTTACAGTATTAAGGCCAATTATCATTATATCCAAGTAATTACAAGTCTGCCTTTGGTCACAGCTCATAGTTTATTTCTCACTCTGCCATCACTACTCAGCACAAAAGAGAGCCCTCAGTAGTTGGCTTCTGATCTCTGCTCAGCTCTAACTGGAGATGACTGAGAATGAAAAATGTTGGAAAAAGAAGAGGTTCCAAGCAGATGAAGGAGGTTCTGAGCCTATTTCTTCTCCAATGTCCAATATAAAGCATACTCATTGCAGATTATCGGACAGGGGTTTCTGGGGGGTAAACAATCCTTGTCACAAAGATAAACCCTACAGTTAACACTTCTATGACATACGTGCATTTCTGTTTCAGAGAGCAATTGAAATATCTTTAATAAGCTTTTAGCCTTTTTATTTTGCTTTATCTTCATGTCACCATTGTACACCCTCTTCAGCGGTACCAGAGACCCTTTGAACTGAAGGGAACCCTACTCCATCTGAAACACGAATTTACATCAATCTACAAAAACACCTGAAGATGTTAAAATATTGGACACTAATCTCAGTGAAATTCTCCTGTTTGTTAGCCTGCCTTCATACAAATGAAATTCAACCCCCAAAATCCCTTCTCTTTCAATTCTCCTTCCCTTCATTCTCTTCTTTCCTGGCAGACTTTACACAAAGCTTTTCCAAGAGCACAATGCTCTGCAGGCTGCCTCGGTGGGAGCCCCCAGCTCAGACCCTCTCAGTAGCCCACATATGCTGATCAATAACTGCCTGACCCTCCTGCAGTTCCTTCTCCAGCAGGGAATTCTCACAGCAGGCTGCAGTGCTGCACAGACCATGGAAACACCTCTCCCACTGCACCATCTCCCAAGGGCAGGCCTGACTGAAGGGTGCATCAAAAACTGCTCGCAGACTTGAGGACAATCCGTCTGACCATGACATCCTTTAGAATTATTTTAAATAAATAAATAAAAATAACAGCCAATGACAGGACTGAAAAAAAATCAAATTCTTTTGAAATATGCCCATTGCTCAGAACGAGCTTTGCCTGCATGAATTCTTTTTGCCTTCAATGACCTGAGTTCCCCCTTCTCTCTTCAGCCAGGATTTTACAGGCACTGTCTGTTTACACACTTGATGCAGAGCATGTGCCAGAATGCCTTGCTGAATGAGTGCCTGACCTGGGAAATGCTGAAGACATCTGTGCACAGAGTATATCACTGTATCAACCTGAACATAAAGCAAGTTTAGACTGGGAGGAATCAGGTTCCTCCTACAATTCCCCAGGACTCCACAAGCACTGACTCACCATGTAGGAGTCCAGCCCTCCTCTTGGGGCAGTCAGTGCAACCACATGGATCAACACAAACATCTCATTGTAGGGAATTACTGGAAGAGAAAATCAAACTGGGAGCCACTCACTGATGCTAAAGAAGGTTTGGAAGGGTTCCTTTCCAGTTCACCTCAAAACCCCTATTTGATCTGTAAATATACAGGGCTTCTAGAGAAGTGAAAGCATGGAGTGAGACCCAGGCCTGCACAAACTCACCCCAGTTTCTCAGACTAACTCACACCTGACAGTCACAACTAGAGACTGCAGGGTATCTGCCAAGCAGATGACAGAAGAAGTAGAGTGAAGAAAAAGAGACAGATCCAGGTACTGAGCTGGCAAAAGAGGCAAGTTGTCAAGCTCTGACCTAAAGGATCAATGTTTTTCCCTATCAGTAAAATGTGAGTCAGCTCACGACACACTATGTACAAACTGGTCTCATCAGCCTCATTTTTGCCTTGAGGGACAAAGTTCTTGCTTAGTCTCATAGCCTGAAATTCTAGAGGATCTTTATTATGTCCAAAAATATTTCCTCTTTTCAAAAGATTTACCTTTTCACCCTTCTGGACAGCCTCAAGTATGTGAAAGATGACTGTCCACTCCTGATTTCTTAATGCTTGCCACAAACAGCAGAAAAAAAATCTGAATGGCATTATGGATGTGGGCTGACCTACTGGAATGCAATGTTTGGAGAAACTACCAGATCCCAAAGCTCCCACTAAAAGAGAAAGTTTAGCAAAAGGAGGAGCTTCACACCACAGGAGGAAGCAATGGCTGGTTGAGTAGCCATGAAAGGCTGTTCAGAATTGGGGCATGTCATTTTGAAGACCAGAAAAACATTTATCCGAATTTTCCCTATTAAGACTCATAATCAAGGATTTTAAAGGATCTTTTTAATAGCATACATTGATCTGAAGCATTGATTAGTAATACATAAGGACCTGCTATACACAGTGATTTAATCTAAAAGCCTGAACCAATTCCATTCCATGTGGTCATCAGAAAAGAGAAAAGGTAAAGACAGTTCTGTACACAGTGAGAAAGTCTTTTCACTGGATCACAGAACAGCTTAGGTTGCAGGGGACCCCTGGAGGTCACCTAATCCAATCTCCTCTTCTAATCAGGCCCAATTAGATGAGATTGATCAGGCTCTTCTGCAGTTGTATTCTGAATATTTCCAGCACCACTTCAGGTAATCTGGTCCAATATTCAACCACCCTAAGGGTAAAATATTTTTTCTTGCAATAATGACAATTCCCTGTGTTCCAACTTGTCCTGTTACCTCTCATCCTATCTCTGCCAGACCTGTCTGACTACACACCAGCCTGGCTCTGCCTTCCCCATACCCTCCCATTAGGCAGCTGTAAACAGCAGTAAAATCTCCTCTTAGCTTTCTTTTCCAAAGCTCCACAAATCCAATTCTTGCATGTTCTCTGCTTCACCCTGCTAATGATTTCAGTGTCCCCCTGCTGAACTGCTGAGTGTGGCAGCAGCCTTGTCCTGGGGTGCCCAGAACTGGACAGAGCTCTGTCCCTGGGACACCTTAGAGCTGCCAAGCACTGGCACAGGGCAGTCCCTGCAGTGCCCTGCCAACAGCATCTCAAAGGGCACTCTATCTCACTGTCCACCTTGCTAATAAAGACATGAAATACTGGCTCCAGGACCATTATTGCACATTATTATCAGGGTTACTGCAGAGATTTTAGCAAAACCTCCACACTGAAACTAAGAGTTCTGGCCCAGCTACTTATTTGTCCCTTTTATATAAGCATCCTCCACCATCTGCTTTATATTTAGTTGTGAGATCTAATGGAAGAACATAAGACTAACAGTGGCTTTCCATTTTATCTTGTATGGTTAAGAAAATGGAACCTGCAAACAGATTTATCCCAAGATTTACTTTTCCAAAGTCATACATCTGAGAGATGAACCCGATGAACCCAGAACACTGAATGGTTCACTGGACTTGCTTACTGATCCAAATCCCTTGCATAAAAGTCTCAAAAAGCAGAATAGCTCCTTTTGCAGCAAATGCTTTGCCATCGAGGCATCTACAAAGCAAGTTTGTGCCTGTGACTGTGGCAGGGTTTGGCAGGTCTACAGTCTGCAGCAAGCAGTTTATTTTGCTCCCTTGTGCTACTGCATTGATAAGCAAGTGTTTTGATAGGAGTTTTTCGAGACAAGGAATAAGAAAGCTCGCAACCGTACTAAAAGCTTCATTTGAATTATTCCTTCCTCTTACAGTATTAATAAAAAGTTTGAGCGTTCCCAATAAAAAGGCAACACTGCATGTATCAAGAAAACAAAGCATAAAGTACTGGGTGACCACAGGGAAAGGATTTGTAGAAAGAGACTTAAAGGAAAGCTATTTCAAAACACACAGGCCTGAGTTTAGAATTGTACCCCTGAACACAGACAGGCAGGTCCCTGAAGTGTGGAATTATTGATCTCTGCTCCAGGTCTCAAAAATACACTTTGTGAACTATTGGCATCTTCATGCTGTTCTCGTACCCACAGAGAACACTTGTCCCCCCATCAGAAGGGTCAGTCCAGCACCCTGCAGAAATCCCCTTTAGCTACTGAAAGTGGAAAGAGCACAATTTCCATAAGCTTAGAACCCAGAGAACTAAAATTCAATACTTCTATGCCTATTGTCAAAACACAAATGAAAAACCTGCCCTGAGCAGTGAATTCGAAATGAGGCATACAAGCAATGTTGTTTATGATTTTGGAATTCACTGGGAAGGAGAGAGCAACGTGCCCCTCCTGACAGCACACACTCGCTTTTGAAACCCCAAACATGCGCCGTGGCTCTGCTGGAGATGAAGAACCAGCTGCCAAGGGTCACACACTGCACAAATTCAGGGCAATGGTCACGAGCTGCAGGCATGTTACAGGATGCAGTGCTAATTAATGGAGGCTTTCACCGAGTATCCATCTCTGTAGTGCTAATGAGCTTGGATTAATTTAAACAACACGTTTTCATGGAAACTGATTAATTCTTGGGAAGTAATATGGCATACCAAGTTTCAATCATTAAAAATGTTTGTAGCCAACCTAAATAACTCTGATTCTGAGTGTATTATCATATAAACTTCTACAGAAAGAGAAGAACTTACAAATTCTAGAACAGCAGCTTGCACACAAGCTACCAGGGTGTGTTAGAAGGAGTTGACATGGAAATTCATCCTCCATAGAGCATTCTTCTGCCCAAATTTCTTGCATTTTCAAGAGTTGAGTCCTATAATCCTACTTCAGTCAATACTTTTGACTTTTGTTTTAATAGATGAATGGCAAGAATAGAAAGAAATCACATTTTGGGTATTTACAGATGACATTTTAAAAACTAGCTGAAAATTAGTTGGAAGTAATTTGGGTTACATTACAATGCTGACATTTTAAAGTGTAATCAAAGAAAGAAGAGAGATCATGTCTCCCTTTGACTGAAAAGCTAACAAGAATGAATAAATAATCTCTGTTCTGCTGCATATCCCAGGATTAGGGGAGATGTCTTTGGGAACGTTTCATGTTCTAATCACAAAAACCCCTCCTAGAATTCAGAAGAAAATACTGTCATAAGGGACAAATACGTAAGTGCCAAATGCTTTGTTGCACACTAAATTATGAGCCAAGATATAAGAATGTAAACCTCATAATGGCAATACAGAATACAGAAACACTTTAATAAAAAAAAAAAAGGCTGCTTTGCTTTGTTTTTCAACAACTCATCTACATATCACCATCACTTTACATTGAAGTGCTGAATTCTAAGGAAAAGGCTGATCTTAATTACAACTATTCTTAGTATAAAGCGTGAAAATAGCTGAAGGATCTGTTAAACTGATGTATCACAGCAGAAAAGCAAGCAGGGGAAAGTCAGGATGTGCAAGGACAAGGAGGGGAGCTAAACATGGAATGAGTTTAGGGGATTCCAATTCCACAAGACAGCAATACAGAGGGATGGATAAACACCATTTCTGGGGATGACAATCCTCACCTAAAGTCACCTCCTCAGGACAGTGTGACAGACACACTCATTCCCTACAGCCTGGCAGCTTCTTCTTGCACCTGACTACGAGCAAAGACAGTTCCACAGCGAGTCACAGTAACACAACTATCTTGTTCTTTTAATGAGAAAAAAATAGCCAGAAAAACACACATTACAGATTAGAAAGTCCTGATTTCCGTCTAATGCCTCTTTTAATGTAATACTAAAAATATTTTCTCAAATGAATGGTATTTCCTCTGCAACTCCAAATGGGTCAACTTGATCAAAAAGGAGAATGCTTGCATTGCACTGGTAATATAACTTCCCAATTCTAAACCATGAAGTTGTTTAATTATATTTATTGAATTCTCAGAGAACTCAAATCCCCTTTGCTGTGCAATCACCTTAATCTAAATTTATCAGACCACCAAAATATACCATCAGCAGAATGCAATTAAAATCTGTTGGAGATGTCCACAAGGAGGTCAAAGTGAAATCATTCAAGGGTTTTGAAGGATATTAATGCATCTTTCTCATACAGATTAATGCCAATAAAGGTCTCATTCTAAACAATAATTTACCTTTTCATTAACTTATTATATGTCAACATAGGAATATGAATTCAATATAAGTTAAGAGAAATTAGGTTCTATCCATGACCCTTTAACAAAAAAAATATTCACAGTGAAATTACTGAATCTTTTAAAGAGTAGAATTCAAACAAGAGCCTACTCAGGAAAATTTTATTATTCTGTCTACTAAAAAAGCCCACCAAATAGACGACACCAGGGGAAAAATAACCTTAAAATATTATTGAAATAATTTAAGAACATCCCTGTTTGTTAAATACTTTTTCTTTAAACACTTGGTGGAAATTTACAAGTGCTATACAAGTTTATCTTTGTCTTGGTTAGAAGTGTGTTCCTTATGCCTATTATGTTTACAGCTGTGAAACAGCCCAGCAATACAACTGAAGGAAAAATACTGTAAAAAGGTATTGAACTTCAAATAGCTCACAATAATGCTCAGCAACACTATCTGTTAGAAACCCATCGCTGGGGAAATCCTGATTAAAAAATAACACACTTGCCTTAAGGAATTCTTTAATAAGTTATCCCCCATTTCCCTTCAAACCAGGTAACAGCATTTCAAATGCTACTTCTCTGCAGTTCCCATGGCTGAGCAATTGTGCTGCTGTCATTTGCTCTTTTTGTCTCCATCCCTTCACGGGGAGACCAGATTTAGGAGACTCACCAAACCTGCAACAGGCACGGCGGGAGCACCAGTTTATGGGTGACTGTGGAGAGAAGGTGTCTGTGAGCTTGGGGAGAGCCTGGAGGGCAGGTGAGGTTCCCCACCCTGACCGTGCTGTGTGCCCATGTGTCACCAGGACATGGGAAGGGGGACAAGGAGCACAGCGCGGCAGTCGTGGCACCGCTTGCCTGTGGTGGCACCTTCCAATGGTCACAGCCTCCCAGGGGCTCCCAGGGCATGGAAAAATTACTTTGGAAAAAAACCTCTCCCAGGCAGCATCAGTTCTGTCAGCAGCACGGCCATGCTTAAGAAGCTGGATTAAAATGTAAAGTATTCAGCCTCTCAATACTTACAATAATATTAGCACAGCGCATCGATGACTAATCCACTTAAAAGTAGGATTGCAATCAAGCCATGGAAATCTACGACTGATACGTGGCTTCAGAATTCCACAAATATATTATTTTTAGAGGAATTTCAAGAAGGATTTTCTTTCAGCACCCTTTGAGCCTGAAGATGAGTTCCAACCCAAACTTTCTAGAGCAATCACAAATCAAACACAAATGCTAAAGTGTTACTCATTTTTCTGAAAGAAATAGGAACCAGTAGATAAGAAAGTACTTTTTTGTATATGTTTACATTTTCTGATAATGATAAAGGGGATACTTTGTTTTACTAAAAATGCCAAATGCATATCACTAAGTTAGATAAATAAATAGAATACAGACAATGCACTACAAAGTAACCAAATATCAACCCAAGGCGTAACTAAAAAAATAAAAATCTACTATAATATACTCTGTGCTGCTGCAGAAGAAACATCTTCACGTACACACACCATTTGTCACTTCTGCATATGGATCCACCTTTAGCAATGACAGAAACAAGAAGAAATCTAATGAAAGGTCTGTTCTAGAAAGGGGGAAATGTCATTTCTTAAACAGCACATCTTGATTGCCAATAATTCTGTTTTAACAACATGAGGTTTAGCCCTGGGTCATGTGCTGTGATTTCCAAATAATCTAATGAAGGGTTTATAGTAACTCTTAAATTGTAGCATAATACATCTTTTTGTCTCTACACAACAATGACAACAATTTCACTGCAACTTCGAGCATGTTGAATACCTTTACTGTTTTTCTATGAATGGAAATAGTTGGTTAATAGAGATGGGAATAAAGTGGATTTTTCAATTTACCATAGTTTCAGAAAGATTCCTTTCCAGTATTTCCTCTCTATCCTCACTCTCTGACAAAATACAGAGAGCAATTACCTATTTCAACCTTTTGCCTCAAAGGAAAATTAAAAGGATGTCATAATTTCTAAATTCAGCCTCCCAATGCAGTGAAACATGCAAGCATAAAACAAATAGTGATGCATGGGATGAACACACTTCCTGAACCTACAGAAAAGCTCTCAACACACAGGCAGTGTCCCAGATACTGTTTGAGGCTCAGCCAGAGGAAAGCAGCCTTTCAGGAATGAGTGCAAACACAGGAACACACACAGAAATCAGGGAAACGAGCAAAACTGACTGTGTTAAATAACACCACAGAGCATTAACTACAGATTGGCACAGAAAAATAAACTGAAACCTCTTAAAAGAAAACTTAGAAAAGAAATACATTCCTTTCCTCCAGTTGAACAAAAATATCCAGTCAACTTGGGACTACAATGAACTTTCCCCTCATTTGTTTAGGTTTAGAGTTACTATTCTAACAAGGGGTTTGATGCCACTCTTCCTTATGAAATATTAGTTTAAATCAATCCAATCACTTTGTAAGAATACAGAAGAATGGACAATGTTGAGCTTCAAGTTTTTAAAACAACTCCTGTTTTGCTTTTCTAGGAATTGAGTTACTAGATCCCAATACTGTTAACTGAATCTCCCTACTCCAGTCTCCAATGTGGACTCAGAGTCCTCAAGCTTGTATTTAAGTATTATCTTTAATCAGACACCTGAGAAAACCATCCCAACAACTCCTGAATCCACTGACCAACGTCCATGAAATTTAACAGAAAACTGGAATGCTCAGCAACAGTAAGTTCCCCCAGATTTCATGAGCCACAGTAACCAGCTGCAAAAGCATTCCCCAAACGTGTCCCACTTAAAGAGAAGGCAGGACTCTGCCACCACTCCGTTTATTTGGGTGCAGCCACCAGGCTGGGATATCACAGGCTCCAGAAGGAAAACAGTGGGGCCCATCCTGCTGGAGAAGTCTATCAGCATCACAGGGAACCAAGCACCAAGAAAGCAGGCTCCATCACATCAGGGAAAAGCTGATCTTGGAATAAATGCCACAAGCATTGCATAAATACAAGTAGAGATTCACAAGAATCTGCAACTTGCCATTACAGTATTTGAGCAAGTACTTTAGTTTACCTCTGCTCAAACCAAAGGAATAGTAAGTGACAAGAGTGAAATTGTCCCCCACTAACCAGTAGTTTGGGACAGTGACAGGATGTGCCACCTTCAGGTTGTTAATATCCTTTATCACAGGGGCTCCCAGCAATGCATCAGACCATATGCCTGAGTGAAAGCACTGGAGCAATAGTTCCTCTGCATACTCTGTGTATGTTTCTATGCATGACAGAACAAATATTGAGACTGACAGTCTCTAGTTTATTTCGCAGCTCTGTTCCAACACATTTAACCACAATGCATATCTCCTCTCCTTCCTCCCCTTCAACCTGCCCTGCTGATGACCTTAAATGCAATTTAAATGAACTACTCTTTGCTAGTAATGAGAAATAATTCAGCCTCAGTGATGGTTTCTAAAAGCTTCTCTCTTAAAAGAAAAAGGAAGCACACATCTTTTCAATGATTTTGAATCATACAAGGATTTTTGGCTTAAAAAAAATATCATTCACTAGTGACATTAGAGAGGCTGGATCTAAGTCAAAATTCAAAGTAAAATAATTTATTTGTTCCAGGCCTTAATTATAAATTTAACATAAGGGAATCATAGCACAAGCAATTTCTGTGTCACACTTTCAGAATGACTAAGTTTTGCTGACTGAGATGAAGGATTTAATAATTCTCCCCACTGCACATTAATGCCTTTTTTTCCTCCTCTATAAAAGAGCACACAATACACAAATTTAACAGCACAAATTGCACAGAAGAAATTCACCTGTAAATAAAGACATTTCATTTAATACCAAACTATTCTCAAGTACTCTGAAATGACCACAGACAAACCTACAAATGGATTCAGACTCCCAGCTCCCATTGATACCCTTGAGCACTGATCTTTACAAAGTTGTTTAAACATCTCTGACCTTATTTTTGGGATATATGAACAGGGCACCTTGTTAGTGCACTTTGTATGCAGTCTGCAATTCTTCCTCAACCTCGCACAAGAGCTTCTGGTATCTTTTTTGTTTAATCCAATCACTAGAACAGAACGATAGAGTAAGACTGATATTCTGGATGAGTAGCAAAAATTTGCAAAAATAGACTCCACTTTAGGGCAGACAAACAATTTAACATGGAAAGATCACAATGTGAAAGTGTTACTGATTTAGAGAAGGATAATTCCTATGAAAGTGTCTGCCTCATTAAAAACAGGCTCATAAAACAAAAAGCCCTGTGCTGCTGGACAAACTGCATTGTGTCTTGCAGAAGTGTCAAGGCTTGGCAAACATCCAGCTGCTGAAACCTTGCCAGGCACATCAGATATATATTAATGCAGGATAATCTGAAAGAAAAGCATTCTTTCATAAACATTTTTTTCTTTGTAAAACCATCAATCACCTTCCTAGCTGAGCACCATGTGGCTCAGCTTAAGAGATCCTCAGGAATGCTCCAGTGTCTATAAACCACTGACTTACTTCACAGGCTCGGTGCCTTTCAGTGCCCATTGTCCCAAGTATTTGCTGAAGTTATTTGGCTGGCTGTCAGCAGCTAATTCTGATTTGTAACTTGGGAAACGAGCAGCAGGAGGTCCTCAGACCTGACTAGTGACATCCTCCGCGCCAATTAGCCAAGGTGCACACTGCCAGCAAAGACTTTTGCAGTTCCAATTCTTTAATAGAAAGAACAAGAAGATGCAGGACCATCTAAACATCTGTCAGGGGAAAAAAAAAAAACCTAACAAAAGCATCTTGTTATTTAGCCCACTTTGGACTGCATAGAGAAATAAAATGATACATGCTTTTGTTCCAAAGGTGTGTTTCCTGATAAAGACATTCTAACAAATAAAAGTGCACAGGCAATTCAAGACACTGGCATTGTAAAAATAAAGCACAAAGTTTCCAAGGAAACCCTGCTACAGAACAGCAATTCTATATGACTTGTAAGGATTGAACTCACTTATCCAGGGAAATAAATACATTGGAAGAATTGTTGAAACATCTAAAGGAACTCTACTAACATTCTGTGGAGTTCATCTCAAATTATCTACACCTGCTTCTTTCTTCCATGGAAAAAAGGTAATTTACTTCAGCACCTGATCTTCAAGGCTGCTCACTAGTTTCTGATCCAAAGCACTCCATTGCTACTACTTAACATATATGTTCCAATTTCATAACAAGTTAAAATACTTATTTCTACATCAGTTCACAAAAGTCAGGATGAGGAAATTAGCATTGTATAAGTCAGTGGGAGAAAATACAAACAACTTCACTACAGCTGTAACTACTGGATTAACATTTTGCAGTCAGATTTGTGAAATATGAGGGACTGGATGACTCCATGTAATGGCAATAATGCATTTCATCTCACATTCAGGAGTAACTTGGATATAATCCACTTCAGAGGTGACTAAAAACCTCAGAGGTTTTAGATGGTTTACATATCACCAATGTGCTGCCTGTATGAAGTTCCAAACAAAGTGCTGATTTAAAGAAATACAAACTACTGCATACATCCTGCATTACTGGTTTGGCTGGGACATGTCCAAATGGCTTGCAGCAGCTACCCCAGGCACTTATTCATAGGAAAAGAACTCAGCAGAAACCTGCTAGAGAACCTTGACAAATACAATAGTGACCTGAAATTAAAGTACTGCCAAAAAATTCCCACCCCAAACCCCCTCAAAAAGGTGGCTTATTTCAAGCTACATTGTGTGTGCTTCCACTGCAGCTGTGTCTCTAGTCTGGCCATATTTAATTACTTTAAAAATGCTTCTTTAAAAAGAGTCACGTCCCACTCTGTGATATCAACATTATTTGTTGATGCCTGAATGATCTCAGTAAATAAATAACATTCATCTTATGCTACAAAGAGCACATAATTAGCTCTCTTTTAAACTGAAAACACTTCGCGGCTATGTCACCCAATGGAGATACGCTTTTTAATTCAAATAATTCATGTGTTTCAGGAATGAGAAAAAGTGCTCTTCTGAAAGAGTGCCCTTCATCTCATTTCTTTTACTATAACCAGAAAGCCAGTAGGTAAGTTATCTTCTTCCCATAATTAGTTCTAACATGGTAGGTATTCACATGAGTCTAATCAGTGCCAGGTCCTCTGTTAACATCAACCCAGCGCATCTCTTCTATAAGTCACACTCTCACCAGTTTGGATACTGGAAATGAAAAGCATCTCCCTGACAGCTCTCAGAAGACCCATTTGTCTGGAGCAGTTATTTATTGATATATTTTTTCTTCAGCCCTTCCTTCTAAGCCCCCTTTGTACAATTTATATGAAATTATGACCGCCCAGTTTCAGCACTGCTGCAGCCCAAGGCAGACCCCTCTCCATCAGACACCAGCACCGCTTTGCAGGCAAAGCCTGACAGCCAAGTCTACTTGCCTTGCTAAGTCTGTTCTGCTTCTTCCAGGCCCTTGGTTTGCTCCTAAGGGTCTCACCCTACAAGAAACTGAAAAGGATCTATGTTGGATCTCATGGTCCCACATCCATTGTCTAAGTCTCCTACCTCACCTTTGCACAAAACCCAACAGCAACCTGAGGAGTCAAGCTTTTTTTTTTCTTAGCTCTTTTTTTTTTCCCTTTTTTTTGTTGATTATTTTTCTCCTGAGACTCAGTTTTCTTACATGGCCTCCTCTTGGCTACTCAGCAAGCAATGCAATCAGAAAAGGCAGTGGGAAGGGAGAGTGTGTGACAGGGGACAGCCCTGACCCTGACCAGTGCAAACTGCTGCAGATGAGCACCCTCAGGCAGAAGGGAAAGATGGACTCAGGGAAACAAAAAGGGAGAAAACAAAATTAAAAAGAATGGCACAGCATCTTAAATAGTCACACCTTTTCTCCAGCCACCTATTTCTCTTCTCTTTCTTTATGCAGCGAAAAGCATAAGGAAATTAACTAACAATGACTAAACCCAACCTCTCAGCATCCTTGTAAGGCTACTTTTAAACCTGGAAGAGCTCACTGGATGTCCACAGAGCAGCCACAGAGTGCATCCTCTTAGGGCAGAGGACAGTACAGGAGCAGCACTGATGCCTTGGCAAACAGATTTTAGGCAACAGGACAAACAGCCAGGTGTGGGAGGGGACTGAAGCTGCCTCCTGGAGCTCACTCCCAGCTTTTGTTAGACTTGAAAGTAAAACTCTATTTTCCTCACTCGTTTTAGGGCTTATTTCCCCTTACATCACCTTCACATTTTCCCAGATCAGGTCAGAAGCCACCGTGTCCCACTTACAGGCTCCAAAACCTCAGCTGCCACAAGTGCTGCAAAGTGTTTTTCATTATACATACAGAGTTGATAAAAAGGAACTAGAAAAAAATTCTGTAGGAGCTCCAGTTTCAAATTTAAGCCAAGGATGGTGCAAATCAAACCAGACCTGCACTATACCAAGGGACATGCATGGTATTTAACTCCTGCATTCCTGATGCAAGAGTGCAAGCCCCACCGAGCTCCACTGTGGCCTGCCTCAATAATTGATATGCTGCAAAAACATTCTGCACAAAGAATGCATCTCTGAAGTATTTAAACTAAGTATTTAAAATTAAGTATTAAAACTATCATGAAGAATTCATAACGTAAGAGATTCAACACCTTTGAGCCCCAAATTGCATGCTATATGTAGGTGAGTCTTACATTTTATTTTGGTACTGTTATACCTACATCCTTAATGAAACCCCCTGCCACGTTAAGGACAACTTGTGCTTATGTCAATGTTAATCCTTATGCCTATGTGAATGCACACTTTTATTATACTTTTTCAATAATTCAGTCAGCATGGAGACAAAACAGTGCAGATGGATTTCCAAACAGTTCTCAAATGTCCTTCACCAACAACTTGTAGAGAAAGTGGCATCTCACAGGAGAGAGGGACTGATGTTTCTTGTGGATTGCCCTGCTACACAGAGGCAAGTATTAGGAGGAATTTGCCAGTTTTTACAACAGAAAGAAATTACCAGGTTGATACGAGGATTGGTGTGTTCCAAAGACAAGCAATCTGAAAAAACTGAGGAATTGGAATACGAGAAAAATTTGTGATGACAATTTTATCCATGGAAAGTCAAAACCAAATTCACTGCAACAATTTGCAGAGACTATAGAGAATTAAGGGATAACAGTAAATGAAAGCCTACACAGACAAACACAATAACACACACAAAAACTAAAAATTAAATGAAGCCCTGGAAATGATGGGCTCAAAATTATGTACTACAGCCTGGATATGAGAGAGAAATTTTTCCCTAGATACCTCTTGAAAGCATTATCTGACTAACTAACATCAATCAAAAGAAGTTGGCAGAATGTTAACACCGAATAAAAACAGAATACAAAGCTAAAGGGAAGCCAATGCTTTGCCACTTCACACATCCTTGGTAGTCCAAAATTCTGAATTTCATCATGATATTTTTTTCATAAAGATTATCATAAAGAAGTCTGCAGTAAAGTGGACACAAGAAAATGCAATTAATCTCTAAAAAAAACTTAATCTCAAGTACAAAGAAGATTTCTCACATAGTGCATTATTATTGATAACAGATTGATACACAATGCTCTGGGCTGATACAGCAACTGGAATGGGAACTGTGTGTAGGACAATTTAAGGAAGAAGATGCTCTTAGACACTATTTTCAGACTGCAGCTGAGAGGCTCTGCAAGGCTCAGCTGAGCCTCACCCTGAGCTGCCCCANGAAAATGCCAACCGCCTATAGATGAATCTATTATTTTATAATAAAAGACAGTGTATGAACAGCAATTCCAAACATAGCTACGATGTCCATATCCTCTCTATTCCAGGCTTTTGTCTCAATTCACGGGACATGTGGGCTTAGGTAAGACATACTGAGAAATCAAGTATATATTTTCCTCAAACACCTTGCCAGGCTGAAAACGTAACTCAGCTTAGAGAGAAAATGAAAGGTCACATTAGGAAAAAAAGCTAAGTGCTGACTAACAAAGCCCGTGTCTAAACTGTATCACTCTTCTTAACAAAAGGAAACCTTTCCATTTAAAGTATTAAAATATTTGCACTTGAAAAGCTGAAACAAAGATGCAATTAAGGTGCTCAAATGTTGGTGTTTGAATTCAGCCTGGTGATGAGCATCATCATGTCATTAGGCATCTAAAGAGGGCACGAACACTTCAAGGCCAATGAGAATAAAGTGTCACAGAGCAGGACAGGATGCAAACACAGCAGAGCATCAGTGACCAGTGCAGACAACTGTGCCACCTGGAGCAGGCCAGAAGATGACCACCACTTTGTGTTATTCCAAGGAAAAAGAACTGCCAAAAACTAGGAGGTCTGGGCTTGCTTAAAAAAATACTCACCCAATTGAGATGATTTTAGATGAAAGAAAAAGGGAACTGTGTAATTACATACACTTACCTTGACAAATAGAAAGCAATCTGTGATTAGAACATAGTAATTAGTTACAAAATGCTTCCCATGGATTTAATTACCCATCAGTCTACATGTTTCTTAATTACTTTTATCTCATTGCATCAGTAAAAANGAAAATGCAATTAATCTCTAAAAAAAACTTAATCTCAAGTACAAAGAAGATTTCTCACATAGTGCATTATTATTGATAACAGATTGATACACAATGCTCTGGGCTGATACAGCAACTGGAATGGGAACTGTGTGTAGGACAATTTAAGGAAGAAGATGCTCTTAGACACTATTTTCAGACTGCAGCTGGGAGGCTCTGCAAGGCTCAGCTGAGCCTCACCCTGAGCTGCCCCACTGCTGTCACTGCTCCCAAAGCATCCAGTCCTGACCATCACTGGGGAAAAGGGACCTTTCTGTGCATTCCCACCAGCTCCCTGGCACAGCAGAGCAGCACCCACCCACNTTGCACTTGAAAAGCTGAAACAAAGATGCAATTAAGGTGCTCAAATGTTGGTGTTTGAATTCAGCCTGGTGATGAGCATCATCATGTCATTAGGCATCTAAAGAGGGCACGAACACTTCAAGGCCAATGAGAATAAAGTATCACAGAGCAGGACACGATGCAAACACAGCAGAGCATCAGTGACCAGTGCAGACAACTGTGCCACCTGGAGCAGGCCAGAAGATGACCACCACTTTGTGTTATTCCAAGGAAAAAGAACTGCCAAAAACTAGGAGGTCTGGGCTTGCTTAAAAAAATACTCACCCAATTGAGATGATTTTAGATGAAAGAAAAAGGGAACTGTGTAATTACATACACTTACCTTGACAAATAGAAAGCAATCTGTGATTAGAACATAGTAATTAGTTACAAAATGCTTCCCATGGATTTAATTACCCATCAGTCTACATGTTTCTTAATTACTTTTATCTCATTGCATCAGTAAAAATTTCAGCCTGGGGCAACTGCCACTCACTTATTTACACCGCTTCTAGTTTTTACAGTGAATATATTACAGCAACATGGCCAAACAATGCTAGAATTACAGTTAAAGTGTCTTGCATAAGAAATTCCTCCCTTAGTTCTCTCGGGAAATTATTTTCTTAGGTTTGAATTCAGACTTCACTTTCTTATCCGTGTGTACTGGATGTTTTAAAACTTCCAGAATGTCATTTAAAAGGAATTGAAAGAAAACCACAAGTTCTTAGGTAGAAAACAAAAGCCCCCAAACAAACAAAAATCGGTGCCCACATCAGTTCAGGGCAGGAGACAGGAGCAGGTCACCCAACCTGCCCAGCTCACACAGCTCTTACAGCGACCCACGTGCACAGGGAACAGCCACAAAAAACAACCCCAAAATTATAGTTGCAGAAGGAATAAGAGTATCTCCTTTGTCTACCCCAAACCCAGAAGGGTCAATTCAGCCACCTGCATTTTGGGTGCAGCCACTTCTGCTGTGGTCACACCCTTTGTGCTCTGACAGCAGACTCTGCACGAGAACTTCATCTTTCAGTGGACCCTTGAACTGATGGGCACAATATTCCCAGTATGAGATAGGCAACTGTTACACACTGTACACGTACCTATAAGAGAATGTGCATTTCTTCCCAATTGAACATTTCAGAATTTATGAACAGCAAAAGCACAAGTACGGCTTAAGCAGCAAATACAAAAAATTCCAAAAGACAAAAAAAAAAAAACCACCTTGCAATAGGTAAATACGAATTATTCTAGCTAGGTGGTAACACATTATTTACTGTATTTTTCCCAAAGAAACTTTCCTAAACAGCATGCTACTCTTAAGAAGCTTGATTCAAACAATTCCTTCTCTACTGAGGGGGTACTTCTTGTTTTGGCATCGTCGTGTTTTGGGTTGGGGAGGCTTGGGGATTGGTTTTGTTTGGTTGGTTTTTTGTGATTATTACGTCCTATGGATTTTGTCTGCCTCTCCATGCCAGTATTTCTGTAATTTCTCTTCCAGTTTATTATTTTCATATTTCAATTTCATATTTGCATATATTCACAAATGAATGACAAAAAACATTAAAACATTCCTATCAGATGCTATTTCACTGTGTGTTTTCCTAATTGTTTCTCTATCATTTTAAATTTACATTTTCAACAAAAACCCTTAAAGTTAACAAAAACTCCTGGTATGCCTTCAATCAAATGACTTCCAGGGTGTGTAAGAGACTGCATCTCTTACACTCTGTTTTTATTTCTAGAAAACACACCAGCTTAGATTCATTTTCTCACACCTAGAGGCATCGAGAACGTTTCCATGTGAGTAAAGCAGTATGAGAGAGGGGCTGGAGCAGAAGATTCTAGCAAGAAGCAAAGCCAAGTCAGTCGTTGCCCATCAGCAGAGATGCTCGTGGCCCCTTCTGGAGAGGCAGCAAAGTGGAGCAGTGGGGTCAGCCCACTGAGGCACAGAGAGCCACCAGCAAAGGCAGCCCAGGAGGACCTGGGACACCTCACCCGACTCAACATCCTCCCTCCTGCCCCCCAAAAACCCCAGGTTACTGCTGGGAGTCCAAAAATACACACCTCAATCCTGTCATTGAAGCCAGATCTTCCTCTTAGCTTTAGGAGTTAAAAATCAATGAGTAATCTTAATGTGCAAAAGTTGCAGGTCTGTTGAATTATTAATAAGCAATACAACTGTAAATGCTTTTGTTCCCCGTTCCTCGGTGCACTTGCAAATGATTTCAAAATGAAAGGTGCTGAAGCATGAAGACTGAAGGCAGCCATTGCTTCTGGAAATCACAGGGCAGGGAATTGGTGGAATTCTTGCCTGCCTGGGTTATAATCAGACATTGTGAACTTTCCTTGAAAGCAGACTTCAAATTCACAGGGGTCCCCAGCCTTCAATCAAGGGAAGGCTTGAAACGACCTCCATCTGCCATTTTAATGTATTCTTTCCAAAGACTTCCATAAATATTTAATATAAGAAACACACTGTTTAAACACAATGAGTAGCTTGTGAAATTAAAATTGGCTGACGGATTACACGATATAATACACTGTAAACAATGGTAGAGAAACCATAGGCAGAGCCACACACTTTCCTTCTGCTCTTCAGCTAAATGAATCAAAGAAAGTGAAGGCAAATTTCACAACACTCTCATTGAAGATATAGCAAGGCTTGTACAATAGAGAGCATGTTCCTAATCTCACAGTGCATGGGCACACAGCAGACACTTTCCTGTCAGCTGGAGAGGAGACATACACAGAATATTTTCCTCTTTTTTGTTTCTGAATCGCCTCTTTGCCAGGCAGTGAGCCTTCCTCCCCAGCCTCCTCAGAGCCTGCCCTGCAATGGCAAAGCTGGGAGCACAAACCTCTGCCCAAGGTTTTAATTTGGGGCTCTTAAAACGGGGCATAATTAAAGGACCTGATTTTGAAGAACACTGGACATCATCTGACACTAAGAACCACAGCCAATGCTTCGCAGGCTGCCTGACACACAGGCTCAACCAAATCACACCCAGACAACTGCATTAGCAAGTCTGTCAACAAAGCACATCCCAGCAGTTCTTTCACACATTTGCACTCTCTGGAAAAGCAGTTGTATGTAATTTACCAAATTCCCAAGTTTAAACATCACAATGTGCCTGCTCTGTGTGCCTGCTTCACATTTACATACAGATACAGGAAAAGATACAAATTTATGTTTCCCCTACCACATTCTCTATTTTGACTCCTTATAATAGCTGAAATACCCAAGTATAAAACCACAAATATTAAAAATATTTGTATGTTTTCAACCTCAAATTAAACCTCAAATATTTTGAAATACATCTCTGGTAACAACCTCAGACTGTACTTTTCCCCTCCAGCCTAGAGCATTGGTTTATCAATATTGCTTCAGTCAAAAAAACAGTTCTTTTCTAGAAGACATCGTGTCCTTGGTAGAAGAAAAAAAATATCCCCAGCACATGTAGGAAAACAATTCTTAATCCTAAATGGAAATGTGTATCTAGATAAGATTTAATACCATAATGACACATACTGGAGTTTAGTGAAGAAACCAACCCTAACATTTCATATATATATGTGTGTGATGTGTGTACAAGTATGTATATGTATTCATATGACACATATATACATTGCTTTGAAAAATCACTCAAATCCAGAACTTCGTAATTCTGGGAAAGCATCAATAAAAACACACAGTACTAAAATGCTGTAACTGCAGTCCTAATTTTTATAGCAACTTTATTACTTGTTTTAATAAATAAAAAATTAATTTTAAAGCACATGAATTTTAAAAAACTGAATTGTTCTATCAGATGTCTTTTATTAGTAATATTTTGATTCCTGCTCACCTACAATATCCGGAGAGGGTCCTTATTCTAAAAACTCAAAACTCCACTCAAAACAAGTAACCAAATTCTATTTAAAAAGGCAGTTACAGATCAAACTGACACCTAAGCACAAAAAAACCCCCAATGACATGTACTTTGGAAATGATTCCTGTTCCCTTACACATACATCACTACATACAGAATATAAGCATGTACATGCATGTATGACAACACGTATGTTTAACAGACAGTTAAAAGTGTGGCAGAGCCCAAGAGGATAATCAAGGCAGCACTTTAAATCCATTAGCGACTTTCAGTTTAGCCAGAAGTTTCTAATACAATACACAGCAACATGAAATGATGAGAAACGTCTGGTTCTCCCAGTTTTATTCACAAGCACATACTGATGGGTTGTTGGTTAAAAAAAAAAAAAAAACAAACAAAGGAGAAGGGAGAAAGGGAAGGAATCATTAATCTTTGGAAGAAAGAGACTAAAAAAGGGTAACCCTGAACATGCAGAAAAATTGAGAGGAAACAGAGTAGGAGTAATGCAAAAGTCACAGAGTAACAGAGGTCACGAGTCTGGTGTTTCCAAGTGGCTTAGAGCACTAAATCTGAATTTACTGTTGACCCCAGAGAGTAAAAATGTTCTCCAGTTGTTCAGACCCATCAAGCAGATCATAAAAATTAAGATCTATAGAGATGCTCCTACTTCTAAGGGCAACTGCTCTTTATCATCTTCACTGCAATTAATTCAAAATATTTAAAGAAGTCCATGAACTAGGAAATTACTGCTTTCAAGAACAGATTACAACATTAGATAGCAGTGACTTAATTTGCATTGCTGACATGAAAATCCAGAAAAGTCATTAATTTCACAACAGATACAACTCCTTATTTCATTACCTTGTTAATGTTTTTTTCTGCTTAATGTCTTGTTTTTGGAAGAAGAGCCTCGCTTCTCTGTCCTCTAAACCTAATAATCTGGTCCCACAAAACCACTTAGCTACATTCATTTGGAATGAGTTTCCTGCAAACTGATAATAAGTACCCAGCTACCACTACCAATGCATTGACACCCAGAAAATTGACAAGTGTTCCTTTTCAAGACATTTGCAAAACAGACAAGAATTTTAAGTGCCTGAAACAATTTATTTTTTTTTTAACAAATTGTTACATTGCCTAAATGTTTATTAACTTTGCCTTCCTTGCAAGTGACATATATAAACAATTTTGGGGAATTGAGCCACTGTGTCACTTGCAAACCTTAACAGACAACCCAAGCCAAGCTCTCAGGTGACCAACCTGCCCTAAACTGAGAACCAGGTTTATTCTCTTGCTGGTAGAAATATTCTGCTGTGAGGGAGGGGAGGACTGACAGTGGAGGCCCAAAGCATGGGCCAGGTAGAGAAGTGGTGCTCAGAAATTGCTTTAATAAGTGGTGCCTGTAGACAGGGATTTGCAGAAAAAGCAATGCTTGAACACAGAGTTGCAGTTCCTTGAATGGCAAGTTGGAGTCAAACACCTGGATTGTTTGTTAGTGGGTCACAGTCATCATAACTGAGCACGTACCATGACTGCACCCTCGTGCAACTCTGCCAGTCCAAAGAACTTACAAGCATTGTGTCATCAAGTGTGAATTCCCCCACGGATGGGAAGCCAGAAAAAGCAGATCCAGGGGTGAATCAAGGGACAGAAAGCACCCACATAGGCAGTGCTGTGCTGAAGATGGTACAGGTGTCCTCCAAGAAGCCAAGAACTCATGAAAAGTCAAACGTCAAAATAAATGCTTATTCCTAAAGAAATCACCAATACGGAAGACCAAGGCGGTACAATACAAAGAATGTCACAGGCAAAGCCATTTGCTGGTCTTATCAACATCCAAAATGTAGGACATCTACCTCAGAGCCACTGGAAAAACATATATACTGAAACCTCTTTTTGCCTGAGTAATATAAGGTATCTAGGAAATTCTGCTGACTTATGAATCAAAATCTATCTTTTCCCACCAGGTCAATACCCAGGAGAGAATCTGATTTGTGGAATAGTCAAGGCCCTCAACAGGCCTATAAATTCACAATACTTAGTACCTTGAAATGATGTATTTTGTAAACAAAAGTGATGCTAATAAAATAAATTTTCCAAGGGACTTGCTAATAATCATCAATAAAAGCAATTGAAACACTACCTTCAAAAAATACTAGAAGTCTCTATTAGTAAAAGTTGCCAATTAATAACTTGTTAGTTTATGCCTGAAAGATTTTAAACCGAGCAAACAGTCTCCCCTCCCCCATCTTTTTAAATTAATGTTTTCAATTTACCACTCACTTGGAAAAGTGACCCTACTTTTACCCTGCATCTCCCTCTGGTGGTTTCCTTTTCTGACTATTTAAAAGCAATTGTAGTCAGTAGATTCTTCTTTCCTTGTTTCAAAGCAAAACAGAGTCTTAAGTTCCAACTATTTCCATCTCCCCCTCCTGTCACCACAACCAAACCAAAGCTGTCTGACACAACCCTCCTTCCCCCCCGTCCCTGCCAAGCCTTCTCCGTTGTTTCTCTGTCTCTTTTTTGTCTGGCCATTCCTTCAGCCACCTCCATGAAAACCCTCCAGTTTCCTGAGACAGGGAATTAGCAGAATTACAGAGACACTCTCACCCATCCACGCTGCGAGCATTAGTGCTCTCCAACACACCCTAAGCCTTGCCTTATATACCAGCACTACTACAGGTGCCCTCTGATGAACGTGAATTACTGGGATTTACAAACCTGAAATGCAAGGACTCCCGTAAGTGGAGGAGTATGGACACTTACAATAAGAGAAAGAACCAGGTAGGTGGGCAGGCTTTACTGATGCTGTGAAAGGAGCTGTTAACGATCCAGAGATGCTGGAGGAACCAGCCTTCAGGAGGCTCAGTGGGCAGCCCCAGCCCCTGGACCTGCATGGGATGCCAACCTTTGGAATGAATGGAACACACGGGCACACACTCCTGCAATGGAAAATGTGACTCAACCAGCACTGAAAGCCTCCTACAGCAAGGGGAAGTCACCCAACAGTGGGCATAGCCATCAAATTGGCTACATTTCACCTTTATCTGGCCTGGTTTGGGGTTTTTTTGTCCCTGTAGTGGCCATTTTCCACCACTATTTTTCATATGCTGAATAATCCCAGTGATGTCTGATGCTTTTTTGAACTTTAAAAGAATAAAGCCAGTGTTCTGAAGGGCACAGGGCAATGTTTTGAGAGGCTCTCTAGTGCTTACACCCTTAACTATTAATGGGCTCAAGCTGGTAAGGCATTGCAGAGGGTTCCAAAACTTCTTACCAGTACTCGTTTCCCTTAACTCGGTTACACTAAAACCATTTGCTTTTCCTAACACATAGAAATAGTTTCTAGCACTGAGGAGTCCCTCTAGACAAGGTAAAGGATTCCTCAGAGGATCACGTGGCAGCAGGGAGCAGGAACTGCTCCCATACCAAGGAAGAATAAATGAGGAATAAACTCCCCAAATTGTTTCAACTTCAGGAGAAACACTCAGAGAAAATATTCACTAAGTGGAACACGAGAGCTTTCCTGGCTTCAGAAGAACACAGTAAACAATGGACAGAGAAATGAAACGTGTTGAAACGATTACACAAAGTCTTTTCAAATGCTATGTAACATTAGCACCATCCTCCCCTCACTTTCATCCTCCCGAGACACACGTCAGTGGGCCAGAGGAGCATCAATCATCAAGCAGGAGGAAAACAGAAAACCTATCAAACTGTAGGGTGGTCTTCTCTCAGGAAAAATGTCAGAGCATTTCACTTTGATCTTTTTTTTTACTCTTTCAGAAACAGACCAGGAAAACTTCTCCACCCTATAAAAATAATAAAGCACAAAGCCACACAACTTTCCAGCCCAGAAAATAATCTCCAATAAAAATTGTTTCTTTCCAGTGACACCAAGTGACAAATTAACATTAAATATGCTGGATCACAGATGTTACAATCATAATTCCACTTGAAGGCAGATATTTCTGCTTCTAACATTGACCAGTAAGGAAAAGGAAATACTGTTTTAATAATTACACCAACAGACTAATTATACATCCAATTTTCAGTGTCTAAAAAACCTAAAGATTTCACTTTGCCATGTCCAGAAGCCTGAAAATTGAATATAATCAACACTATAATTAAGATCTCAAAACAGATTCTATTGTAATAGTTTGCCTTTGGTAATTAATTACTTTCCTGGAAAAAAAAAGTAATCTTCTGGGATTAAATGACCATTTCCCTCAGGAAAAACCCCGAGGCACACACAAACATTGTCTTTATATAATTTAAGTTTACAGGTATATAGAAAACAGCCATTTCTTAGCAGCTCAAGAATACAACTGCTGCATTTCAGAAGGACACTGGCCACGGATTTGTAAGGAGAGCAGAGCCCTGCAGTGTCAGCAGTCACTTTGGAACCCACAGCTGAACCTCAGCAGCTCAGAAACACGAGTCAGAGGCACATTGCCAATGACTCGTGTGTTGTCTTGGGGGTGATGGGCAACGTTTGAGCCCTTTGACAAAATTCAAGACTTTTCCTGAGGGTTTTTACCCAAATTGGGTGACTATCAGAATTTAAGAGCAAAAAACCTGGTCCCAAACCCTTACATTCCTACAGCAAACTGGGAGAGCAAACCTCAGCCTGTCAGTGGATGTAACACTGTTTCTATATCCATATGGCATTGAAGGTATTGAAGTAAATGGGTAATAGACTGAGAGAGTAAAAAAATTAATATATAGAAGCCACTTCTCAAAAATCTCTTAACTCTGCTATTGCCTGTTGAGTATTTACAGCACATCAGAAAAACAAATTGGGAAATTAAATTAACTCTTGCATTTTCAAAACTTTATTTTCCTAATACTAAAATGCAGACAGATACGTATAAGAATTTCTTGTTATATAGAAAGATAAAGGAAATATTTTTATAGCAATAGTTTCCTCCCTGTTCCAAGATTTACCAAGTGAAACTCCAAGCTAAGTAAACCAGGGAATGGTTCATGACTGCATATTGAATGAAATTTCCCTATTTGAAATATATGGTCATTAGAAGACGCAATACACTAGTATTAAATGTATTCCAAACCCCTATTTTGATAAGAATTAATCTTAGCACGTTTTTCTTCTATATGGAAAAGATTTTTACTGAGTGACTATTAAAAGAGCCTGTTATTCCTGTGCAATAACTGATCTATACAGGTATTCAATCCCCTGATTTTCAGTGAAATTAAAAGGCAGTTGCAGTAAGCATTGAAATACCTTTACAGTCACATACTTAAACATTTGCTGGTTACCAGACACACAGAGTGAGGCTGATTTCACTGAAGGTGCATAAATGGTATGAGCAAACACTGGAGGCCTGAAAGGTAACTAAAAAGGTTGGTGTCATTAAGGATTTTTCCCCTGCCTATCCAAACTAAGATATGAACTGCTGACTTAAAGCTCAGATGATGGTGAATATGGACCAGAACTTCCAGTTATATTGGTTTACCATTCTTCCATTCAGGTGGGGGAAATTCAGGTCCACTTGGCTGAGGACAGACATTCGTGTTTGGCAGGGAGAAGGGAATCCCCTATAAAATCAATATATTGTCCTCACCAGGGCTTTTTCCAGAGTATTTTGAAAGCCCTGACTCAACATGGCAAGAACATATTGTGCTCAATAGCTCAACTCTGATTAAAGGAATTATGAGCAACAAAGTGACAGAAACAATATGAAAAGTCACTATCCAGTCTTAGAGAAAGTTCCTACTGAGTGAGATTAAAGTCTGACACAGTTTACATGGAAACACAGAAGGACTAGAGAAATAGTTATTTCAGAAAATTTAGCAGCTCATTAGGTCTGTATTAAGAAGTCTTATCCCTCAAGTATTTTTATTTCTAGTGGGGTGATTAATTATCACCTCCAGATAAGACACTTTACATGGGCAGAAACAAAACTACTGAAAATGATGTAATTTCAACAAGTCCTTTATGCTTGCAATAGCTCAAAATTGCTAAGAGACCTCTACATTCAGCAGTACAGTCACATGAGCTCTTGATTATGTTCTTCAAATCTAAAAAAAAACCCACTACAGGATTCAGAACACACATGAAAACTGCCCTGCAATAAGCACTCTTAGAGCCCTGTTTGAGCAGTTTACTGACATAAAAGAGCCATAGATACAATGCTTCTGTCACAAGTCCCACATGGCCCTATCAACATTTTGCGATTCGAAAAAATCACGATTTTACTATTTTGAACTAGGAAGGAAGGGTGGACCACATAAAGCTTTTTGAAAAAACCTTCACGTCAACTGGAAAAGTAATAAATGCTCTAAGTATTTTCAATTCGAAGAGTTTCTCAATAATAAATACATACCTTCTCTAGAAATTATATCAATCAAAATGGACAAGAAGAACAACATTAAGAGAGCAAAGAAACTCATCTATCTATGCAGTATATATGTAAATGCAATCAAAAGTGTATGTGCTCTGCCGGGACTCACAAATATCAGTTACCTCATCAGCTGTAATTTTCATTTGTGAGAAGGCAGTCCAAGGCAGACACAAGTTAATTCAATTTATACTCATCTGCAACAGGGCAGTCTGAATCCTCTATCTGCCCATAATACAGTAAAGTTCTAGCAGTTCTCACAGATGTAAAGCTAATATATTTAAGAAGAAACAAGATAGTTACATATAGATCAACATCTTAGTTATAGCTGAAAGCCCCTTCTTATAGAAATAGAGATGTTACATCAATACATCTAATATTAAAGCCTACCAAGAATTTAACAAGGTTTAAAATCCTGGAAAAAGCTATATATTACATATACACTGATCTCATGCTTATTAGGTCTTATATTAGCTGCAATTAAGTACTTCAAGAGAATGATGATACATTAATGATTTACCCAAATGAAGTCAGATACACTTAATGAGGATCATGCAGGACTGAAACCTTCAACAGTCATGAATGGTTTACGCTGAAGCTCTTTATTGCTGTTTCTATTAAAATTACATTTATATATTTGTATCAACAGGTTTGGGGTTTTTAGAGCAGCTGAAGATACGTAGGGTTTTTTGTTTGTTTAGGACTGACAGGGACTTAAAACATCAGTTCAAAGGACACAATAAAAACCTTCAAAACTAAAAGGTGGACAAAGACTGTCTCTGGAGATGCAAAATAGTACACCAAAAAACTATTAGGCATTACAAAGTCTACTCTGTGTACAAAAGAGATGATGAATACAGGTCCCACACAGTCTGCCTCTAGAGTTTCTATATTCTTGTGTACAAGAGCACTAGCTGCAAGTAAAGAGTATTAATAAACACCATCTCATAGAAAACTTGGGGGAAAAGTGATTGGATAGCAATTATTTTAGATATAAATGCTTTCAAAATACTTCTAAGATGAAGCTTGTTCTACAAAATCCAAACACTTCAATTTAGCAGCTGAGACCTTTTATGCACATTAAGCAGTGAAGTCTTTGCTAAAGAAGCACTCAGAAATGTTTCTGCAAACCACGACTGCTTTTTTCACTACATTCATCAGCCACTCTGAAAAGTTACCTGGTAAAGAAGCTTCCCACTGTTATCCCAGTGCCACTGGAATTAGCAGGCAAACCTGTCAGTACTGGCAGAAAAACCCCACAAACTTCCAGTAAAACCACACTCAAACTCGAAGTTCCAGGGTAGCAAAAGGAGCTGCCCGGACAGGAAAAGGAAAACCAAATGAAGAAGCAACAAACCATCAAACCAGCACTAATAACTCTGTAGCACCCTGGACCACAACAATTTGAATACCAGCACTATAAGCCCAACAAGCACATTTTTTGCCCCCTGACCTGCAGCCGCTCTTCACAACCTCCCCTACGAGCAGCAAAGCCTATTTACACGGCTGCTGTCTAAGAGACAGGGAAGGGGCTGCTTTCCACCTAGTTTCCAGCAGTTACAGAATTCAACAACAGCCAACCATACTTTCTACCAAGGGGTTTTTTTTGCTTCTTCAGGTTTTAGGACCTGGGGATACAATGGAACTTCAGTATATATTCAAAGGATTCCCTGTGGTTTCTGATACACCATGTGCATGATCCTTGGGTAGCTTTAATGAATTTTAAAGTCTGGATAAAATAAATTTGCACCTACAAATGGATTGTTGAGATGCTAAGCCCTGCAGCTACCCCCAGCAAACACCTCGCAACGAGTTTTAGCATTTGCATGGGGAGATTATCACAGTGTGCTCCCTGACACAGCAGAGCTCACAGTGATGGAAAACAAAACACATCTTCCCCCTCTCCCTGGGGGTGTGCTGGATTCTGAACCATTAGTAAATACAACTCCATTATGTGGGAAGGAAGTGGGAAATGGTGGGGCTCTGCAGGTGTTCAAAAATACATTTTCAGTAAGGGAGCAGATGCTTGAAAAGAAACAATTCAAGTAAGCACATGGCACCATAATCAGTCTTACTACTGTATTTGAAAGCAACTGTCTTCCTCTCAAATATACAAGTTACTTGGGTTTGGCATCACATGTATTTATTGCACCTGCAAGTGCTTGAATATATTACACTTCCCCATTTCAATTTTTTTTTAAAGCAACAAGACACAACAAATCACAAAAAGTGATGAACAAGTCATGACTCTGGTCACAATAAACCTTGAGAATTCAATTGGCACAAGGAGTTACCTAAAATGCCTTTTGATTTTCAGGCTTTAATGCCATTAATGTATACAGTGAGGTGCAATAAAATGCCATTACCTTCATTTTATATGTTTCTGCTACCTTACATTGCCAGATAACATTTGCTTGTTATTACACTCTTAATATGTGAAACAACCATTGCTCGAGAACATCCTGAGGAGCCAGCAAACCCAGACAGGGCCCAAGTGCAATTCCTCATGAGTGTAAGGAAAATTAAGGTCTTTCACTGCAAATGTAAGGCCATATTTTACTGTTTGTAGATGAAGCATTTTCTGTACCTGCATGTATATAGCTTCTTTGCATTGAAAAATCCCACTTTATTTCCCCCGAGATAGCGCACCCTATCTAGGCACGCAGCTGCCTTTATGCTAATAAAAACCAATTTTAACTTGAACCGGTTCCTCCTTCCTTTTTCACTTAGACTAACAACACAACCCCAAATGGAAAGTAACTTCCTCATCCTTCCCTTTCTAGTTTGTTTTTTTCCCAGGTGCTCTGGGGACTCTCTCCACCACGACTATTCCCTGCAGTAAAATTCAATGTCAGAACAGCTGTTTCTTTTATCTATTTGAATTCTTCAAACATCCTAAACCATTTTCACTCCACCCTGATTGTTCAGATCTATTTCTAATAGGCCAACAAATAACACTATCAACTGAGAGTAACTACGCACTCACCTCCAACCTGTCAGGCTATTAAATAGGTATTGCACTACCAGATCCAATTTTCACTAAGTTCCAACAATCTTTCAGCAGTGACAGCACTTTAATAACTCTTATTTCAGGGGTTTCTGTTTCCAAAGTCAGCAGAGCTGTTGGCTTTTCCAGGTAACTGTTCTGATCTGTCTGGGTTCTTTCCTTGCATCTGCCACCAGCATTTATGCTGCCCAGAATCACAGACTCCCTCGGATGTTATTCATATTCTGAAGGAGACAGTAACAAACACCAGACAGGTTTGATAATCTAGGCCATTCACTGCTTGTTGCTTTTAAATTCTCCACTTACAGAGCTCTTAAAAGCTCAAGGAAGCTCAAGGAAGACACTGTTTTGACTCAAATTTATTCTTGCTATGGCTAATTACAATTATAGCTCCTTTAATATAGAAATGATGGGCAAAAACCTACAGAGTCCCACTGATGACGAAAGCAAAATTAGGAATTTCATTATGCTGAAGCACAATGAATTCTCTTGTGGTTTATCCACACTCTGCACTTGAGTCTTCCCTAAACACTACTATTGATATATAAACACTTTGTACCCAACTATGCCTTAAAAAAGTGTTGTAAAAAGAGGGTGCCCTTTGAAAGTAAACATTTACTATGCCATGGTACTGACCTACAGTGGTATTTCCTATGCTTAGTGACATATTTGTATCTTAAATTCTCCACTTTGTTTACCATTAATGTACTTCTGCTTCATAAAGGAAGGGTAAGAGCAAGAAAGCCTCTTTCCACCCCTCAGTATTGACAACACAGCAATCCAATCCCAGTGCTTTATAAAAACAATAAAGCAGTATTACTCCCTACTCTCTTCCCTTCACCCTCCCACCTACTGCTGCGCTGCCGCACGCCCCACAAAGAAGTTAATGTTTTCTAAGTTAAACAACGGGCTGGCTGCTGCTTATCTGCAGACTTGGAGTGGTGCCCCTTCAGCTCCCCATGGGCGAGCACAATGCCCAGCAACGCTGCGGGTCCCAGCCCCATCCCCTGCCCCACTGCACGGGGAGCCTGCCCAGAACACCTCATAAACCCAAGCTGCAGGAGGAAGGGGGAAAAAAGCAGATATTTGGGCCATGTCCAGGCCCACCTACCGGATAATCCCAGTTCACATCCGACAGCTGTTTATACTTACCTGGTGTGCGGCAGGTGCAGGACAAAAGGCTCACAGAGCCCTGCAGCACCTGCTGCCTCCAGCCCTGCCCAGCCACCTCCCAGCACCTGCCAACACCTCCCAGCACCTCAGCAGGTCCTGGGGAGCCAGACCCACCAGCCTTGCCCCAGGCTGTGCCTCTCTGGGTCAGGGGTCCCCATGGAGAGCACCCAGCACCCTGCCCTGGCTGTGCCCCTCTGGGTCAGGGGTCCCCATGGAGAGCACCCTGCCCTGGATGTGCATCCCCATGGAGAGCACCCAGCACCCTGCCCTGGCTGTGCACCCCCATGGAGAGCACCCACCACCCTGCCCTGGCTGTGCACCCCCATGGAGAGCACTCAGCACCCTGCCCTGGGCTGCGCCTGGAGTCCCCATGGGGAGCACCCAGCACCCTGCCCTGAGCTGTGCATCCCCATGGAGAGCACCCAGCACCCTGCCCTGGCTGTTCATCCCCAGGGAGAGCACCCAGCACCCTGCCCCTGCCCCTCTGGATCAGGGGTTCCCATGGAGAGCACCCAGCACCCTGCCCTGGATGTGCATCCCCAGGGAGAGCACCCAGCACCCTGCCCATGCCCCTCTGAATCAGGGGTTCCCATGGAGAGCACCCTGCCCCGGCTGTGCATCCCCATGGAGGGCACCCAGCACCCTGCCCTGGGCTATGCATCCCCATGGGGAGCACCCAGCAAACTGCCCCCCTGGGCTATGCCCCTCCAGGTTGGGGGTCCCCATGGAGCGCAGTGGGCACTCTGCCCCCTGGCTGTGCCCTCCAGGTTGGGGGTCCCTATGGAGTGCATTGGGCATCCTGCCCATGGGGCAGCAGCATGGGACATCCATCTGAAGGTGGTCTCTGAGATTCCCTGGCTCCTGGCACCCCAGCTGGGATGGGGCACAGCCCCCTCTCTCCAGAGGGTCCTTCCACCCCACACACCACCTGGGGTAGCTCCCCACAAGGCACTGCCATGCAGGAATTCCCATCCCACCATGGACTCCTCAGTGCCTCCCCCAAAACACACTCAGGAGTTGCTCTGGCTGCAGGGAGGAAAAGCCAGCTGCTGGTGTTCATGAGTTTCCCTTGGCTCAACCTTAAAAACCATGGAAGGTTTTTCGCTTTGATACACCCAAAGCGCACAGTGAGCACAATTTTTGGAACACATCCTCCAGGAAAAAGGACAACAATTCTGGTGCAGCAGTCAGAGGGCTGGAGATGTCACCACTCCTCCTCCAAGGCCAGCCATTTAATCATCACCGTGTTGTGCTTGTTTTGGTGCCCCTTTCATGCCCTGCCCAAACAGTTCTTGCTACATGAAATATTGCTGGCAATGCCATGTTACAGCCAGCACTGCCTCTAAACATCGTCCAGCCAGCCACGGCCAAGAGTCCTTGATGAACAGAGCTCACAGGCTTTCTTCCTCTTTCATGGGTAAAACAGAATCATGCAGGAACAAAAAAAAGGGGAAAGGAATGACCAGGCCTAAACATTACAAGATGTAGCACTGAGAAGACAGAGGGCTGAGAAAGGAGAGAGGGAAATGAAAAAACAAATCAACCAACCACAAACAACAAAAAGCCCAAACCAAACATGATGCCCACAAGTGCTACTTTTATATAGAACCATGGGATGACATTTTCATGAATGTCATTTAATGAACCAAACCAATTTCAGATACAGCCCCGAACCCTCTTGTTCGCCTCAAAGTCCATGAGCTTACTTGTTGTGCAGTCCAATGAACAAAACCCTCTGCTTTTCTACAGGGCAACTCACAGAGCAAGTTTCCCCAGACCAAGAAAGAGAACCCAAGATCCTTCGGCCTAGTGTCTCCTGTCTACCATGGAAAAAAACAAACACAAACAAAAAGATACTGTTTCTGTTAGAAGAACTGAACCCTACAAAGCCACTCAGAACCCAAGGAGAGAGATATTTTACAACACAGTGTTACAAATATGACATGTATCTTGTTCAAGCACATAGCTTAGTGCAAGCAGCATAATCCGTAAAGTAACAAACCAACTTATGGAATATTTCATTCAGCACTTATATATTTTAGTTGCAGCACAGTCATAACTATGTGAACAATTGTGAACAACTAAGGAGCAAAAGCAGCTGACAGAGCCCAGTCTGATCAGGCCAGGACCAGGTTATATTGGTCACAGAGCACTTGAAATGACAAACAAATTTATCCACTACTACTGTAAGAAAAGGAAGAGATGGTCAAAGCAGTATTTCCTATGGAATTATGAAAACAAGATATGCAACATTTGAAATACAAAAATAATCTTGCAATAAACATGAGTATTTAAATCAGTATCCCCACTAGAAAAAGGAACTTTCCAGATTCTGTAAATATAGTTTACATTTATGCATTTTACATAGTAGTAACATATATTCTTAACACCGCATCATAATACCATATAAAGAACTTCTTCCCACCTAATAGTATCAAATTAACTGTAATTTATACATTTCTAGTAGTAAAGTGGCCAGGAGCATGGGGAGGTGTGCCCTCCCAGGTACCTCTCATGGCTGAAGAAGTTCACACACTTCGCAGCCTGCCCTGCAGGTAAAGAGCCAGGACACTCAGACTAAACCAATTAACAACTAAGAAAACCCTTCACAGAAAGCACAGAAAGACCTTCAAAAAAATCTGTCCCTGTCTGAGCAGGGGCACAGGATATCCAGAGGTGCTTTCCAGCCTTCAGTGACTCTAGGAAACAGAACTCTCCCAGCTTTCACACAGGAAAACATGACATCAGCTAAGGTGTTATTTGAGGTTTGGCAAAGCCTGTGAAGGCAGCATTACATACACTTTCATCTACAAACTATGCTGGGAAATTTTCTGAATACTTTGGGGAAAACAGATGTATTCACACTGGCTTTAAGTGCCTTGTGTAGGTGTCTAAAAAAGGAGATTGTTTACCTATATAGTCAGTGAAGACTGGACTTCAGTTCTTAATTCCTGCACATCTTGGGTAGGCAACCTAAGCACACAGTATACTGAGAGAAGCCAGAAGGCAATCATCTTTCATGGGACAGAGTATCTCATTTTAAAAAATTAAACTATGGAAAATATCTTTCAATGTGTGTTTGAAATCCTGTTTTCTTGTGTCATTTTCTGTCACTTTGACAAAAAGCTTAAAAAACTCTGCAAGAGGCTTATGCACATCAAGCCAAACCTGCTCAATTATACATCTAAAGTCATAAAAATACATCTTTAAGGCTGAAACCCACTACACCAGATGAAGTCTACCAACATTAGCTTTCCTCTGCATGTTCATTCAATGCCAAAAAATCCAACCTGCACTCTGTGTCGAGAACTGAAAACCCAAACCACGACTTTAAGTGGAAGAGCAAGATTCAGAGAATAGGAAAATTTAAGTCTTGCAGGCATTTTGCAGCATTTAATTAAAAGCTGCAAGACATACTTAGGGATATGTCCTTTTAAAAGAATTCATGCCTTTGGCATGTAGTAATATATGAGCCTTCAGCCACCCAACAGTTCCTTGTATTAGTGCCCAGTTTGTCTTACTGTGCATACATTTTGGTTAATATTAAATTACTTCATCTTCGGTGTGTACCTGGGGGGAAGGGGAGCTGCCCACTGGGAGGAGCTTTTGTGCCTTCCTAGCACGTATTTCTGCCTCCTACAGCCTTGTCTGCATCAGAAATCTGGGACCAGGAATTGCCTGAGTGACTGCAAGGATGACCATGAGAAGTGACACGGCTCAGGTGTTCAACAACAACGCCGTCACCGCAACACCTTCAAAGGTTCTCCATTTCTAAACTTCCCCTTAGTCATGCCTTAGTCAGGATTGACACAGGACTAGGACATGTCTAGCCAGGAAGGGTTTTAGATAATGACACCTCCTGGAACAATGGCAGGGGAAGTTTGTACTCCTTGTCCAGCAGGCAAACCCAACAGCACCTGCGTGCGTGGTGCTGTTTGACCACACCACGTTAGCAGGCACTGTGCACCACACTCAGGAAACTATCAAGGATACTAATCACCACAGACTAGTTTAAAATTAACATATTAGGAGAAGCCCTCTAGTGTGTTCAGACAGTGAGTCAGCTTCTAAAACCAGAACAGAAGCAGCTAATACAAATGAAATGCTAATTTTCCCCCAGACAGTGAAGCAACACACTGTGTATTCCAGGTCTTTGGTAGCATGTGAGCATTTGAGTTTATTCTCTCAGACTACAGAACAGGTGTGGCCCCTTGAAGGGTTCTTGGCTATTTCTTTCCCACCTGAATCCACACTGGGAAAAAGGAAGGTTCAAACCTTACATTTCCCCAAACGCAACTGTACACAAGATGTGCATTTCCACAACTCAGAACCCACACACCACTAATGCCACAAAAATAGCTGCAGTCATTCTTCAGATGTTCCCTCAGCACCAAAATAAGCAACACAGACTTGTTTGTCTGTCTCCTCTTGCCTCTACTTACAGAACTACATCAGCATTTTGAGTGCTGAGGAGCAGGGCTGTTCTATAATAAGATTATGTAGGACATCACCTTCCTCACCAGACCTACTTTCCTTTACGTATGGAAAACGAATCTAAACTATTCTTCTCTTACACCATCTCTTAGATCACACCCCAAAAAGATGACAACACTTGCTTCCTGCAACCAATGAACCATCAGAAAGAATCAACTACACTTTAGTCCTGCATATCTAAGAACACCTCACCTTTAATACGGCCCCCAGTCTGCACACCAGGATTTAACACCCCTTGACCCACTCTGGTACATTTGGGCAATACACTGTTTCTACAGGCACATTCTGACTGATCACAGTGGAGTTGTGAAAGTACCACCCAATGTGTTTGGCCAGCACAGCTTACTGCTTACAGCATGTAAATCACAGAGCACACAGCTTGATATTTAATTCCCTAAAATGAATATGATTGTGACAACTAGAAAATGAAAGATTTTATTCCAAATCATCTAAGGACAGGCACAGTAAAACCAGAAATCAAAGAGTAAATTTTCATATCAGATATATCTGTTAGAGAAAAGAAGTCAGCGGGTTCTCTACATGTACTCTTCAAGTTAATGCCTTCTGGCAGGATGAAACTGTTTAAAGAAATAAAACTGAAATAATAACCACTGTAATGGTATTAACAGCCTTTTTTTCAGGCTACTTTAATCTTAAAGTCTGTCCAAGAAATTAGCAGAGCACATACATGTGACTTACTGGCAAAAAAGAAGGAAGGTAATTGAGCCAAATTTTTTTTTTTTATAACATTGCTGCCCTCTTCTGGTTTAAAATATCTCATTCGCCATATTTCATATATTAACTAATCCATCTCAGCTAATTACATTACATTCATATGGAACATGTTCAGAATTAATAAATTAATTTAGTCTAACACACAAGCAATTCTGGCATGCTCAGAGTCCCACACACCTTTAAGTGCTATAATTTGAGAGCTGTGAATTAAAACCTATTATTAAAATTGATTGCTAGTATAATTTTTAAAAATTAACAGTTGATCTAAAGTACAGGAGTCAGCTTTGACATCGTGACAGGTGTCAACTTCAGGTTATCAAGAGAAAACCAACACACGAATTTTAAAGTGCTTATTTCATAAACTGCAAGGACATGACAGAATCAAATTTTGTTTATCTATTCACGTACAGGGTTTTTACTGGTTCCATTACAGAAATATATTCAGCAAATGCAATTCCATATAAACACAGAAATTCATAATTAAGAGTTTATGGTGTGTTTTATTGTGAACTAAGCACTTTCCATATTGCCAAGATCCAGAAAACCAGGCAGATGTGAATAAGTTCTACGCTTCTTTCCTGCCAAAATACCAAACATCTCAGCACAGAATTCCAAACTAAAAACCCCAAGCACAAGTTTCTGCACTGCTCAAGGGCCCCAGCAGTGCAGCACATTCTGCTCTCACAGTGCACACAGCGCTGTCCGTCCCTTCCCTGCTCCCACACACACCCTGGCAATGGCACCAGGACTTCTCTCATCTCTTACTGAAGAGGATGGTTCTCTGAGCAGGATTAAAGACCAACACCTCTCAGCAGCTCCCTGTGGTTTTGTGTCTGCCTCTAAACTCCAGAGAGCCCTGTGCTCCAGATCCAACCACCCTGCCACGTCTGCCTTCTCAGCTTTAGTGGATGACAGTGGTCTCACTTCTTACTGCCCATCATTTCATGAGCTTTAGCTGTACTACTCATAGAGTTGTCCTATAGAAGATGGAAACATTTAAATATATTGTCAAATATAAATAAGTTTATCACAAGTCTTTCATTAACACCACCAAGTATTTATAGCAACCGAGCCATTACTCACACAGAGAAGTTGCACAGTAATGGGTATTTCACTTGTGATGACCTACAGATTCTACACAAAAACAAATCCCCTTTCTTTTGCTGCGCAATTTCTTACATTGAAAGTTCTCAATGTAACAGCTGGTTTTTGTGCTAAGAACACAAGTTATATGAGTGAAAGCCACTCCAGTCCAAACTAGAAGTTTGTTTAGAATTAACTATCTTCCGTAGTTATGCCTTTGTGTTAGTTTTTGTTGGGTCTTTCATAAGATGTTTTAGAATGAAAGGATTCATCTTGAGCCTTAAAGCCATAGTATGTATACTTTGGAGGATGGAGATGGGAGATCCCTGGAGTTTGAAAGCAATGCCATGGCTACTGACAGTTGTCACCTCATGTCACCAGCCAAGAAAAGGCAACAGGAACAGCAGCAGAGGCTCCTTTTCTCAGCAGTGAGACATGTCTTTCTAGGCCACCGTGACAGAGGGGATTGAGGGACAGGCAGAAATTGTATTTATAAGACAAACCACATATATACTAAAATCATGCAAGCTAAGGTCTTGTCTGAAAAAAAAATGTGCAGCTATTTTCCACCCATCTGTCCGAAACTGAATTTCCCATGATTCAGGACAGAAACACTTCAGATATTTCATGCCTAGTAGTAAGCACTTCACTAGTAAAGCTTTCTACCAAAAAAAACCCAAAGCCAAACAACCCAACACCTTTTATGTTTCAATTGCTGATTTGAAAAATGCCATCTTACCCCACCACCTCAAAATCAAGCCACTTCTCAGCTGAAGTTCCTACACAGAAAGCACTTGGGGCTTTTTCCCTGGGTACAAAACAGACAGGAGGAGAAGCCAACTGAACACCACGTCCAGGCCAGGCATTCCAATTAAATTCTAAGGGTGGCTTACAGGGACAGGTAAAATGCCACCATTACCTGAAGTTATAATCGTCAACAGCACAGAAAAGCTAAGTGGGTAAATGGGCTCCAGAGTTTATGCAATATGAGATACACACCCGTACATCAAAGTGTCACCAGTTCTAATGCCCATTTAAAAGTCTATTTCACATAAACATGGTATCTGTCTTTTGGTTGCTGTTTGAGAAACAAACATGATCAAAAGAATCATCTTGGACCCCATACCTTGAACTGAGAAAAAACTTAATACATGTGGTAGTAGGACAAAAAAAACCCTGAAACTTCACTGCTTCCCTTGAGTGTTACGAAATGTTCCCCCTTCGTAAGATCAATGGGATAAACACAATACTCCAGCACTGTAATCAAAAGAACTATTTCAAGTACCCTAAGACAGCACATCCAAGAGTTGTACAGACTCTCAGCTCACAGGCTGCAGAAGCAATTTATCCACCAGGCCATGAGATGTTGATGCATTCCTCTGATAAAGGACTGCCACCAAATTTATTCTAAAAAATGGATAACTCATGCTTTCACAATCTGCAAGGGTTCCCAGAAGTGACATAAAGGGCTTAATAATGTTCAGAACTGACTGGCTTTTGTCAAGCTGATAAATTTGAATGTCTTTGCCATCCATAAATACTTTTTCCATTTGAAGTTTACAGTGACTAAACTTTTCGTTTTTATATCTATACAGATTTATTTTTTTTTTTAAATACTATAACAGGGTTGGCTCCAGTGAAAACCTGTGGGTGAAACTTTTCCCAGGTATTACTCCAGCAACTTCCCTATAATTACATCAATAATGAGCCTGACCCTGGTGCACAGTATTGAGATTTTTTAAAAGTCAGATTCAGCAATGTTATTTTCTTTATTAGGGAATAAACAGTGCTAAATTATATAATGACCTATATTCAGGGGAAAAACATTAAACAAAACAAAGACATAAAATATGGATTAAAATAGAAAAGCTATATAAAATACAACACATTTCACAATAACACAATCTATGGCCCTCAGTCCAGTAAATGCTTTGAAAACATGCACACAAGGAAAGGTACATGCACGGATCAGCTTCCAAGTGCAGAAGAACACCAGGCATCTGAGACACATGGAACCTGCTCTACATGAGGCTGCAGCCCAACTGCATGTGGGGCAGATTTAGCACATCTGAAACACTTGGTGTTCTTGTGTGTTAAGTGTCCTTTTTTAAATTTGAAAATATACATCCCCATTTCCCATAGTAATTACCACAAATGAAGGACAGTTGTAATTTTTCAGTTTGCACAGCAATTCCAAGGAGCAAAAGACACTTGTGGTGTTTTCAACTACCATCATTTGTTCCCAGTACTTAGAAGAAATGCAAGTACTCCAAGGCTTACAGATTCCCACTCAAGTAAATAGAAAATACTGTCTGGAGGAATTACTAGTATTTTTCATCACCTATTTAAGACATACACATACCAGTAGAGGAAACTGATACACATACAAGACCTTGAAATACTAGTTCCTGCCTTAGGAGACCAAAAGAGCAGATTTTCCTACAAGCCATTCTGAGCGAAGGTTAAAGGCATATGCAGCACGTCTCAGGGAGCTCCAGGAGGGCACATGAATGCATCTCTTCCCAAGAGCTGCTGTTCTGCATCACATCCCCTCCAGTGTCTGGGGCTGTACCAACGGGATGGAGAGGAGCCTGTACAGAGCAGGGCTGTTCCCAGGCTGTGCACTGCGGGCTGGGGGGACACAGAATTAACGAGGGAGAGCAGATGGGGCTGCATTCCTTCCCCCTGCCTATCTGCCACCTCCAGCGCTTCCCACATGGGCAGAGCCCCGGGGCCCCACCTGGTAGACGTATAATTACCCTAAATGTGCACTTATGTTCCATTACACCTCAACCATCACTATGCACGCTGATTACAAGTACCAATCCATCCCATTTCCATACACCTCTGCGGCTGTACGGCGCTCAGCTGCGAAAACTCAGCGCTCTCCTCACCACGCTGATAAACAGCAGTGGGCAAATTATTTGCCACTCTGCGGGGTGCCAGCGGGGTTTGATAAGGGTGACATCACTCCCATTTCACCAATAACAATGACACTAACAAGAACATGCAATCAGCAAGGCTCAGCGCTCGCTCTGGCTGTGGCAGGTGCAACTCTCTTTATGCTGCAAGTGAGCCAGCCAGCATTAGCTCCCAGCACAAGTACAGAACTATTTATTTTATCAGAATGTTAAGCAGAAGTTGGCTTCCACGAGGCACTGCAGCTGCTGTCGCTGCTTCTACAGATGCTTTCATTAATTTTATCAAGGACATACTGAAGTAAGTGCTTGATCAGCACAATGGCTATTTAGGAACAGCTGGAGAAATGAAACAATTAGCTTAAGGAGACCATGCAAGCCCAATATGCAAATTAAAATAATTAAATATTTTTTAAAAATGCATTAGAATACATGTAACAATGGAGCGCAAATCTTTATAAAGCAAGAGTTGCAGTAGAGATGGGAAAGAAAATAAAAGCTTCACCGCTCTAACTTTATTAAATCTAAATAAAACTCCTGCAACCTGTAAAATTATCCATGTCACAGAAATTTAAACATTATAATACCTACTTAGGTACTTTAAAAAGTAAGTTACAGCGAAGGATATTGCAGTTTATAATAGCCATGTATGAAAGTGACTTAAATCCTTACAGAATGTTCATTTTACTATTTGCTGTGAAGATATATTTTGACACAGAAGACTAAAAATGGAAAAATGTTATTTGTTTCATGACATCTTTATTGTTTGGAATATTTAAAGAACCAAACACTGTACTTAATATACAAGATATAAATTATGTTTTATTTCTCTTTCAAAAAAAAAACAACAAAAAACCTTATATAGTGCTCTAACAAAGCATTAAAATAAATCCAGTTGCTTACTCCTTTTATTCAAACTCTCATGGATAAGCAAACACTGATATCTGGTTGATTAAACCTTGAAGAAAATTTATATGCCTATGTTTGCCAAAACCTTTCCACCTAACACTGGAAGTTGAGTGGCTGAAGTTTCACCTCCCTGCATCCTCGGGGCTATCCAGCTACCACAGACCTCAAAGAGCAGCAACAGAGAAATTAATACTGGTTTAATTATTTTCTCTGCTCAGGACACCGAGGGTTTTCTGCAATGCTATTAATCCGATGCCCCAGAGCCCACCTTCAGTGTGGGTCTGGCAGGGGGAGTGCAGCAGGCGTGCCCCAAAAAATCACTCTCAAGATGTTGTGAGGAAATTTTGTCCACACACACCACTTGAACCTCTTTCTACGCCCAACAATGGTAAGAAGCTTCTCCTCGCATTGAAGACAAAAAACTATTCACAGGAAGTGGAAAACCCTAAAGTAGGAGGAAAAGATAAGTCTGCTACACCCTTCCAGTGGCTGAACACACTTGACATTTACTAGGTTAGCAGAAGATGTGTTTATTCTGGGTAATTAACTGAAGCAGTCACAGGTACATGTATTTCCAGCGAATATGAAATACACCTTCACAGATGAACCAGGAGGTCTTTAAAAACCCCAGAGTTTCTAAGCAGGAATGTCTTCTCTCCCAATGATGGAACAGGACTTCTCAAGTCCTCACTAACCCGTCCCCTTTCATATCCTCCTGCCAGAAACTCTGCTCACTAAGCTTTGCTATAACAAGATGTGTTCTACACAAAACTGTGTTCGTGTCAGCTGTGTTTAAACAACGGTGCTCAGCACATCTGAAGGAGAGTCACATATACTAATATATATAGCATTATATACTAATACAACACTACCTTGTGTGAGCAATGCAGCCCACACAAATGAGGCTTTAAATACATCAAGGTAAGCTTTACTATTTGAAGAGTATTACACATTACTTGCATGAGACAGATCTCTGTTAAGTGAGTGCTGTATTTGTAGCTCTCTTCCAGTGAGACTCCACATATTAAAAGTTAATTTTTTTTTTAAAAAAAAGTTACTACTCATGTCCAACTCTTGCACAAAAGGTAAGTCAGCTTAGTGTTATCCAAACCCAATGAAAAGCTCTGCTCTGTAATGACTAAAGAGGGGTTGGGCGGGAAGGCAGCTGGAGAAAGTGGATTTTTCTGCTCCGGAGACTATTCATACAGGTGAAAGATAATGTTTTATCTATATATAGCAAATTTAATTTTGATATACATATACCTATCATGGCCCCCCAAACAGCTTCATTTCCTTAACCGTTACCTATTCCTTTCCTTAAATAATTGGGGAATTTGTGAGGTTTTTACCACATCCTGAAGGTTAAGCAGACCAGATTCTGGCGAGCCAACTGCAAAGCAAGCCTTCAAAAACTCTAATTAAGAGAGAACACCTTGTCCCATTGCCAGAGGGGGGATGCCCAGCCCAAATGCCCCTTCTTGCTCCTGGCCAGGCAGTGTCACTTAGGCAGAGAAGTGCTTGCTCCAACCACAGGGACCATTCAGTGGTGACGGGGACAACTCAGACTTCACCTCTAAAATTTACAAAAAAGTCTCTCAGATTCCTGAGGTCTGGTTTGCACGGCACAGCCTGCACTGTAATCCTGAAACAGCACAAGTAATTCCACCAGCATGAGATCCAGCCAGGAATTAAGGATGGCTGGACGCCTGCTGGGCCATGACTGCTAAAATCACTCCAATATCTAATATTTGTTAACCTCCAAATCAATGCCTTGTGACACACAACAGCTCCATATGACGGAAACCAATACAGAACTCCATAATTTCAGGAAATTCTGCAATGATATATTGAAAGGTTAACATCTGCCACAAGGGTCTGCTCAGTGTTCCACCAAAAATACCTTTGTTACAACATGTACTCCATGTCTGCTGACCCCTCACACACAGGACCTCAACTTATTTTTAAGACAAGGTGGTTTAATATCTTAGCATCAATTTTCTAATTAGTTTTTAGCATCATTTTTTCTAATTCACTTTTGAAAGAGGAAAAATAGATTCCAAGAGGAAAGAAAGCAATATCCATATACCTCCCTCCCAACAAGACTTTTACTAGAGCATCCTATAAGTAATGACATGTTTTTCATGTCCTTTGCACTTGGTATATCTCCACCACATAAGGCACTAATTTTCTGTCACCAGCATGATAGCTTCTGTTAAACTAGAATCACAGTGAAATAAAAAAAATAAAATGTCTCTCCTAAGAAGTTTTCTGACAACTGAGACACATTAAACCCAAACTAAAAATTGACATGAAAATACTTTCTAGACAACCTGAAAAAGAAAAAAAAAATTCTATGTATACAGAAGCAGATAAAGTTCACAGTTTACTATGTATACACAACTTTCCAGGTTGTGTAAAAAAATCAGTGCAACACTAATAGACCTTCACTGCTATCATCCACTAATAAAGACGACTGAAAGAGTCATAAAAATAAATAATGGGTTTTGTTACAAGCATAAACTCTCATCACATTTTTCTTATTAGGAGTCAAGACTGAAGAAATTAGTTCTGCGTGGAAATAATCGAATGTACAAAAGAATTTGATTTCTAACCTACAAAACAAATTAGCACTTGTGTATTTTATTGTAGCAAGAAGTTCACAGTTCTTGAATATTTTACATTAGATCCTCTCTCCCCTTTTCATCTGCTAAGTTAGTTTTCTGAAAAATTTGATGGAAAACACCCCTGTCCAGAACGCCTGGCAGCACAGCCATAAACACTTTTCACTTTGGAGTACCTTTGATATTTGACAGCTCTACGAGCACTTGAACATCATTTATCACGTTTATTTTTAATAGCTCTCCCTGGGCACAGCTGCCTTGGATGCCAATCTTCTTTTCTTCTGCCTCCTGTAAATATTTGAAATAGCTATTCATTAACAGTTGCAGATTTATTCAGCACTGTTGTACTGCTTGTGAACTGGAAATAGCTTTTATTTTTCTCTCCCTATCTTCTGGCTGATCTGAAAAAAGCCTGCTGTTTAGGTTCAATCTGTCAGGATTTAAATTATGCTCCAGCTGAGAGCTAATCAGGGGTATCTGACCTGGTTTACAAATAAACTAGGAACAAGAACATGATTTTTTTCCTTTTTTCTTTGGGGCATTGGGACCATATATGAAAACAGTCCATGAGCAGGTCACAGTTACCCTAAATTAAAGCAGAAACAACTGGTCCTTACAGGTATCTTCCTAAAGGTTCTGGAGCCTTCTGAGCCCTCACTGACAGCTTACACCTCGCTCACGTGCAGTATTTGATTTTCAGATTTCAGTACATTTGCACAACATACACAACATTAAAAAGGCATATTTAAGCTACCAGGACACCCTGGTGTGCACATCAGGAGTCCCACATATCTGTACAAATCAGTTTTTATTTTCATGGGGTGAAATTACAGGAAAAAAAATTTCTGTGTCACTCATCATGATTGCTCCTAATCTATTTCCACACACAACCAAACTGCATAGAAAATCCAGCTCTTTAAAATCTAAACTTACCTCTTCACAAGTGCATTTTAAGACCTATTTTTTTTTGGATTTAGACTAGAGTGGCCACAGAGCTCCCTAAAATGTATGGGTTCAAATTGCACCTGAATGACCATTTCTCTTGCACTTAATATCAAATTCTTGAACATCAGACACTTGTTCCCACGAGTGGGTTCAGAGACAAGAAAAACTGCAGCCATGCCTTGTCTAATGCAAGGAGCCACTAAAGCATCCACACACCACAACACACTTCCCTCAGAAGGTGCTAAAGCCACAGAAAACATTTGGTTTCACAGTGTTGACCCACCAGTCTGAGCTGGCATGAAATGCTGTGACTAATGCCAGGGCACCATTGCAGGCAGCATTTTCTTCTACCTAGTCCTGCCCGGTGACTTCAGGAGCAATCACAATCACTGCAGCACTGTGTCTAAAACTGACACCAAAATATTTTAACACACTGACTTTTGCCTTAACATGGTAGGAAACACTCCAGGGAAAGTAAAGAAGGGGCAGCAGTGAACCTTGAGAGAGATCCATCAGATCTCTGGGGCCAAGCATGCAGAGGTGTTTTTGGTAAGATACACTTGGTATTCTCCCTGTCACAAGTGGGCTCATCACCACCCAGTTTTGCTCTCACTACGACTTCACTGAATCCAGCATGAGAGATCAGATAATTTCTTTTTATACCTTACACTTGTTTACAGTTCAGATACGCTGCCAGTGGAGTTGCCTGATGTTGAAGTCTCTTGCTTCTGTAAGCTCCACCTTGTTCATTTAAACACATCACACTCTCAAAGGTCTTTGGAAGGAAGTTAGATCAAAACAGCTCTTACTTTCCTATTAATCTTATATTAGCATTAGATATGGAGCTGGCATGGCCTTGAGTCACGATGGCATTGCACAGCAGAGCAACAAGACCATCAACACTGCACAACCAACCCAGACACAGAAGGCAAACCCTCAGTACCAAAGAGGATGGAGAGCAATGAGGGAAGTGTGCAGCACACTGGATCTAACGCAAACCAGGGGGAAAAAAATGGGTTACTTGCTGAAATACAGCTTCAGCAGAGTCATCAGGAAGACCACTTGTCAGGTCAGCCTACTGCCTTCTCCCACGGGATGCTCCGGGGACAGTGGGAACACAGGCAGCAGAAAGTATTTGCTGAACACTCAGCAAATTGCAGCACCCTCTGTAAGACTTGTTATTATTTAAAGAAAATGGATTCTTCTTCCAAATGGCCAACTCCCACTATATCCCATGCTGGGGAGTTTCTCAGTTTTAACCACACCATGAGCTGTGACATTACTGAATCTTGTGTTTTATGCTCCATTTCAAATAATGCAAACTTAACAAAAACAAGTTTATAAATAAAATTAACAAGCAAGCAGTGCTATCCCAGCTTTCCTCTAACTGCTGTTCCACTGAATAAGCATGGAAAGAACATAACAGACATTACTCTTGTTTAAAATAACAAAATTTAAAAAAAAAAAGAATAAAGCAAACATCAGATTCATGAGCTCTTCTCAAGCAGCCAAATGAGCCAAATATTCTATTAAGCAGCATGAAGACCAGAGTGTGTTGCAACTCTCCCTCCTCCTCTTGCCCAGTTAAGGTACCTCGTGCCCTTGGAGGAGAAGAGGAGACCCCCCAGTATGTCCAGCATTACATGAAGTTTTGTAGGGCCATTTCTTACCCCACAATCTACATAACCTGGCATAGGAAAAGCAGCTCAGTGATGAGAGAAGAGCCTGGGGAGATCACTACAGCTAGTTATCCCTCCCCTGCCTTTCTCCAAAGGTCTAGTTCCACTGGGAACTTAAAACATTCCACTTCTGTAATGTCAGCACCTGGGAAGATTAACTTATAGCCATCATTAATGTCACCCTTTCAGGTTCCTAAGGATTCAGCTGTACCCCAGATGAGCCCCCAGCTTGCTTCACACACTCTCCCAGCAAGAGAGCAGGTGGCCTGAGCAAAGGATGGAAAACAACAAAAAGGGAACAGGGGGAGGGAAAATGGGGATAGAGATGGCCAAGAAATGCTCCTTTCACTTGCAGTGGTTGCTTAAAGTACAGCTGAAACTATAGCCTAAGGCTGAAGATAAAGTAGTATTTTTAATTATATACATCTCTGCTTTGGTTCTTTTCTATTAAACTTTTATTTAAAACCAAAATAAAAGGCCCCTTTTTTCATAATACAAAATTAAACAGGTTGGCTGTCATTCAAAGATTTAAACAGCACAAATGCAAATATTTGAGTAGGAAAACAAAAAGGAACAAGAGGACAATTATATAGAGCAAATGTGACCAAAAAGTGGAGTTTTCTTTCTACTGAAATTAAAAAAAAAAAAAAACCAAACCACAACAACCTTTGTTAAACAGACTTTTCTGGTTCTTTAAACTGCCAAAGTTAAGAGATTAGTGGAGTCTTATTGTCTGTAGGAGTCTTAGGCATGCAAAATAAGCATTCACATATTTTGCAATCTTATTTCCAACACTGTAAGCTACAACAACCCATGCACAGTCAAAAAGACCTTATAAAAAAGGAACATTATTAGACTAAGTTTGATATAGGTGATGTGGTCATGCCTGGAGACATTTTGGCAACAGTGCCAACACATCTGGCAACTCTCTTCTGGACAATGCCTATGAAAACACTGGTACAGAGAACAACATCCCAAACCAACAGTTGTCTGGATTTCAAAAAATAAGCATTTTATTTCATATCACAGCATTAATAGGTTTTACATTTTGGAACAGTCAACCACGACACGAACAACATTTTGAAGCATCCAAGGAATCTATTTAAAGCCATTCAAACTTAAAACAGTCCCCATAGAGGAGAAAATATTACTGTCAGAAACACAAGCCAACACACAGAGACTGAATCCTGATGAAAATCTTTAAGATCTTTATGTAAGCATGATTTTTGGCAAATCCTAGGGGGATCTCTCATTAAATGAATGACCATTCCTTGTTACTGCATTATCTTCCTTCCCATCTTTCCTAAATAACAAACTTTCCTCTGTCATCACATACAAGATCCTAGACAATGCCATGGCAGTAAATACACCAACCACTTATCCTGAATGCAGTAAAATATTATTCCACTGCATTTCTCCTCAATTGTTTACATCATCCCATCACAAGCCCTTTGGAGCCAAGGGGTTTCTTTGTTTGGTGTTTGTGTTTTTTTGTTAAAGGTACACAGTACTTCTACAGCAGAAATTACACAAATGGTAACAGTACTTATACAGTAGGAATTATACAAATGGCAAAGAGTGCCACAGTGGTTTTCCTTGGAAGGGAACAGCCCAGGTACAGCTTTGCACATCACATTGCCTGCTTGAAAAAGCTCCTGTGATTCATTTGTGTCCCAACTAAGGCACGGGCAGGATTATTTGGCAAATTAACTCTTACAGCCTGATGGTCCTACGAGGCTGTAACATGGACAATTCAATGGACTGATGGGACTAAAACATCTGTCAACAGCAGAAGGAGGCATTAACACTCAGAGCAAAAGAAATTGGTTTCTCTTCCTCATTTCTGATGCCTGATATCACAGCAGACAAGGTGGGGGGCGAAACACATGAAATTAGCCTGAGATAGAGAGCATGACTACAAAAATCCAACAGCAAAATCAGATGGGTCTCCACAAAATCCACCTGAACCAAGTACAAAATTTAATTAAAAAAAAAGTGACCTGGGGCAAAGTATCTACCACACTAAGGCATGAAGGCCTCCAAAACTTTTCAATATGAAAAGTGTTTCTGGTTTTTAAACCTGTCAGGAATAACATGTTTTCCCTAAAGTAATTCTTGCAAATAATTAGACACTCTTAACTAGAAGTATCAATTAAAGTTTGACAGAGTTATAAGGAAATGGAAGCAAGGTTATATTATCGAAAGTTCTTGGCAACTATAAAATTAGAAGATGCCATGTTCTACACCCTTAACGAAAATATCAACAACATTTTAAACTAAAGCTGAGCCTCCTGCTGATGTGAAAAACAGTGGCATGTTGTGGATCCCAGAATCCTCTGTGGCCAGAGGGCACAGAGATGATCAGTATGTTCTATATTTTGATGACAATATCAAACATACTGCAAGAGCACTGCAGAGCCATCAGCCTTTGGCAAGAGATCTTGGGAACACCGAATTTATTCTGCATGAGTTTATCACCTTGCACACGCAGTAGGTCAGAGGCATCCTGGCAGCAGTGGATTGAATGCACACAACACACTGCAAATGCACATGAATTATGTTGGTTATGTGTGTTGAAATATCTGTTACATGACAGTCCTTACATACCGGAAGACACTGCTCCTGATCACTGCTGATGGACTGTAATTATATCTTTTTCTTTTGGGATCATTAGAAAAAACTACATGTGGCTAATGAAAACTGATTCATCATGTTAGCCCCTATAACTCCATGAAACAACAGGCCAGTACCAAAATATTTATCTTGGCCTAAGTACTCTGTGCATTAGCAAAGTCAGCAGGAAAAAAAACTTAAAACATTCATAAGACACAAATGATGATATAGAAAGAATTTTGATAAAGTTCCTAAAAATGACAACAAAAAACCCGAACACCCAGCTCTCTAGGTGTAGCCAAAAAGCACAGAAAAACAAAGATTCTTTATCGAAGTGTCTCAAATACAGCAGCCCAGGCTCCCTAGAATGCAGTTTCAAATTATACTCCAGGAACAAGAGTAGAATCAAGCCTACTTTCCCTAGAAGTCAGTCAAAAGGCTGGCAGAAGAGGTTGGTCTTAGAAGAACACTGTCACCATTTTCCTCCTTCCTCCCACGGAGGTTCAAAACCCCAGTTCCCAGACACCCATGGGTAACAGCAGGGCACTTCTCCCTGCGTCCAATTTGTTACCCAACAAAGTCTCTCCATCACATGGCTAGCATGGAAGAGTGGTCAGCCTGCTTTCAGGACTGTTGTAAGAACAGCAAAACAAAATTTAGGACTAAGATGCACAAAAAAAGCTGGACTTCTGATAGCACTTAATATTTGTCCTTCCATGCCTGTCAGCTGCTCTGAAATCAGAGAACTCCCTGGTAGCTGTGCAGGGGCAACAAGGCAGAATGTCTTGACAGTACCTCATCAGAGCCACTAAAACCAAAGATGCTCAGCAATGCTCAGAGCGATCTGAAAAGCTCTGGAAACCAGTCATGTTGCATAAATTCAGTCCTTACCATTGTGGATAAATATCTGTTTATGGTAAACTTGTATTTAATGTGAATCTCCTTCAAACTCTCAACACTCCAAAATCTACCCCATTAGGCAAAATTGCTAAAGACCACTAATGAAAGCCAAGGCTCTGTATTTTCAGTTTTAGTGCTCCTCTGCTTTGTAATGTCACATGTTGTCCAAGGTTTCCTAACACAACTGCTATTCAACACCCTGCATGCCAGGGAACCATCACGTAAATAAGGGAATCAAAATAAATTCTATTTTGCCACTACAATTATCCATCCAGAAGCAATTGCTCCACATGGTTTGAGGAACAGTTTCCCAACAACGTGTGACTTTCATTTGAGCACCCTGGTAGCTACCATAAAATAAGCTAATAGAGTGGCAAATATACAGGGTATATTTCAATAGTTCCCTGTTCCCCAGCAGCAGCTACACCAGCCTGCCACTTCACACACTGAGCAAACCCACTCTGTCATACAGAAAGGGGCTTTGGGAAGAAAAGAAAGAGCCTCTCAGGACTGTAAATCCAACCCCCTAAAACAGCACTGAACATGACACAGCACATTTAAAAACACCAATAAATCGATGACCCAAAGAAAGTGCTGCACAATCAGCCGTAGGAAAACTTTTGGCATAAAGACCCTCACAGCAGACATTTGTTTTCTGCTTAAAGACCCCTTTACTGTACTTCACAATACTTTTTCTTTTACTAGCTGTCTTACAAAAGTCTGCTATATATTGTGATTTGACAAGGCTGACCACAAAAAAAATTAAACTACTTACTACAAGCTGAACTTTACAGAAAAAAACATTAAAGCTAAATAAGAAAAAAAACAATAGACTACTCTCAATTTGTGATAGAATACTTTGTTAATGAAATCTTGTAAATTATTAAAGTTGATGTCAGTTGTAACTTTAAAATGACTATGAAGGTCAGACAGGAAACAAACCTATACAAAGTCTGCAAAAACCCCTCAATTTCAGTACATCTTAACACTTCATCTACTGCCTTATGAAAGTAGGCAGCATGTACTGGAACCCTACAACACAGGTTTTGTGCATGTCACACTGAATTTAGGATATTAAAATAATGTACAAAACCAAAACCAATTTAATTCAGTTTTTGAACAAGTACAAGATACAGGCTGCTATTTGTTCACTCGTTGTGATTTCAGCTTTTTGATCAACTGATTTAAATCAAGCTTATGTTTATACAAATAATCTGAGCACTCAGGTAAATTATTACACCTTTGCCATCTGCTGTCATCTACTTAGCATTCTCAGCAGATTATTGATTTTTTATTATAAAAATTGACCAAGAAGATTTGGGTTCAGACCCTAAAATATACTGAAATGTCTACTTACCTACATTAAGTAGGCAAAACTCTCAAAAACCAGCAGCTAAATGAAGTCACAGAGCTAAATTTTGATTAAGAAGCCTTAGAGTTTCCAAAATCTTCAGAAGTCATCTTTGAGACAAACATCAGAGAGATGCTGTCGCACAGGCACAGCATTATTATCTGCCATGTTATCATCCAAGTCCAAGAGTGGCCCAGTGAGTACTGGAAATGGCTGCAGAGAAGAAAGGCAGCTCATACCAGAGGTGGAAACACTTCTGGGGAGCCCTCCCACCCAGGGGCTGCAGCAGAAGGGACTCAGGCAAGATTGGGAGCACCTGCCCAGGACACACTGATGATGGAGGTCATTGCCTCCAGGTGGGGACTGCAATCTTCCCAAAGTGGGATCACCTGGATAAAGCACTGCAGAGACCCTTCAGTGTCAGGATTTATGGGGCCATACTAACACGGCCTGAAATACAGGTCTGCTAATCCCTTTCAGTGTGTTCCACAATGGAAATACCTCATCTTTTGATCCTATCCCAGTTGTGCACTGTAAGAATACACACACACACTGAACACCACAAGCACATCAGTCTCTTTGTACACAACTCGATGGTGCATTTGTACAAAATAATCACATACTGTTTTCCTGCTGCTCTTCTAAGACACCTCTGTTCTCCCAACAACAGATCCAAAGTGGAATAACCTTCCATCACACATCTGTACCTCTGTTTTTCACCAGAGCTTCAGCAACACATCTTCTGAGGAAACAGAAGTGATTGTTGAAGAGGTTGGGGCTCAGTAACTCAGCAAGAAGTTGAATAATGACTTTGAATTGCTTAAGTCTTTCTCCTGATTGATGAAGTTTCTGCAGCCCAGCTGGCAGCAGTAAATTCTGCACACACTGTGCACTGAACTGACCACTTCAGCCCTGTTTCTGAGCATGGGAGGGCTGGAGGCAAAGCCTGTCATTTTCCAGCTCAGTGCTTGCCTCTTTCCTTCTGCTCTCCAACAGAGGTACTACTGTAAGGCCAAATAAGAACAGAACTCCCTGGAGATGCCTGCTGTGAGACACGTCACAGCATTTCTTCAAGAAATTTCAAAACAATAGCTGAAGGGCAACTTTTTCCATTAGAAATCAAGTTATTTTGAAAGAGTCAATATTTATAATAAACCTGCCACAGTGCAGCAGATGAATTGAATTACTGATTTTTCAATCCAAATGTACAACACTTGAAGTTCAAAGTACTTTCTAAAATTTCACATTCATTGTCTGCATAGACAAACAAAACTCTAGTTTTCTTTCTTATTATATCGAGTAAATACATCTTTATATTAATATAATGCGGATTTCATGGCATATAAATACAACTATAACGGGACAGACAAGTGATTTTTTTTCTTTCCTCACATACCATAAACCTAAATAAAAATTAAATTGGTAACTTAAGTAAGATCATAATCCTGACTATTGCCCAGATCATCTTTTATCTTTGCCTTATTCCATTGCTGAATAGTCCAAAGTTTCTTCAGAACTTTTCAGCAGCTCCTTAGTGCTCGCTGAATAACACTATTCTTATGCTACTTAAAAGTGGCAGCTGCTCAGTGACTACTGAATTTCAAAATCACCCGTCTGGCACTACTGAAAACTTTGATCTTTCTGAAATGTGTTTCCTGAACTCCTCCTCCACCAAAACAATAAGTGTATTTATGAATCTTCTTTTTCTGTTACTGTCCATTTCATACTATGAATACAGGTTTAGAAACTTGTCCTCCTAAACCAAGAAATCTGGTACATGAGAGGATTCCCATCTATCCTCACAGACAATCTAACTCACAGCAACAGCAGCATTAATTCTACAGACCTGAACAACAGGAAAAATTGCATGGCAGTCACAGGTCAGCTTCAAGGAAGATAAGAATGGAGCTTGGCTTTTACCAAGAGCAAAAGGCATTTGCAAACCTAAGCAAGAACTTTCTGTGTGGACAATGTAGAACTTGGAATTTGTGAACATGGGCTTTGATGAGGAGAAGGACTCTTCCTTGCACACTACTGAAACAAACAGCCAGAACTTCATCACTGTCATCAATAAGGTTCATTATGGCTATTTAAATGAGGATGGATTTAAAAACACTTCTAATCATTGGAGACTTACTTCTTACTAGAACAGCTGCAATACACTGAGCCCCAAGTGAAACCCAGTGTGATGTCCTGTTTGTACATGCACAGAGGATGTGACATCAAGTGTCCCATTTATTGCCTTGCTTTGGATTCAAAGTATGTGATACAAAGATGGAAGGTGCAGCTACACCAGAATTACCTCTGTATTTTTAACGTATGTTTAATTCTTCAAAATGCCTCCTACCAGCATCATTTGGAAATCTCTGTTTTTGAAACAGGCAAAATTGAGATATAAAGAACAAATACTAAAATAGAATAAAGCTATCATAACTACCAGACTTACATGACTTCTAGGCAGACACTGGCACAGAGAGTGTAGTGCAGGAGAAACTTTTTATGTTTGATTGAATCCATGTCACATTCTGAATACCCTATTCAATTTAAAAGCTGATAAGCTTCCTACAGCTCTCAGAACAATCCAGAACTTCTCCTGGAAATCCACTACCAGAAAAAGCAACGTATCCCTAAATGGGGCTTTAAGAATCCTTGGGAGGCTCATGAAATGAACTTTAGAGTTGAGCGAAAAAAGTTTACTGTCATCCTCTTTGAGAAATCAGAGAGAGTAAAGTCAGCAGCAGAACAGAGTCAGGAGGTATCACAGTCACTCCCCAGGAAAGTAAGGGATAAAACTCCTTACCTTGGAAGGACTGCTTGGCTCTGTCCACTAGTTCTTCAATGGGATAACTTGCTAGATCTCCTCTGGCGTGCTTAGTTTTACAGTAGGTACATGCATTGAGACACCTGTTCAGAAAATTAACATACTCAGTTTCTAGCCAAGAAAGCCTTTATATGCACAGTTGTATTTTTTAAAGTACATCTGGAAAAATGAGCTATATCTACAACCAGAAAACAGTACTATTTCATTTTAAAATCAATTAATAGTTTGAAAAGCATTTTGCCTTCCTAACTTGAAGTATCTTTCACTTATATATAAAAGGTGACAAAACCAATCAGTGCAAACCACATACAAAACACAAGTGTGGGAATTCACATATTTTTAGAAATCTATAGGGTTAATAATTAGCCATTACTAAAGATGAATCTTCAGGCTTCCAACACCAGTATTATATAAAAGATCCTGCCTGAACAAGAAAATAAAGGCAAGAAGTCCTGAAAGGCTAAAAAGAGATTTTAGAAACTGTATATTTTTGAAAACACATTTCAGTTAATTTTTCTTTCTCTCCTTTAGCTTGTATAAACAAAACAAATAACCTAATGAAGACAAAATCACCAGGAAGAAAGACAGCTTGGCACAGGAGATGGGAGAAAGCTCCCATAAAGCAAATGAAGGAATAATGTGAATACTTTTAATTTACCTGATAAGATAGTAAAGGCAGACAAAAATCAAAATATGAGGATGGAAAGATCAAAACAAAAACTACCACTGATTGTAATCTTTTCTTGGATTAGCCTTTGGTTCCTGGGGGTGCCATGAATATAATAAGCAGAACGTGAAAAGAGCCTTGTTGTGCTTCTTTTTCCCCTTTCCCCCCTTTTAAAGCTGATATTGCCCTACAGTTTTTAATAGGTTAAAACACTTAAACCTAAGCTCTAAAAAGCACAACCTCAAAAAACTATAAATATTTCTCTTGTTCACGGTTACTAAAATACCTTAAATTTTGTCCATTTTCACAATAAAAAGGCCACAGCTTCATAGAAATATAGAACATTAGGGTTGGAAAACAATTCCAAGATCATCAAGTCCACCCTTGGACCGAACCACATCAACTAACCCACAGCACTGAGTGCCACGTCCAGCCATTTCTTGCCTATCAGACCCAAATATCGGATTTCAGCATCCACTTTAGATCTGAAAACTAAAATATACTGCTTAGCCACAGCAGGAAAAATGTATATGAAAAAAGCTGCCAGTTAACTGGTGCAGCAAAACTTGAAAGGATGTCCTGCTTCCAAATCCCACCTTTCAGCTCCTACCCCAAAACATATCAGCAAACCCCCTGAAGTTGTACTTAAAAGCCCACAGTGACAAAGCTCTTGGGAACAGTCCTGTGCTGTCAACTCGAGGTCACTTTAACACCGGCCCTGCCACCCCCAGGAGAATTCTGTCAGCCATCAGTAGTGCAGGGATGCATCAAGATTTTACTACTTGGCATGAAGTAAGTTCATTTGGGGAAAAAACCCAAAGCAAACAAAAAACCCAAACAACAAAAACAAAACAAAAACCCATAAGCCAAACTAACAAAAAAACCCCACCACCACAGATTCTTGTAAATTACCAAAATTTTCAAATTCTGACTTACTACATGATTGGTGTAAAAGTGAGTTTCAAGAAAAAATTCATTACAATTTTTTTCTCATCTTGCATGAAAACTTTTCTTTTTGTAGACTTCCAAGTGTGCCAATTCATTGCAAGACGGATAAAACATGTAATTCCAGCAAGTTATTTAAAACAAACTTCTAAATTTATTCCTGTATAATTTCTCTAAATAAGTAGAAAATCTAAAGTGGTATTGATGTACAATAGAAAGGATTACTTATGTTATTTACACGGCATTTTTCTGTTTCCTTACCTTGTATAGTGCATTTATAAAACACTGTGTTCCCTCCTCCTCTCTTCTTACGATTTATGCACAAATTATTTATTTCCTTACTTTGCTTTGTATTTGGGTAGCAGCATTTGAAAAGCTCTATAGCAAGAGTACTAAGCACTAGAAGTATCCAGTTCTGCGTAACAGTGCTGAATGCTGAAATGATTAACCTCCAAACCTGGAGGAAAGTCACATCTTCCATCAATGCTCCTTTCCTACAAGACTGGGCTACCTGAAAACACCCAGTAATAGCAGCTCTTCTCGGGTACTTCAAAAAACTTCGTTCACAAAAGGAGAATGGAAACATGGAGCAAGAAGCATGAAGAAAGAAGGGGAAGATATTTTCCAAATATCCACAGTATTATTGTATTATTTCTCCATATTTGCACAGTATTATATGGGACTGTTCCCAAGAGCTTTGTCACTGCGGGCTTTTAAGCACAACTTCTGGGGGTTTGATTTCTTTTGGGGTAGGAGCTGAAAGCCAGGATTTGGGAGCAAGACTTCCTTTCAAGTTGTGCTGCACCAGTTAACGAATTCCTACTAAAGTATTGTGGAGTGCCTACATTATTTGTCTCTTCTTTGGTACTTAAAGAGATTATATAACAAAACTAACATGAGACAGACTTAGATGTAACATAGAAAAGGATGAATTTTAGAAAGCAAGGCAGAAGAGGCAAAACTTTTAAATCCTATTTGTACCATATTTATTAATTCCAACTTGGAAAAAGAAATAATCTTTTGGGCTACAGCTGCACAACAAAAGGATGCAGGTTCCAGTTGTCTTTAAAAATGCTGAATCAACTCCTTTTCACAGATTTGACAATTACCCATTCTTGAAAATAGAAATGTAAACCAAACCATAAGCACAATAAAGAGGTTTCTTCCCTCGTGTGCCAGCCCCTGCTCCAGGTTCCCAGCAGCACAAATTACTCATGTGCCTGTGCTGCCACAGTCAGACCACAGCCAGCCACGTGGGAAAAGGCTGTCGGCAACTCGGGCAATTTGAGACTTTCCTCTTCCTAAGTGGCCTTTACCAGCAAGTGGATCATCTAAAATCAGCCCAGCAGGTAAAGCTCTCCCCTAAAATTCAGCCTTTACCGTGGCTATGGCTCAAACACACAGGACTAGTATAGTTGGAAGACAGTGTTTGCTTTGTGTTAAGTTAGAAACCTTCTTCAGGCATTTAAAGCTGGTTTGCAAATGTTAGTTTGTATTAATATAGGTCAAAGGGTTTTTTTCCACAAAGAAATCACAGATATTTACAGAAAAAAATAATTAATGATCATTGTGTTTGTAGTTACCAGCATGTTTTGGATAAATTTTATAGTGATTCCAGGACAAAAAACACTGAGTCCTGGTTTTCCAACATACTGAACTGATTAAGGTACTTTGAATTATTAACCTTTTGCTTTGAATTATTAACCTTTAATCAGCTATGTGCCCAATACACAGAACTATTCGCAGCAAGGCAAAATATTACTCACAGACAAATTACTACCATGTGACTAATTAAAAACTTTCTGAACATGTTACCAAACTGGGTATCACCAACATTTTGGTCCAATGCCTGCAATGTTCTGGTGTATAGAGGTAACAGTGGTCTTACATTGTTTGGCCAGTTTGTGCTCATGTTGTGCATTGGACTAACCAGACTCTTCAGTTCCAAACCAGAAATATTGCCCATAAAACACACACTTGACATGAAAGGCTACCCCTTGCAGATGGAACTAATTACAAGGAAGAACACTTGTGACACAGCAGACAAATAGAGACTGCCCTTCAGTGCATCTCAGCAGCAGAGGAGAACAAGGGGCAAAATCATCATTCCTCTTAATGGGACTTGTGCCGTTAAGTCTAGTGAAGACAAAATTCCACCCTCAGATATGAAAAGTATAAAACATCTTTCATTGAAAAATCAGAAAACAACTGAATGACAGACTGTGATGAGCCACTCGTGTGTGTGCCACTCAAACAATGACTGATCAACACCAGACATCTGCACGCAAGATGTGACATGTGACAGGATCTCTGCTGAGATCCAGGTGGTTCATGTGGGGGAAACATTCCCTTAATATCTGGAATAATCCAGGAAATTCTTGCTTGGTAACAACCCAGTAAAATTCTAGCTTGGTATCATCCTGCTAAAAAAAACCCAAACCAAACAACTCAGGGTAAACACCAATACCTGCCCTTATGAGATGTAACCAGTTACACATATTCAAGATTTTACGAAATTTTTATTAAAAAAACCCCAATAAAATCCTCCCAGGAGTGCAGTGCCCCTGACACTGCTGGAACATCACCCCAGGACACACATGGAAAGGCTGCTCATCCCCATCTCCCACATCATCTCTGCACCTGCCATGGGACCTCCCTGGGCAGCCTCAGCAATTCCAGCCCAAGAATATTCTGGATTACCAAACTGATTTTCCTGAGAGGGGAGCGCCATTTGCTCATTTCAAAACAGTTTACAGAAGAGATTTTTGCTTTCATAAGGTACTTTTAGAGTTTGTATCCAATGCAATTTTGATAATAATGGTCTGTAGTGTGAATAAAGAGAAAACTCCCTTTGCAGCCTTGACTGAGCAAAAGAAATCCCAGAAATATATACTCCCAGCAAATGAAAAGGAGGATACTAGTCAAAAGTTACTAAACAAGAGCTGGTAGAATTCTACAGATGATTTTCTCCTTAGGATACAAAGTTCTGAAAACCCAAGAATAGCACTTACAGAATTAAATATATTTCTTAATATTCTACCTCTATGAAGTCTACTTTGTACTTTCAAAATTTCTAAATTCCTTCAAACATAACTGCAATGAATCAGGGGAAAAAAATTCAAAGGAAAATTTAAAAACAAAACAAACCACCAAAAAAAGGCATGCCTGATATGCTTTTAAAGTCATGATGACCAGGAATATAAAGTCCTGTCAAATATATGGGGCATGAAAGGTTGTTTTCACTTAAAGAGTATTCAGGATTTAAAATACTTCTGAAGCAGTGGCAAGCTCTTTTCAAAAAGGCTAATTAGTGTAAGCAGCAAAGCCCATTCCTACAGAAATGGTGTTCCTGGTGCCCCAGCTGGTCCAGGCTGAGTGGGGACACCAAGGACAGGGGCTGTGCTGCAGAGATGCACTCAGGGTCACACCACCCTGGGTAGGACCAAAACAGGACTCCTCTGAACCCTTCTTTGTAGCCAACTGTTTTAGAGAGATGCCCTGATAAAAACTCTGCTCTGAAGGTGCAACGCCAGCCTAAAAAGAAAAAGCCTCTCACAAAAGTTTTAGCAGAAATCAGGAGGCCCTTCAAGCCATCCTGCAGTGCACGGGGCTGTGCACATTTATCTCAGAGTAGGATGCAACCACAAGATGCTATTTTTTAATTCTGCAACCCATGCCACGGTCAGCAAAATAGCCAGAAAGTGCACTACAATTCTCTTCTTCTGAAGGGCTTTGAAGGCAGGGCTTGCTTTGGTAATGTCTCACCAGTTACTAATCCAAAGGAATCTGGAGAGAAAGCAGCTCCATTGGTTTGATAAGCCATGATATGTTTCCATTTCATACTTTAAATATTTATATTTTGTGAAACTGAATTCCTGCAGTCAAGTGCAGGTGATTCAAAGGTCACAGCAGTGTAGTTATATCATCACACATTCCCCTTGCTCACTTCAAGGCCAATGATTTAACATCAGCAAAATCAAGTCCATCAGTGGCACTTCCCAGTGCTTGTCTGAAGAACTTACTGAATAATTTCTCTGGCCACAGTTCTGCAAATGTTTGAATCAAGACATTGTAAATTGACATGACAAGATAAAACACTCCATTGCTGAGCTGCATACACCTGTGTCCCCCAAAAGGGTGCACTGCTAGATGGCTACTGCAAACTGCAATGGTTTTTTCATTGCAATTCCAACTCAAGCTCTACAATTCTTGGCGACCTCAGTTCCTTTAGAAGCAATTCCAAATAGCCGCTTGGCTCTGCAGATCAAAATTTCAGGGGCACATCCTTACAGGCATCAGTATGAAGAAAGGGACTCAGGTGAATAAATCAGGTTCTGTGGTTGCAGGGAGGAGAAAACGCCATGGCATTGGAACTACAAGTCATCAATTCCATCAGCACTTCACAAAGAGCAACAGTATTCAGAAGATGATGACTCCTGGTCTCAGCCAAATGCTGGTAATGAAGGTGGTGGAAATTAAAGAGTTATGACAGAAAATGCTTATACAGAAAAGTTCTTTCATAGAAATCTGCTCAAAGTTACTCCCAGAGACACAATAGAGTACCCCAACATCACACTTTCATCAGGCACAGGGAACTATTGCTCTCAGATCCTTCCTAATGAACAGCAGCAGCTGGAAAATGACCTGTGAGGACAGGATTCTTGGAGTTTTGCTTTAGTTTATAGTTTTAGAGGGTTGTGACTTCACAACTGCCTCAGTATTTAAGGCAACAAATAGCATAATTTTATTTTAAAAATTCCGCTAGAGGCAGATGACTTAGCATAACTTACACAGCACGGGCTGCAAAACATAATTGGGTTAGTAATGAACAATTTCACAAGCTTTTAAAAATTCTGCTTTCCAGGTTTTTAACAAAATGCTAAGGATTAAATTGAAATTGTGATTTCTGGGTGTGTGTAAGGAGCACCTTTAAAGTTCTGTTTCAGGAATGAAGCATCTCAGCAGATCTCCATGACTGGAAGGAGAAGGGCAGAGGGAGCCAAGTGTCCTTCTCTAAGTCATGCACTTCATTCACCAGGAACCTTCACAGCATTAGCAGCTCTGAATCACCCCCACAGAAAACACGGCTGAAAGCAGACCCCTGCCTGTGATAAGAGCTATTGTTTTTACTTCCCGAGTGGCTTTTGGGACAGACCCTTTTAGAGTGGTGAAATCTCACAGGAAACATTAGGCTGCAGTTAATTCTGTAACATACAGCAGGTACCACTCAGATTCTTGGGATAAAAGGTATTGTTTTTGTGCTGGTCAAAACATCCTGGGGGAAAAGAAAAAAAGTTACATTTCAGCAGCACGAAAACTGCAAGGCTTAATTTAGAAGTTATCTGAGATTGCCATCAGACCAATTTCCAAAAATGCATTTGTAAAATGTCTGTGGGAAAGTGGATCTGAATTGTCTGGGCAAAATAATAGAAATAAGTGCATAATAAAAACAAACTAACCACTTATAATCTAGAAAGAATCCCTTCCCAATGACTGTATGCACACAAAGCTTATTGCTCCAAAATGTCCTACTGGTTGTGGTAGCAGCAGTAGAAATGGTAGAAGCTCCAGTGTGGACAATGATTTAAGCATTATCTGCAATTAACACTATGCTGTTGCTCCTAAATTTAATTTCTGTCTTGTAATCAAGCGGTTAGTCTTGTGGGGGAAAAAAAGAGTGGCTGTGCAGCAGCTGACACATACATGCTTCAATGACACTCTTTGCTATGTATTATTTTGTCAACTTCAAATGAAAGAAGACCACACATTTCAACATAATTGCCCAATCCTAAATCTAAGATTTTCCAAGCAATTTAATGGACTGATTTACACAGTTATTCTTACAAGAATCCAATGACTGATATCTTTTAAAAATAGAAATTTGTACCAGGCTTCTTATGTTTGCCTTTAAGAGTCTCCAAGGGGATTTTCAGAAGGAAATTAATCCCCTTTTTTACACAGTTATAGAGCTGAGTCAGTCAGACCATGGATGTAACTTCCTTACTGCCCATGTACCTCTCAAGTGCAGCTTGAGGTACTAACTTTTGAATAATAAGAGAAACAGTTATGAATTATTTTATTTTCATTATTTTGTAATGTTATTGGTTTAATATATTTAATTGCATTTTGCAGGATTTAAAATCAGTGACTGCAGAAAAACAGGAAACTGTAGTCTTTCATTACTAATAAGCCTCAACTTCTCCAACTGCTTTAGTTCTCTAAAATTCTCTCCTTCCAGTGATTCCTCAGATCTTCTCTTCTACTTCATTTTTCCTGCCATTTCCTTAACCTTTTCCTCCCGTCCTGCGTTTGGTGCCTGTTAATGCCACACAATGCCATGCTTGTAGCTCTCCCACAGTGTCCTCGTGTCCCAGTGACTGGAAGGGGGTGACATTCTTCCAAGCTAGTTGGCCAGTGTTTGTGTGCTTTGATTTCCTCTTGAATACTCATGTCTGTGGTGAGCCTGAAACTTTTCCAGTTCCACTGCTGCCAGCTCTGACAGAAACCATAACTTGCTAACTTTTTTATGAACAACCAGCTTTAAACTTATGATTTTTTTTTTTTAATCCTCTCACCTCCTTTGCATCTCAGAGTTATGGCCAGTCATTTAAAAGAAAAATCAAAGACCATTACTACAGCACTTTATGCACAAATCAGAGCACTAAAAACAGGCCACAGAACCTCTTTGTGATTCAGGATCTAAATAGCCTTCTAGACATTACAGGCTGGAAAATACAAGAGGCAGCTCCAGTCATCAAAAGCAAGACTTAACAATGAGAAGGAACAGGCAGACAAAACACGAAGCAGCTCCGCAATTCAGATGTTTACAGGCCTTAGTCAATACTCAAATGTAAGCTTCCTTCATATTGCCACATCTGGCCACAACATTATCTTTGCAGTGGCGACTTGAAATATTTTTTCAACTCTAACAAACTTCTTAAGACAACACAGGTTTCTGGAAAGGGGTGGGGGGGTGTTGCACAGCCTGCCCATGGGCTGTTGGACAGACCCAACAAGCCCATGTACCAAAGAGCATCATCCAGTGGCTCCCTGCAGGAACACAAGTCTGGCTGATGACATCACACTGCAAGATGTTTATTTGCTTTTATAAACATGGGTTAAATTGACATTTCCCTTGAGAAGCTGAGTTTTCTGAAGAAAGACATGAACTGACCTTTGCCTTCTACAAAGAGGTGACTGACCCTGTTGGATGGAGAGCACTGGGAACGTCATATACCTTGATTTTCAGCAGGCCTTTTCAACAGTCCCCTATGGAATCCATAAAGTCAGACTGCTGTGATGCAGACTGAGTGGACAACCAGGTGAGTCAGAAACCAGCCAGACTGCTGGGACATGGTGAGCAGTGCCAAGTCTGGCTGGTGTTCCTCAGGCACTGGCTGATACCAGGGCCACTCTGATCTCCTGGCTTTATTAAGGACATAGGTGAAGGGATGCACTTCATCTGCAGCAAATCCCAAGGTGGGGGTGAGGAGCGCACTTTGGGTGCTGGAGGGCAGGTTTGCTCTTCAGTGGGGTATCAACAGCCCAGGGAAACGGGCTCAGAGGAACCTCACAAAGAGAACTGGCCTCTTAAGGAGACTTTATGCTGTCTCCAGGCATGGCAGACACATGGGAGCACATCATGGCAGCACAGCTGGGCTGTCCTTGGAGGTTCAGGGCAATGGATACATGTTGTAATACAAGAAAATGCAATTAAAACCAAAGAAAGCATTTTTCCATGACAGCGGTCAAGTACTGGAAGAGGCTGCACCACAGCTGATCTCATCCTTTTGGGATCCTGGACCACAACAAGAACACTATTCCTTTCTAGAGACCAAAAGATATTTTCCACTCCAGGTTTATCCCACCCCTGGAAGTGTCCAAGGCCAGGCTGGATGGACTTCAAGCAACCCGGTCTAGTGGAAGATGTCCCTCTCCACAGCAAGGGGGTTGGAACTAAACCATCTTTAGGGGCCCTTCCAACACAACCCATTGTGTGACCTTAACTTTCTGTTCTGTTTATCACACTTTTATGAAGAGGTCACTCCCAGGTTTGATTTCAGCACCACAAACCATGGCTCCTCCCTTCCACCCCAAGAAGCAACAGCTGACGAGCGTGTAATCTGCTCGAGTGACCTGCCAACACAGGGACAGGGCCCAGTTACCTGCAGTGATGACAATTCCCCCCACAGTGAGTCCAGCACCTGTCTGACCCACAGGATGTTCCACCCCAGCTGTTATGCAGGGTCTGCACCAGCCTGGCTGTCCGGGCATTGCAAGGGTTGCACCCCCAGTGCCTGAGCAAGAAGGGAACCTGCAAGGAACAGCACTGGGAATAACTTCTGTATCCCTTTGGTGCTTTCACACACACACATCTCTGCACTTGGAGTACATCGCCTGGTTCCACAAAGCATTGCTACGTTAGGGTTTTAGCGTGTCCAGGACACATTTCTGAGATCAGCTGCAGACACAGCAAGATGCTCTTGCAAACCCAATTCCCTATAAACTGCACATACAGGCCAACAACCACAACATTAGCTTATGTCTTCTGTTCAAGCCAAAAGGCCAAGCCCAGCTAAGACACCACTTCTAACCCTTTAGTTACAGTCAAGAATTATTTACAGGTTTACAGTGTGCTTGGTGGACAGACACCACTATTACGGTGAATTACTGAGCTGTAATTACCTCACTAAACAGTGCCCAACTACACAGCTGAGCTTTCCTAAACAGGTTTAAACTTACAGAAATAATTTAACCTGTAATATTTTCTCTCAATTGCTTAAAACTTGCCTTTAGACTACTCCTTGCTTACACGGTAAATTAAAAACAAAATCCCCAGAATTATTGCCTTTTATTTTACTAAAGAATTATAATATACCTAAAGCAAAAGACAAAAGTTTGAATATGTATTTGACTAGTCATAAATCGCTACACTATTTTACCCATCCTTGCTATTTAGAAAAGTAACTGATGTATAGTTTTGTAAAGGGAAATTCAATTTTATAAAAATCAGTTAAGAAACCTAACTTGCACGAAAAAAACCAAACACCTCTACACCAAAAATAAAGGGAGTTCTTCTTTAAACTTTAACAAATGATCTAAACCAAACTGCTGGAGCAGAGGAATGTGAATGACTAAACAAACCCTTCAGTAAACACTCCCCAGCTGCAGTTTCCAGTCTAATACCAAGTTAAAACATGGAGAGCCCATCTACCTTCTCCAAAATGATTTAACTTCAGAAACAAAGCAACATTACATGACATACATGACTCACAAACAGTCACTGAAAACAAAAACCACTAGACATTCATCTCTTAAAAACAGAAAAGACACCAAGTCTGGCACCAGTCTGCAATGCAAGAAAGACCATGTGATACTTAGACACTTGTGTATTAGTTTGAAAATAAGCTAGATAAGCATGTGATGAGTGACAATTCTGTACTTGACCTTTGCTTAAATAGCTCCTTTTCACAAAGTCCGCACAGACATCAACAAACTTCCTAACAAAAAAGAAAAATAAATGCAGCTAAACCCCTGCATCTCATCCAGTGTGTTGAAAATAAAAGCTAAAACCAAAATTCTACATGGTTACCTCAGAAAAAATAAAAACATATGATCCAAAGGACAAATTCAGAAAAAAAACATTTTTTCTTTAAAAAGAATTGAGCTCTTCTTGTAAATCGGGATGATGAAACCCAACACGTCAAGTTTCAGAGACAGAAGCTTGGGGTGTGTATTTCCAGTGGGAATATTTCATTCCGCCTAGCAGGCAAGGAGTTCGGAAAGAGAGTTCCTCTTTCCTGAGGCTGACCAGGCCTACAGAATTGCACAGGAAATGCTTTTAAGTCAGGAAATAAGGATGTGCTCTGCATGGGACAGGGAGCTCTTCATTTGGGGTATTACTTTGGGAAGTGTCAAACCACAACATTTACCTCTGGTGTAAAGGCTCCACCAGCACTAAGCAAACCCATTAACACTGTTTGTGCCTAAATCCTTGTGTGTTTTTCTGTTGCTGTTTATATTTATTTAAAAATATCACAGAGCAGCTGAGGCAGGAAGGGACCTCTGGAGATCATTTAGTCCAAGCCCTCACTGCTCAAAGCAGTAAGTTTTGTGTTGTACTTAATTATGTATGATCATGCCAGTGGTGATATTAAATTTATGGGGCAAAGCTGTTAACTGCATTCCTCATAGCAATAACGCATTTTTCCTCCACTTTCATCCAGTGCATTCAAGATACAGAGTAAAGAACTAAGTCCACAACCAGTCCTAGTGTAGAGACCAAGAACCTCCCTAAAAATGGGCAACCACTAGTAATTCTGAAGAGTAATAAGTCATTGTAATTAATCATGACCAAAGGAGGTTAAATATTAAAAACTGCATTTTCAGTTCTTACCACCACCCCTCCAAGAGTAACCATTCCCTACCCTGAAGTCAAAACCAAATATGGCATCAGGAGAGAAAATTTCCCTCAGAAGTCAGACCACTAAACCCCACTGGTAAGGACACAGCCTGTTTTAAGTAACCCTGACAGTCCCACCAACAGGCAGCCAGTTCTTGACTGCTTGGCAATGATGTGCCCCCAGGAAAGCACCAGGCTTCAGACCTGCAGCCCTGCCTGCAGGGAAGGACATGAACAGCAATCACAAAAATTCCACTTCCATGGTGCAAGCTCACACTGCCTGGGCTGTCCTGCCTGGATTCACATTCCTGCTACACAGCACAAGGGGAGTCCCTGAAGATGGAAATAAGCCAAAGGAAAAAGAACACATTAAACAGATCTAAAGAGCTGCCTCCTTCCCATGATGACATACATGAGTTAATGCAACACTGCTGACTGTAACTCAAATTTAGGCTCAGTCCATGTAGACCTTTCACATACAGAAAGATGTTTATGTAATGACTAGTCAAAATCACCATCAGACTTAAACACTTTGAGAACAGAACCTGACAACATTTTGATGTCAACTTTTACTTCTGGGAGTTATATCTACTGATGCACTTCATAGGGATGGAGAGAAACACCTGATCTTAATTTCCCAGACAGCAGCCAGAGCTCAGTTTGACTGAACTGTCCCCTACCACACTGCTCCTGTCAGAGCAGCAGCGAATACAGAGCACCTGTACCAGCCTCACTCCACACTCCCCAGCACAACATAATGGGTGCCAGCACACTGGAGGAAAAAAAAAAGACAATCACACAACTATTTTTTAGCAATAGTCTAAGTACAGATCTAAGATCTTATTTTACCACCTTTTTTCCTTCCTCTCAACTGAGTCTGGACTCAAGGGAAAACAAAGATGCAACTTGAATAAGGGAACTAATGGGTGACCTCTGTAAAGAGAGAGGGAACACGTGAAAGGTCTTCTCCAGTCAGTGAATTAATCCAGTTCAGTTCATCCCAAATACAGCCATGAATCAGTCAGTGTGGGATTGTCTCCAGGCACTTCTCCAGTCCTCACTTCTGCATTTGTATTCTTCTCCTTGAAAAGAAACCCTCTCCTACACAGAACTGCAAGTCACCAATGGTTTTCCAAGCCATGCCATAACTGGTACCAAGCTGAGCGAGGAGCAATGACCCTTTTTGTCATGGCTTTCCCCTGCCCTGACTGGGTGCACAGTGCTCTGCAGAAACACCCCAGCATTTCTCACCATCTGCTGAGTGCCCTCAGCTCCTAAAGCAGCAACTTGCAGAGAAACAAGATGATCCTGAAGGGTTTTGAAACTCAAGGGTTCCATCTCACACGTACTAGCAGATAATTAGTAAAAAACCCCACCTGATTAATTAGATACGATTTGTCTTGGTGCAACAGAAAAACAAAATAACTTGTCCAAAGAAAACTTAAAGCAAATATTTCAACAGGTTTTTATCAAGATACGCTCTTGGAAAAAAAGCTGTATGGCCAAAAAAATTTGCCTTTTATTGCCTAAATTGCACAACTGGGGATAGGGGACCCTTCAAGTGCCTATTTTAAACTTATTTACTCTTGGTACAAACACTAGCTCTTGTAACATGCATCCTGTAGTAAAAGCAAAAGGAGGAAGAACACAAATGTATTCTAAGTATTTTACTTTTCTTTTTAGTATTTGAAGCACAAATAAAATTATCATTGAATTCAGAGTAACTTGTTTTTACAATTAAGAATCTGATCTTTCTCAAAGAATTAGATCCATTTCAAGAATGACAGTCCAGAACAATAATGAAGAAAATTTGCAAATTGGGAGACATTTCAAAAACATTAACAGATAGAGAAATAACAATGTAAATAATCTCAAAAGGGCCTTGTAAGATAACAAGTTAAAAGACTCACATCTTATTTAAACTTCACAATAAATTTCAAGATTAAGAAGCGTTTTCATTTCTTCTTTCCTCATAAAGAAGACATATAAAGAAAGATACTATCACATACAAAACACCTGAAATAATATTAGTTATCCTGGAACATGTTACACTGGATTTTATGCCACCTATTATCTGCCATGCACAACCTTAATATTCAATTTTTCAATTATTATTTGCTTGGGTTTTTTCTAAAAGTACCTTCCCTACAGTGATTTTGCTCCCTCTCTCACAGTTTAAAATGCCCTACTCCTACCTACATTTCAAATCTTACAAATTCAGAAATGTCAAGGAGATTGTCATAAAAACATGCCTTGGGGTACAACAGATAATGACAAATACAGATTTATCCCCCCCGCCCAAGTCCACACATTCAGGGAAAACTTTTTCCATTATAATTATCTCCAGGTCAAGCCTAAGAACAAATTCAAGCACAAGCCATTCCCCAAATCTGATTCATACTTTTACACCTCCCTTAACACCTTTCCCTGTCAGGCCTCCAAAAAAATTCCACCTTGACCTGATCAAAGGACACAAGAGACACCTCAGTCAGACCCTTTGACAAGCTGTGTTCATTTTTAGTGACATTTAAGAAATCATACTGACGCCAGCAAAATAGATTGCAATTATTATTAGGCAACTAAAAGTTACCTGATTCTGCTGATGAGCAGTAAAAGCATGAGCATGCAGCTTTGAACACTGAAGTTGTATAACACCTTACAACAGGACATCAAAACCCGCAGAACTGTGAGTGTATAAAAACACAGGCATTTCTCACACTAACATTCAGCAACAAGACAGTATTTTTGCAAAACAATGACTTCTCTATTGCTTGTTTTTCTGCTTTGGGTTTTTTTATGTGGAAAGCTGGGACTAAAGGCAATACACTATCCATTCTAAGTATGACACAGGAGTTTATTTCTCAGTATTTACTGTAATCTGAGAAATGACTAGAATGATTCTCAGGATCCAGTCCAGATTTCCCTTAGGAAATACGTATGTGGGCGTCAAGGGAAGGGACGCAAATGAACGTTCCGCTCAGCAAGGAGGAATTCATCTCCAACCTCAGAGAGCACACTGATGTCAGAGCTGCTGACATGGGACACTGCAAACAGCTTCACAAGGGCCAGTTCTCAGTCAAGCTGACTGGAAAATGCAGCTTCTGTGACCCAAACCCACTGCTGTCAGTACGAACCTGCCAACGAGGCGGGCAGGAGTCCACGTGCCAACCTGCAGGAAGGTCCCAGGGGGTTCAGGCTGGGCCATCTTCTGAGTCACCCTTGGGACCAACCAGGAATGCAGCATGGAAATGAACCACCTGAAACTGCAGGGAACTATACGTGGAGTTACCCAAAGCAAGACCAAGGGTGGCTGCCCCCAGCCCCAGCCCTTCCCCAACTCAAACACTGGAACAGCATTAAATTCTGGCCATCTCCCTCTCGGGCTGTGCAGTGTGGGAAGCCAAAGCCACCCAGTGACAGAGGAGCACAAAAATGCCCGGGGCTGCCCAAAGGGCTCAGCAGATGACGCAGTTGGAGCGTGTGATCCCGGCTGTTCTCCTCCCTGACTCACAAGTTGTGTGCCGGACCGGAGTCTGGAGAACTCCATGGTGATTCCTGGCAACTTCCACCAGTCTTGCTAAGCCTTCCAAATGAGGCATGAAATAGCAAATTTGCTCCAAGTGAGATGCACACAAGAGCAAAAGGGACTGCATCAAAATGTATAAGGAGAACATTTGACACAAATTTTAAACTCATGGTGGCACTGTATGCAGAAAAGGTTCAAATTTGTGAGGCTGGGAGAAAATAACCTAAGGGAGGCAAATGTGCAAAAAAGGAAACAATCCAAACAAACTATTTTCTTCTAACTCAATGCAGAAGTCACTCAGCAGACTCAAAGGAGGAAGTTTTCACGACCCAGAAAAAAAACCACTTGTAGAATTTATGTGTACCAAAACACATTTCTTAAAAACTGAGAGCTCCAAAAATAGAATGAACACAGAAAACTGCACAGCAAAACTTCAAGGCCAGGAAGGCTCAGTGTGTACAAACAATGTGTCAGTGATTTCTGCCTATGGTAAAGAACTTTACCAACATGTACCTTCTGACTCCACTGGAAAACCTCACTGCACGTGAGCTGCATATGACTGGGCTACATAAAGAGCCAAGTGGCTGATGTATATTAAAAGTCAGTTTACTTTGTCATGTCACTGCATAGCACCACTGAAGACACAGGCACAAAATCCATCATCATAACAGTGGCATTAAAAATATGCATTACAGTACAGCTGGCAGAATTAGAATATGGTATGGAATTGCCATTGTATGTCACTTTGAATAGCAAAATAAAGCCAAAGAAATAACTATTTACAGGAATAATTCTTAGGTGTCATATGCCAGCAAACTTAATGAAGGATTGGCTGAACATTTCTTGGAATAGGACAAAAAGCATGCTGTTCATTAAACACATGCTTGTCCTCGATCCACTCAAACAGCATTTAACAAGAGCAATGAAAAATGCAATCCGAGAAATAAATGAGTCTTCAAGTCATACCACAAATGATGTCACAACTGTGGGTATTTGATGTACTAGTGAGATTAAAAAAAGTCTTTTAAAGACTCTTTGAATCCTACAAATTTCTTTCCCCTCTAAAGTGTTCTTGGCAGGGGATCATGCTCTAATCTGAATGGGGCAAGAACGCCAGTTCAGGATTACTGTCATTGACAGCATGGCATCAGGGCAATTCAGATGCTACAGCTCAGGGGTTTTACAAGGTCTGTGCTTGAAATCCCAGGGGCAAAAATAAAAATTCAAAGTGAGTTCAAGGGATGAATACTCTAAAAATGAGAAAGTAGCATTGTAAGGAGAGCAAGGGCAGCAGAAATCACAAAGACATGGACAAAGCTCAAAACAACAGTCAGAGCATAAGAGAAAAAAATCAACTGGCTTCAGGCAATTACTTAGTGAAAAGTTTATATCCTAATTATGTATTTAATACAGGTATGTAATAAACTTCTTGTGTATAAACACCTTGTATTTTGTGAGAGATCACCTTGAATTCAAGATCATCTTCCTTTCAGGTTAGCCTGGCAGCAGACATTTACTCTAGAGGGATCCCCAAAACATCTACATCCTATTCACTACTCAAAGTAATCTTGTATGATACAAATCAGCACAAATGCCACCCCTACCACAGGTAAGACAAACTGAACACATCAACAGGTTCCCCCTCCCACACAGCAGAAGGGAATTTATCACAGTGAACTCCAGACAGTCCCACAAAGCTGACCAGGGCCAGAACACCGTGGAATGAGCAGAACCACCATCCCCATCTCCAGTATAGGCAGAGGGGTAACTCTGCCTTCCACTGCTGATTTCAATGAACAATTAACCACTGTAGGCTGCACCAGAGACCAGGGTTCTGGCACTGAAGAAAGTACAAGTCCACCCCACAAAAAGCTGCAGCAACCTTTGATGTTTGGGAAAAGACAGACATCAAGTTCCTCAGGAGGCAGAAAGCAGTCCATTCCTGGCCCAATCCATCCACTTTCTTTTCTGCTTTCCTGAATTCCCTGTCTACATAAGCTGCTCAAGGAAACTAACCAGTAAAATGCCACAGGTGGGCAGGCACATCCTCAGCAATGGGGACACAGGGACAAGAGACACAAAGAGAACAGACATGACTCCGAACACAACAGCTGGTCAGATCAGAATGTGACCCACACCAATATATCACCTCTGTGATCAACACCACCTTTTTTCCATGCTGGCAGTGGAAGTGTTACCATCAAGCACCTAGAGATTTTGTAACAGACTCTTACAAACAAACAATTTTATATGCCTTCAACCAATGTGAATTGTAATAATTGCAAGAAATAACAGGAAAAAGAGCAATCTTTCAGAGAGTGTCATCAATATGCTATTTAGATATGGAATTGGGCAACAGTGACCTTGGCTGTGAGTTACAGTAAGCTGCAGTGGAAAGAGACCTTAGGCAAAAAAGTAGACTGTTAAAACTTTGTTGTAAACAACTGCTTTGCCTATTCCCTCAGTTACAGCAGTGTGGTTTCTGTAAGCTTTGGACTACTAGCTTTTCAGATTTTGTGATCCAAATTAAAATGCCTAGATACACACAACTATGCCATCTATCATTCCCATTATGCAAAGCATTTTGTGAATTGTGCCAAAGCAGAACAGATTGGTACATGCATGGTCAAAAAACACACTTGGTATACTATAGCTAAAATCTGAATATATGTACATGCAAATACTGATTAAAACAAACAAAAAAGCAGAGGTTTCCTTTCAAGAACACACACACTGCCTTCCTAGACTATCTACTCTCCCTGTTTTCTTTGGAGGCTCCAGCATGTCACTGACAGCTATGCAAAGTAGCCATTTAAATATCACAAGCTAAGGTAGGGCCAAGGTAACTCTAACTCAATATTTCCTGGGGACTTCACTCTAAGCATCTATCTTGAACCAAAGTGAAAACAAATACAGTATGTGGTAATGTAATATGTAATTATATACTAACTACATTATATAATCAGAAAAAAAATACTGATTTGCCTCTCCAAGCATAATATGGAATGCAAATCAAAACATGTTTTGATCATGTATTCTAAAAATCAAAATCTTTCAGCTGCAGTGTCACTTACATGAGTACCTTGCAAAGTAAAACATTAAAATACAGAAAATCTGTTATTAATTACTAAATTAAATCAGGTAAATTGAAGAGATGGAATTCATCCATGTACATATTCAGCCAAAGATGTTTGCAAAATACGGACAGATTTGTAATTCAGACTCACAATACACTCAAAATGGGGACAGCAGTATTTCAGAAGATGGAAATGTTGAAAATGTTGTCATAGCTGGATAGACAAAAGTATATAATCAGTTGCCAAAAAAACAAGTCTATCACTGTCAAACACCAGGTGATCCAATTTTTCACATACCAGAAAGATTTTCATTTTCCATCACTCTCTGCATTTTTATCTAGAGACAGCATTGTACTAAGGAACAGATTTGAGATCACAAGAGTAAACACAGAAAGCCAAAGAAACAGCAGTTCTTCTGCTGAACTGATGAGATTGCTACTGAAATACCCCACTAATTCCAGCACAGAAATGCACTGGCTTCACAGGCTGTCAAACTTAAGCCATGATGTCCTTTTCTGAGAAACTGAAGATATTTTGATACGGTTTTAGGATGGTGACTCCAAGAAACTCAGCCATGTTACAAAGGAGTCCAAGGTGATGTGAACACACAAAGCACTTTCAAAGGTGGACCCACAGGCACAGATGGTACTTGCCCAGTGCCACAAAAAGGTAGAAATGTAGCTCAGACAATTCAATCAGCCAAAAATCAGGACAGGCAACACAGGTAACTGCAGGAGCTCAGGGATTTAACAATCACAATTAGGGCCTCTTTTGATGGTCTTAAATAGCAACTTGTCACTGTAATTAGGAAAAAGAACTAGTGCATCCCAGTTATCTCTCTGCTACTTTGCTAAACATTAACTTCAAATCCCTCTTCAGCCTGGCTATACTGTACTCACTCCATGAGCCCCAAGTGCTGTTTGTCCCCCATGGACCATGCCCACTGTGCTGGCAAAGGAATAAATACTGTTCTGACTGGGCTCTACACATCTGTCAGTGTGCTGGCAGTTTGGCCAATTTGGGAAATAATTGTTTTTTCAAAACCCTGTATGAAATAACATCTGTTCAAAACATACTCAAAAGAACTGGCTACTCTCATCAGCTACCTGATGCCAAATGTCTATACCCTACACTACCCTTCTTGTGTTAACCTCTATAAATAGGGTAGCAATAACCTGGTATTAGAAATAGCAATGCATTTTGCCAGCTTAAATTCACTGCTACAAACCAAAAAACATACGAACAAGAACAGCTCAATCAGCTTACATACTTGACAACATTTACAACCAGAAAGATATTATAACATAATATTAGTGGAAAAGAAAAATTTATAACATCTGAAACTCAGACACAGACAAATGTAACAGAATGCTGTGCTCATTTTTTATCACGAAAAGGATTTTGATCACATGGGCACAAACAAGATGTCAACAGCAAAGACAGTAAGGGAAAGAATTCAGATCACTTAAAGCAACTGCACCAGAAAAGTTCACATCCACACTTCAAAAACAATCCATGAATGAAAACAGTTTTAAAACGGTATTATAATTCAGCAGTATGACAAAGTGTCACCCATATGTTTACCAGAATCAGAGGAAGGAAAAGTAACCCCACGAAGCCCTGAACTGGTATTCTAACCTAAACAGCACTCCAGGCTTTACAGCAAATCACAAGGGCCACGTTCCTTAAAGACAAGGAATAGGAAAGAACACAGCAGCAAAACTCTTATGAAATGTTTACAAATATGCTCATCTAAATGCAAAAGAAGTGAGCTAAGATCCACCACACTTTTTTCCTCCAGGCAGTAAGTTCACACCCACCTGGGCTGCCCAAAACAATGCAACTTGAATTTTACCTCCAGGGAAATTTCTACACAACTTGGAGAAGATACAAAAATCAGAAGACAACTCATGTGGGATTTCTGTTGTTCTGGTTGTTTTGTTTCTTTTTAGTCAACTGAAAAATATGGGACATTACCAAGCAGAGCTGAGGAAAGGAAAGCATCAAAGGAAAGACGATGAAAATAGAATTACTCTAAGTAGGAGTAGAGAAGAGAAGCTTCTAGTCTCATGGGGAAATGGGCATCAGGAACTGATTGATAAGAGAGAGTAGCTTGTTCAAACAAAGAAGAGTGAAATATACACTTGATAACTCCGTATCTTTAAATTTATTAGGGTAGCAAAACAAATAACTATATCTAATTTAGCAATTAATATAACTGGGATGACAATCACATCAGACAGACCTTAATGATGTTTACAGATCTTAATGAGCTACTAACAGTAACCCAGAACTTCCATCATAGAAATCAAAGGAATGCAGGAAAACAACCTTTATATACTCTTTTCTTCTCGTACCCAAATAAGCAGGGATTTAGTTTCCAGAAAGAATGTAACAGAACATTTTTCATTATTCAAAAGCAGTCATCCTACCTCCTGTGTAGCTTAGCAGTAATACACCAGACCCACAGAAAGAGAGAAATGGATTCCTCAGCAGTACTGAATGTTTCATAAGTTTGGAAGATTCTTACCCTGTATTGATGGAAATTATTTCTATCAGAGGATTCTTCCTAATCTTGGGCAAATCCAGTCGTGCTCCCCCCAGACGTTTTCCCTTATCCTTTTTCTGACCCAGCAATCTCACAGAATGACCTACAAAGGAAGCAAAACAATGCAGTCAATACAAGGAACGAGTCTTGTCATATTTGTTTTGATTTGCTCTTCTTCAGAAGTAGTGTTTATACTTCAAAGATTGAAAACGAGAAGGAGATGTAATAATTTATTTCCACTGACTGGAGTATTTAAAAAGAGACACCAACAGGTAAAATAAATTATCTTAAAATGAACAAATTATTTCATGCAATTATCTTTTCACAGTGCATTTTCTGTTCTACCCAATTAAAATTATTAAGCAGTTTCATTTTCAGATTTTCTAGCAAATAACACAGCAGTAATATTTAAATGAGTTGTATGGCAGGATTAAAATATTCTTCCCCAAAATTTCACTCAAACCTAAATTAGTAGGCAATAAGCAACTAAATACTCTTTTAGCTTATAATATGGAGAACCCAACACATTTCAAAGTTACCTGACTGTATAAGTCTGAGAGAAAGTGGGGGGGAAGCATATCCTGACAACATGCCCATGGCTGAGCTGGCTACCAAGATTTGTGCACAGTCCTCCCATAGCAAGACAACTACAGATCAGAAAACTGCCTCAACTCCCTTCCTGAAACCAGGAATACTCAGAGAGCAAAACGCAAATAATCTCACCAGCAGCCTAAAACAGCACATCAGTCATACCTCAACCAGACCTATGTTTAAAGAGCACAAATGACAGGGTTCACTGACACTCAGAAGCAAGAACTAACCATGAAGAATCAAATCAAATGTGTAATATTTACTGCAACACGCTATAGATGTAAGATCTGTATCATTTACCCCAACAAGCCTAGAACAGGCAGATGAGAGACAGCAAGGGAAAGCTAATGCTGAGTACCTGAACAGAGTTGGAAAAGAACAATACTCGCAGGGGAGAAACAAGAGAAAGCATCACCTGCTGAAGCTCAAAAACTCCTGGATGGCACAGGCTACACATACAGTCCATAAAACACTGCAAAGCAGAAAAAGCTTTCCCTAAACCAGGAGCATGAAATTATGAATTACAAACTGAGCTACGCCCAGCACAGCAAAGTCTCCAACCACTTCAAATCAATTAAAAACCTTGTTCAACCCAAGCTCCTAACTTAGATTACCAACAGCTACTTACAAAATTATTTCCTTTTTCAGTCAAAGCCTTTCAAGGAGTCAAACTAATTTTTGAATAATGTGGCATCCATAGTCTGAACTTATTTCTGTGATATGGCAACAACAGCCTGGAAATAGTCAACTAATTCTAGTACACCATCTTTCTCAGCTTTTTTTAAGATACATAAAAATTCCCAATCACAAATGAGATCTAATGAAGAAATGAGCAGGACTGACCTGGTAGCATAATGGTTCATACCAGTAGGAGACGTAAGGGTTAATACTGATAGGAGACATCATAATGTCAATATGAAATAAGAGGCATTAAAAAGGCATTATTCTGCAGTTGCATTTAACAAAAATTTCATTACATCCTGCTGTGAATTTAGTCATGTGGTGCTTGTGTTAATAACATTCGCTCAGTTATTCACTTCTGCCTTTTCCTGACAATAACAGCAGTATCTTCGTCTCACAATACATTCAGTTATTTCCCAATCCAATGCTGCACTGAGAGTTGCAAGCATGGCACCATCTTATTTACTTGCATAACAGAAGTTGTGTAAAATACAAGAATTAAACTAGAGGCAGAAAACATTTTGTTTTGTACTTAACAGTGTGATTTATTAGGAATAAACATGTTTATCCACTTTTAAAATATTCAATTGCATTACTATATTAAAGCTGTACTTGGATTTATGGATGAAGATACAGTGGAACTATTCACTACAGTCTTAAAACAATCAGGCTTAATAACAAGTTAGCCAAAATTTAAAATTCATACACTTTGAATTGGTATCAAACCACCATTCCTGAGTCCAAAAAACAAAATAAAAGAAACCACAAACCCAACCTGCCCCCTTTTCCCCTCCCAGGGAACATCTCAGAGCACAGAACAAGTGGGATGTCACCCCCTGGGACACGCACCCTCCGAGGAACAGCCACTGCTCTCTCCAGCAGGAACTGAGCTCTCCCTCTCATGCTGGGAACATGGACCAACCAGGAAAACATTTCCAGGGAACTTCTGGGAAAAGAGTGGCCTTCAGAGTGCAAAACTTGTCACAAGTCTGTTTGAAGTTTGTCAAAGGACTAAAAATTTAAAAGGGGGGAGGGAAATTGAAATAATGACAGACCTGCACAAGAGATGCAAGTCTACGATCCATCTTTTCTTAGGAAAACAGGCAAAATGCAGCATTCATTGTTAGTGGACTTGTGATTAAGCCATTTTTCAAAAATGTTGTACAAAACTTAAAGAAAAAAGAAAGAAACAAAACAGACATAAAAAGAGAGTCAGTGTGGACACGAGGCTGGCAGGACCTGCGTGGCACTGGGGAACATCCTGCACTGGTCAGTGCAGACCCCGGAGGCTGAGGAACAGCAGAGCTGGGAGGGGACTTCTAGCAGTGAGTTTAACAATTCCACAGAGCAAGCAGCACATGCACGTCCAACTACTGTAACTTCTGCTGCGGACATTTATTTATTTTTATATATCCCCTCAGTTACAGTATTCATGACCTTAAATCTTTTTTTCCCCCTACTCCATACAAGGACTATTTTGTTTCATTTTAAGTAATCACTAAAGCATCTGTTTACAGAGTTGTTGCTATTAATAAAACATAACTTGATAAACACTGAATCATGCTTTTTCACATGTTGTAGATCTTTTTTTCATCAAACTTATTTCAAGAAAACTTAAAAATCAGTATTTTGTTGTCCTCAACAAGGAAAAGGCTAAGTAACATTTTTACATTGTCTAACCATCACTATGAAGACCACACCAACATCAAGCGTAACAGAAAAAACAGTAATTTTAAATCTCATTTATGATCTCCTTTCAAAGTTTAGAATGGGGCAAAACACTGCAATTAAGCTTTACTTCCAGAGCATTTTGTCTGATTAAGTTACCTTCTCTCTGACTTTACAGGCTGGATAACTTACCTAAGCAAAACAGGTGTCCCAAACTTAAAAGGAGTGTTTCTTTCTATGTCTGTTTTGTTTCTTTCCGTTCATACAATATTTTTGAAAACTGAGCTAAGTCTCCTGAGTGCTCCATCTCAGATATCAAGCAAACAACACTCCTTTTTTGATGGCTCATTGGACGATGTAAACTTTGAAACACAGTTTAATGACAGAGATCTCCTCAGACACCAGAGCTTGAACAGGCCAGGCCTAGAAACCTCTGCTGCCATAAAAATGACTTTTCCACTTCCCCAGGCTACCAGCAGACAAAATTCTATTATAGGGGGGAAAAACCACAAAACAAAAATAAAAAAGTGAAACAAAACAAACCCACAAAAACCTCCAAACAACCATGAAAAAAAAAGTTTTTGGTCATGCTTTGGAGCACTTTTTCACTAATTAGTAGATAATTAATACAGACTACAACACAACAGTAGTACTAACCAAGTCCAGCAAGGACACTTCCAGAGCAGAATCACTCACAGCAAGTGTAAATGAAAACAAGCTAGAAACAATTTAAAATGAATCAGAGCATTCTAGTATTCCAAGCTATTTAAAATTAAACTCATCTTTACATAGAAGACAGCAGATACAACTCACATCACTTGACACTCCAAAAGGAGGAGGCTGGAATGAATTAATCAGGATACTAAATCCTATTGTTAGTCTAAAAGAGGCCTTTTAAATGGTGTCTAGCTTGATAAACCCATGTGCAGAATGAAAATATTTTCAAGGAATTTTTTTTCACTTGCTAAAAGGGACACCAAAAAGTAATACAGCATTAATGGCATGTACGTATGTCTTTAACCATAGATGCACGTGCTTTGGGAGTCTGATGGAAAACGCCCAGTCCTGAAATACAAGCAGGTACATGAAGGGAACAGGTAATGGAATTTCTCTGCCATAAGATTGTAACATTATGTCCTGTGAACATGGAGGACATGTCAGGAGCACGGACACGTCACAGGAGCATGTCAGTGATATTGGAGCAAACAGATTCAAACTGGACTGGTATTTTCCCAGTTTGTTACAAGAATAAGTGAGAGGGAAGTGCCTGACTTAGTCATGCTTTGTTAACTTGAACTGTCAGTGTCACATCAGGTATTAACAGATGTCCCATATTCCAACCAGGAGTCTGCTCCCCTCATTCTGCTGGGAAACAGTCCCTGGCTGAACGATGGGAGAGGGGACACACGGAGGGTCCCTCCCTGTCCCTGCACACCCTCTGGAGGTGCACAGGGTGCCTCAAACACAGGGCTTTCAAAGAGCTCTGCAGATACCTTGAGCAGCTCAAAAACACGAGTTTCAAGAAAATCCTCCAAGACACAGGAAATCCCAGCCTTGGCAGCACAAGTGCCTATTGTTTTCTGCTAGTTCTGTTACCCATTCTTTCCCTTCCCCAGCTCCATGGTCGTGCTCAGAGGTTATTCACCATTTCCTGCAAGACACCTTTCTCCTCCAGCACGGCTGCCAGTGCTCTGTTCTGCACTTCCCTCATGTCTCTCACCAACCTGTCTGATCCTCTCCAGCATCTCCAGGAAAAAGGATCAAGCACCATTTCATGTACCTTGCACACATTTCCTTCCACCATTATTAAAGAATAGAGAGTTTCCTTTCCTCAAGGCTAGCACTGGAAGAAAAGGCACAGGGGAGCAGAGCAGCTAAGGAAGGTAAAGTCATGTGAAGGGGAAACAAATAGTAAATTTCTTCAAAGAAAAACAAAAGGAAGAAGCACAAAGAACCAAAAGCATTGACAAAGACTGAAAGGAGCATCAAGCAAATATAAAAGGTGAAAAGGATTACAAAACTTTGGTGGAAGTAACAAAAAGCAGTCAAGAACATACTAAAGAGAAAAGAAAGCCCAGAAGATCAAAATAAAAATGTGTAAAAGCAGAGGAGGCAAATCAAGAGCTATTACAAAACTTGAATACTGGATTTATTTCCAGAGTTATGTTCTTCTAGCTCTCTAACTCTGGGTGAAAACAACCTTCTAAACAATTTATTTTGGATCTTCTGGCAGGACTAACAGAAAAAATACCATCTGAAATAAAAGGATGCAGAACAAATTGCCTAACACACTGTACAGCTAACCCGGACTGTTACTGATATTTGAGCCCAAACCTCTGGCATTTGGAGGTGCTTTAAGCCCAGACTTGGTGAGCTCCTGGAGAACCGGCAGGCTGAGCCCGTGCCCTGCTCAGCCTCTGATGGAAGCAGCCCATGGGCAGTCCATGAGCTCCTCTCCCATCCCTTCCCCCTGCCCTGCAGCACAAACAAGCTGCCCCACAGCAGACAGGGCTGACCAAAGGAATTCCCCAGCCCCCCAGAGCAATCCCTGGTGCCAGACACACACAAGTGCCAAAGCAAGGACACCCACTGGCTCAGGACTGTGCTGTGTGGATGGTCCCACCCAAACCCACCCCAGCTGCCCAGCAGCACAGTGGCATCCCTATGTGTCACCCCTGGGATTTCCCAGCTCAAGCACAGGAAGCAAAGTAAAGCCAAACCTCACTGCAAGGTACATGGCCTGCTCCTGGCCAAGCAGTCAACATAAATTATTCCTCTTCTAGATCAGCAAAGATGGGAATGGACCATAACAGTCCAACTCCTTGACCAGCAGAGGAAGGCACTGGGCCCACTACTCATGTCAGAATTGATGATCTCTCCCCTGTGTGCCATGGCACTGTGCCTGGGGCAGGCAGTCCCATCAGCACGCTGATACCGGGTGGTTTGCCTGATCCAGTCCCTGCAATTGAAAACTCTTCCATAAAATGACTGCCTTCCACCCTCTACCAACTCAAAAGGCTTCACAGAAACATGCAGATATTACTAAACATACAACATATACGTTACTACTTGAAATACTGACAACTGCTAATCACTGCACTTGGAATTAGCATCCAACCATAATACTGTTTCAGAAGACTCCAGAATGTAAGTGTCACACAGGTGACAAGAGGAGCTTTTTAAAATTCATTTTGTGCAATTTCAAATACAAGATATTCAGAAGAAAAGCTCTGCAGGTGGCCCAGAGTGCTAAAATTCAAACATCACTTTCTCTCCATTAAATATGCAATACCTCTATTCTTGGTATGGCTTCAATGTGTGATTCAACTAGAACAGCACCTGCACACGTTAAAATCCTACTGTACAGCAAGTAAAACAGACCACGAGATAACTATTAACAAGGCATTACTGTCCATATAAAAAATGTCCCCTAGTTAACTGAAGAATATAAGTATTCAAGAACATTTTGGACACATGTACAGTACTTTCACAGCAAAAGCACTTGAAATGCCCTATTAAGGCACTATTCCTTTTTTTAAGGATTCAATAGCTTCACCCTTCTTATTTTGAGATCATGTGATGTTATTGTCTTTCTGAAAGAGTGACTGAACGCTACATCTCCTGTGAACTCAAAACGCCATCTACAATTGCACAGCTCAGGAGGACAATACTAAGAATTCACTGCAGGAAGAGTTCCCCTGACCCTCTGTCCTCACCTCTCTGTGAAGAAATGCATTTGATTAGGATCAAAGATTCTGCTCAAAACCTCAGGAGCTCCCAGAGAGAAACTTTCAAGGGAAAAGACGTTTTGAATCAGATGAAATGAGCTGTATTCTGAGGAGGAGAAATGCTGAAAGGAGGATTGGCAGAGCCAGCTGCAGCAGCTCCAGGAACTTGCCTAATCTTTTGGGGTGTGTGCCTTGAATAGAACAAATTTAGCCTCAGAGCTGAACTTAGCACTGTATGCAAAAGCAAGCTCTTACTAAATTCCACTGGTTTGGAAAAGGTACTCTCCCCAGCAGCTCTCCCAGAGCGCCCCACGGCATCCCCCCTGCAGCATCCCACGGGGAGCGCAGCATCCCCCTGCAGCATCCCACGGGGAGCACAGCATCCCCCTGCAGCATCCCACGGGGAGCACAGCATCCCCCTGCAGCGCAGCATCCCCCTGCAGAGCCATCCCACAGCATCCCCCTGCAGCATCCCACGGGGAGCACAGCATCCCCCTGCAGCATCCCACGGGGAGCACAGCATCCCCCTGCAGCGCAGCATCCCCCTGCAGAGCCATCCCACAGCATCCCCCTGCAGCATCCCACGGGGAGCACAGCATCCCCCTGCAGCATCCCACGGGGAGCACAGCATCCCCCTGCAGCGCAGCATCCCCCTGCAGAGCCATCCCACAGCATCCCCCTGCAGCATCCCACGGGGAGCACAGCNGCAGCGCCCCCCCCCAGGATCCCCCTGCAGCATCCCATGGGGAGCCCAGCATCCCCCCTGCAGCATCCCACAGGGAGCGCAGCATCCCCCTGCAGTCTCTGCAGAGCCCACAGAAGGCACATCCTGCAGCAGGTTGCTGCCAGTAAATGCAGGGGGCACCCACACTGGAGCAGCCTGTTCCTGAGAGACTGAAACCTGGGCAGAGGATGCACAGTGGGCAGTGCTTGGGTGACCCCATGGGAACAGCTGCTTGGGGCTGACTGCAGCCCCCACTCCCCATCCCTCTGCACCACTCAGAGGGAAGAGACAGAGCAGTCTGGGATGAGAGAATGGAGCTGAAACTGGGAATAAGAGGGGTGGAGGGAAGGCAGCTCTGGTTTTCTTTTTTGTTTCTCACCACCCTACTCTATTTTTAACCGGCAATAAATGAAATTAATTTCCCCCAAGTCGAGTCCATTTTCCCTGTGATGGTAACTGGTAAGTGATCTTCCTGTCCTCATCATGACCCAAAAGTTATTCCATCTTATTTTCTCCCTGCCCCGTTGAGGAGCAAGAGAGCAGCTGGGTGGGGGTCTGGAAGCCAGCCAAGGTCCCACCACATGGTGAAATAAATAAAACAACCCATCCCAAAATGTCCCCCCTTTCTGTGTCCTTTCAAATGAGATAGACACTCAATGAGGCCACTACCCTCCCTCTGACCCTCCTGAGGCTGCATTTTGGCACAAACAGTCAGTTTCCTGACTGGGAGCCAAATGATACTTTTCCTCAAATAGGAACTCCTGACTCCTCCAGTTTTTCCTTCATTTGGCCTGTCATCAGCTTTGTAAGTCCACACTACTCTTTCCACAATCACAGAAACTGAGGAGAGACTATTTTACCCACTGTAATCAGTAGACTACAGTGAAGTCAAACAGCACACACAAATACCATTTAATATGCTGGCATTCCTATACATACATATAAACACACAGACAATCCAGGATAAATTCTACACTTTAGCCTATATACCACACAGGTACCATTTACCTGCTCATTTTCATACAGGCAGACACTGCAACTACCAGCAATCCATAATTACTAACCACATAAAGACAATTTAACAGTTTAGTAAATGCTGGTTGATGTTTAAACTGGGAATGGAGGGGCAACTTCACCAGACAACGTGACTGAAATCAAGAAAGGTTATGTTCAGTGCAAAAGGCTCAACCCTGAAGTAATTTCCTTCGCTTGTTTTTTAAAATCAGGTCTAATGACCCATTGTAAAACTGTGTTTTGTGAAAGAGTTAGACAGACACAATATGGACTAAACTCAATTCAACCTGTGTCCCTCATCTCCCCAAGGCCCAAGCCAAAAGCAGGCTGTGCACACAGACTGGTTCCACGCCTCCCACCCCCACAAAGCTTTAATAGCATGGGATTTGAGAGCATGTCTAGAAAGGAAGTGGGGAAGAGGCAAGTCTCTAAAGACCTAAATTTAAAGCCAAGAACAGAGGAATTTCTGCATTAAGCAGTTAACATTTCTCCTTTAAAATACAGAACAAATGTATTATCTTGCCTACTGTAAACTGTTTACAGCCAAGCTTGTACATGCACACTGGTTCTTCTTTAAAGACTGCTTTAAGAGTGCTTTGTAAAATGCTGGCTTGAGCAATCACCATAAAGACATTCTGTGGCTCCCATTAAAGACATCTTCAGCTGGGTGGAACATACCACAGAGACTGATCAGCCCGAGCAGCTTTTTCACTCTGCACAGAAATGTTACCAAGTGATGGAACATACATGGGATTCTAACCCTGTTTTCTCCCAGCTCAGACACCACAGCTCCCCAGCAATACCCTTCTGGCATACTAGAAAACTGAGTGCATGAGTGGGAATGGGTGCCCCGATGTACAAAACTGCTGTAAGCCAGACAAAATCTGGGTAATGTGCAGATGAAGCAAGGTTTACTAAACTCAGAACCTTTCTGTTTATCAGGAACACACTCTGGCTACACAACTGTGCCTGTCACTTCAAGATACCCAGTTCTGATACTGAGACTGAATTAATTTGCCTAGCTCCTCATGGGGCAGTGCAGAGGTTTCATATTTTAAATTACAATACCATATGAAAAGTACCTGAAGATGTCTCTGGTTAGAATATATCTTGGGAGCCAGTACAAATATTAACTAGGTATGATCTGCGTACAAATACTGCACTGCTATTCAAGATTGCTTCTGGAAGTGACATTTTACCTGATCATTAGGACAGTTCAAAGATGCAATTCAAGACTACTGATAAAAGTCAGGATGACTTTAAAATGAGGAATCATTGAGTCTCAAAAATCCTCTCTCTTTAGGCTGTTAGTGCAATAGCAAACATGCATATCCTTTTTCATTTTCTGAGAAGGATAAAGACAAAATCACCAAGAGTGTTTATCAGAAAGATGTCAATGGAGAGATGGGAACTGACAATTATGCTATCTTCACACAGATGAGGTCAAGACCACCACAAAGGTCTACTTCTTGAAATCATCTCGAGCCAGCAGAATGACACTGTTCAAGAGTTTTTTCTGACAATGCCTTAAGACTGAGAAGCAAAGCTAGAAGAAACTCATACTTCATACAAAGAGTTCTAAATGATTCCAAGAAATCCATTTTGTTTGGGAGTACAGTAAGCTTTCAAGCAAATCCAATAGGGGAGCCAATTTTCTGAAAAACTAAAAAGACAAGTAATTGGAAAATAAATAAGGGGAAGAATAATTTCTGCTCAGTTTCCCTTTTTGTAAACTGTACCACTATGAAATTCAAGCATTCAAGACAAAACAAAGGTACCACCCCTTAAGAAACAGGAATCCAGGTAAAGCCAGACTATAAACTTATAACAGGCAACAGGGTAACTACCCCAGGATCTGGACAGAAAATCCAGACAGCTCAGTCAGGCTGATCAGTCGAGAGAGGCAACTGCCCCACAGAATGCAGACACTATGCAGTTCACGCTTATTCCATTTACATATTCAGTCAAAGCATTTTTTAAACTGTCAATATATGATCTTTTCAAAGCTTTCATTATATACAAGAGTATACCATCCATGCAAACTTTGGATTTTCTTTTTTAAAAAGGTAAAGACAATTATATTGGGTACCTGTCACAGCTGAATGACACAAGACTCACTACTGTGAGCTGGCTCTGATTTGAAATCTGTATTTAATTCCCTGTTCTCACATCACCTCCATCTCCTGAACCCATCAGTCTCTTCAGAAGCCACTGTTAATGATGGAGACTCAAAGAGGGTTACATTTCATTTGTGCTTACATTAATCTTCTACCATATATCTATTGTACATTATAAAATACTGTTAACCAACAGTCCTGTTATCTACAGTATTTTACTTCACTTGGACAATCAAAGTCCTTTTAACCCACATCACTTCTAGTAAGCTAGAACGGAACCCAAAATATTCCCAAAAATTCAAGCATTTTTAAAGTTTAAATGTTCCTCAATGTGCCTATGAACCTTATTTTTCAGAATTATATCAATGTTTAAAATCTAAAAATCCATCCAATGAAAATCATGATTTTAACAGCTGCTTTAGATTTTTACTCTTTCTAGTCATATAATATTCAGTCATGACAACCTGAGTAATTAAGTTATCAGAAAGCAGTAACATCTGGAGTTAGGATAAACATTACAAAGCCCATTTATGTAAAGGAGGGGCATACTAACCCAGGATTTCATCTTACTGCTGTAAGAAGAAAAAAAACTTCAGGAAAAAACCATATAGGGATCTGAAATACTGTGCTGTTGTAAAAAGCACCAAGCACCTTCCTTTCCAACACATTGTTATATCTAGGAAAACAGTTTGGCTTATTAGGTAACAAATACAAATATGCTGAATATATTTCTTTTTTGTTTATACAGCACAGCAGGTTGTACCCCAAAAATCAAATGCCATTAAGGATAGACTGGGAAAGGCTTTGGTTGGGAATACATAAGAGCACAGGTTTCACTTCTGAAAGCCTTCAAAGCCACATGAATCTGAAGGCCTTGTAGCCACAAGCTCTGGAAGCTTTACACGACAATTTCTTGATAGGAGCTTTTTTTCTCTCCCCTTTCCAATTTTGCAGTGCTCTAAATGTTCATGCTGTAGTTCAAAAACATCATACTCCACCATTCAAGTTACAGACAATATCTTGTGGACTAGACACTTGTTTATATTGAAAGTACAGCAAATTAAACTAAACCTTGTAATTTAAAGCTTCATGGAACAGTAATTTTTATGGCCTGATAAGCAACAGAGACAAACCTAGGTAACCCAGAAAGACCCAGACAAATATATTTATTTAATAGCAAATGTTTACTAGTCAGGATGCAGAAACAATACTTCTTCCCCTCCTTCCCTGCAAAGCACTAAGTGTACACACACATGAACACAGCCAGAGAACGAGGAACACAATTACCAAGAACATTAAACCAGAAGATAATTTATCTGTCCTGCTGAGGAAAGCTCAGGAAATAAGCCAAAACATTGGAAAAAGAAGAAAACACCAGTTGGAGATCTAAACAAAAGGAGAGTTATAACACTGAATTAAGATAGTGCAGGAGCTTCATATAATACTCCACACTGGTGCAACTCAAGATGATTTCTTGAAGTCTCCCCTGTTCATCTCCCCTGAATGCAAGAGGGCACAGCTGCTGAGAGCAAACACCCCTGCAACCATCCCTTCCACAGAGCACACGGGACAGCACTGCAGAGACACTTGGCTAGAGCAGAGAGCACCAGGCTAATGAGAACACACAGCAGCACTGCTGCCAATACTCACACATTTCAGGCTGGCTGCAATTACTGCAAGGCTGACACTCACCTTTAATTGTCTCCTCCACAACTTCTACCACACGGTCTATCTGCTGAACCTAAAAAAAGGCAGAAGGTAAGTATCTAAGTAGCCAACAACTAGACATACTTTTATGTAAACTCTTTAAAAAGTGTGTTCTTCTGGACTAAGGGGGAGCAAAAAGCTTTGGTCCGTGTTCGTAACCAGGTTTTCTTGCGTGCATCTCAGCCCATCTGCCAAAAGTGACTTGAAAACTCACCACCTCATTTAAACCATTTTTTTTCCCCTCAAAAAATAGCGAGCTCTTAGAAGTTTGGCACAAATCCCCAGATAGCTAGACAAGGCTGACCTTAGAAAAGGGTTTGTGGTTTGTGAAAGGCAGTGGTTACCCTCCAACAGCCCCAACAGCTCCCCGTTCTGCACAGCCAAAGAGGAGATGGCAGAGAACATCAAGAGGCTGAGGATTTGTCAGGGTAGACTACAGGGGAGAAAACTCAGGAACTCCTGCAGGGCAAAGACACTGGCACATGGAAAGGAATTTAAGAATACAGTGATAAAGTTTAAGAGAACGTGACATTCTCCTGAACTTAACGTAGGCAATGTTTGGAAATGGAAAGAGGAGCCCTCATGTTTTTCACGAGACAGAAAAACACTCAGTGATCATGACAGAGCATCTGCAGCAACGACAAATCTATGTTTTAGTGTTCCACTTGCCAAAATTCACCCATAATGAGATAAATAATTCAATTATTTTGTATTAGATACATTCGTCTTTAAAGTCTATGACCAGTATACTATAGAAATTCTTATATACAAAGTAGGAGTCAGCATTAACACTGCCAAATTAAACACTCAAATTCCTGAAACTGAAATTCTTCCTCCGAGCCATCTCTCCGGGGTTCTGTCTGCTACACACATGCATAATGCTTACACACAATGCAGGAGAGCTTACTTCTCACAGTTAAAGAAGTTTACAGTTTTCCCACAATATTTTTAAACACTGATTCTCTGAGCTGCAACATTATAGGAACTAGATTTCCCATGATTTTTTCAGTCTTTTCCTTGGAGATTTTTTTACTGGGTTGTTTCCAAAATAAGCAGAAAAGCACAAGGTGCAGAAGCTGCAGGAGCAGAACCTGGAACTTGGATCCCTTTGTACCAAAGCCATTAAGTCTCTGTGCCCTAAACCCCTACATTTGTCATTTCCTATAAACACACGTCTGCACAACCTTCTCTATTTCACATTCATTTTCCAATCAGCATAATAGAAGGTCAAAAAGAGCTCATCTGTAGTTGGAGTCTGCTCTGGACTTCCCAACTCAAGTCAGTGGGAGTCAGTTCCTTTCCTTTCCTTCTCTGGGTGCTGGATCAAGACCAAGTATTTTTATTTTTTTCCTTAACTTTTTCAAATACAGCCCTTTTAAAATACAAGTCTCTGCCACTTCATATTTCTGAATACAGTATATTAGTTACGAATTTTAGAAATGGAATTATTGTTAATATTTGCATTTTTAAAATCTTATCACAATAAATATTAATTTATTAATATAATTATTAATATTTTTNNCAGGTTTCTCATATTTTAAATTATTAATATTATTTAAATAATTTTCTGAATTACAAGCATTCACTTTATAGACATATACGTGCATATTTACATACTTGTGTATATACCCCTTTTAGAAAAAACTTCAAAAATTACAAGCCAAGATACTTAACATATAGACTTTCTATTTGTTTTTTTAAAAAGTGCCACTTGAAAACAGAAGTGTACACAACTACAAATACAGACAAAGAACGAAGTTTGTGCCAAATACATTGCCTAAAATATTACTGCTACATACCTCAATACTAGATTGCTGAAGTTCATAATAATTTTAATAATTTAAAATATGAGAAACCTGGCTGGTTCATAACCTCAGCCACCTACGATTACTTTTCATATTATACATCTGGGGAATTTTTGCATTGCTCTAAATCCCTTGTTAAATAAAGATACACACAAAAAAAAGCCTCAACAACTAGATTGCATTTTCATTTTATTGGATAAATTAAATTACTCTCAATATGCCTGTCAAGAAGATGTCTCATGTAAGTAATTAAAATAACAGGTCTAAGAGATAATGAGATCTGCACCTAGAAACGGATGTTTGTCCTGCCTTATATGTTATTTCCCACATTAAGTACTTTTCATTTGAAATTATTGGAAACTGTTTGGCTAAAGCCCCAAGTGGTCAAGAAGAAATGTGGAATGATTTCACCACTCTGATTTATGAAAATAAAAGGATTTAAGTAAATCCAAGGTGAATCGGGTTGGAAGTGCCCATTGGATATGATAAGTAATTAGTGCTATAAATTTGTAAGAACCATATACTGGGTGTGGCCTGTGTAGTCCATGCACCTGAAAGCTCTTGTTGAAGAACTGCTCTCTACTTTATCTATACTAATGTTGTATCCAACATTGGATTTTTCCCCTCGATTTTAGGCCACAGTGGGATCAGAGCTCGAGTTAAGTACAACTCAACAATCCTACATATCCAGCCCTCGTACACTCTGCAGTAATCAGTGAGCCTCAGACCAAAGCAAGCCAACCAGAAAAGGCATCCATGAGATTATTATGAAAGTAAGAAATTTCCTGACATTCTCTTCAGGGAGTCATCAAGACCTCTGCAAAGATCCTTCATTACAATACGGAAAGACAAAACCTCATACGAGGTTTACAGTGAAAGAAATGTGTTCAGTTTAGTGCACCCACTGAAACACAGACAGCAGGATTTTGTGGGTGAAGGTATTTGGGACCAACCTCGTTCTGCAGTGACAGGATCAACACACAACAGGAGAGATGGTCTTCAGCCATCCCTTACAAGCAAAGCCAGGTAAAAAGTGCTAACCCTCATAAAAACAAAGTTAGCTCTTTTTAGTGAAAATATTCAGTGTTGTCTTGGTCTTTTTGGAGAGAGTAGTCTCTCCATGCTGCTCTCAGTGGCTGCAGCCATAAGAAAATAGAGGGTGGTTGCAAAAAGAAGCCATTTGTGCACATCCAATGTTTCCTGGAGGACACAGGCTGCCTTTTAATGGAATCCATCACACGACCAGTAGCCCAGCACTGCCAAGTCCCCAGTTAAACCACAGCCCTGAGCACCATGTGCACCTGACCCTTAAATACCTCCAAGGGTGGGGACTCCACCTCCCTGGGCAGCCTGGTCCAATGCATGACCACTCCTTCTGGGAAGAAATGTTGCCCGAGCTTCACTCTGAACATCCCAGGAGTGAGCATACATATCTACACAGAACTCCTTGAAGGACAGCAACCTTTTTTCTCATCTAGGAAAACCCCTGTATCTATTTGATTCTCGTTGACACAGATAAGAAACCAAGTAAAATAACCTGTCTTAGGTAACTAAAAACCACTACTCATAATCCTAAAGATTTTAACTCCAGTTCACCAACTCTCAGTTTCATCTCACCTTGTTTAGGGAGCCCTGTCAATGTTGGACCTTAAGAGCCTACTCAGCCCATCCCCTCTCTAAAACCAGTAAGAGGGAAATACATGGCTTCAAAAGGCACTTCAGATCCCCAAAAAAATCTGAATTATTTTAGAGATAACTATCTTCATTGGCCATAAAGAGAGCTGAGCAAAACAGACTCTCAAATTACAGCACTCCAGCAGCATAAATTCAGGGCTTAATTCATAACTTCAAAAGGCATGTGACCAGCCACCCTGGCTTCAGAGGGATAACATCAGTGTTTAAAACCTCTGCTGACAATACTGACCATAGTAATGGGCAATACTCTGCTTTAGGAAGGTATTCTGAATCTACATAAACTTTACAGGGAAGAAGACTACCCCAGAGAGGCACAGAAACAACTGATCTCCATTGTTAAACACTGGCACAGCTGAAGGATAATCCTTATCTAAATTAATTCCTACACCTTTGGATTCATAGGACAGTACATAACTGCTATAGAAATAGTCTCTATTTGCACGTCCAATTTTCAGCTTAAAAGCAGTTGCTTAACTGGCATTCTTTTCTGACTTTCCAGGTTCAAGTGTCCTTTCTGAATATCAACATGCAAATTCAAAAGCCAGAGCCGACCGGCTGAGAGGGACTGACCGAGCTTGAAATCAGTATGAAATCATTCTTGGCCATAAGTTAGGGGAGAAGGGTGTGCTCCTGTTGCCAGGCTTTCAGCACGCTTTCCAAGAAGTTCTGCTAATTCAAATCATTCAAGATAAAATTCCATCAAAGTTGTCCTTCATGAAGCACACAGTGGATATTTGAATTTATGCAAGGCCCTGGTTGAAGGGCAGCAGACAGGCTTGCAGTCTTGAATGCAGATTGACTTTAGCACTGCAGGGTAGGCAAGTATCACTCTCCCTGTTTTGAAACCACCTGTTTGAACTGAACCACAACCACCACACATCACATCTCCTTTATGAGGCCAAAGCCATAGGGATGTACAGGCATTTGGCATCTTGGTAAGGTCACACTGGTTTCCTTTCACAGTGGCACTGGTAAAGCTCTGCTCACTGGAGGGTTTTACAAATGGAGAGCTAAGGTACATAAAATATAAAAGTGTATGCCAATTACAGAGGTAGAGCTCGATAAATAAAGTACCTGTTCTCTGTAATGCACTTGGCATTCTTTATACTGAACCACTTCTTTGACAGCAGTGCTGCTACTGGGAGTGCTCAGCACTCCTGCTAATAACACTCTGGAGTTTAAACTGGATATGAAAAACAAATTACCTGGAGCTTGCCTTATAGAGCAGAACAGAGGGAAAAGGGCTATTTGGAGCCCAGGGGAACACAAGGAGCCTTGGCAGAAAGGTTTCCATGGCTGTGTATTCCTGCTGGAAGCAGCGGCGTCAGACTCTGCTCGCCCAGAGAGCCTGCAGTCACCCTGCCATGCACAGGACCTGCACCTCCAGGGTCAGAGAGCAGCACCAAAGGGAGTTATAGCCTGGGTGACACTGCATTGTTTCTGTGTCCATGTAATTTATACACTCTAGTCTCCTACACTTCTTCCACTGACTTCAACAAAGGTCTTAAGGCTTGTCTTTAAGCAAATAAACTGTGATATTTTTAAGAATATGGTAATTGATATCTTCATCCTGGATGAAGCCTGGAAATTTTCAGGCTACAAAGGGCACTGGAACTCAGTTCCAACAACAGCATCCCCTTCTTTGTCCCCGCATGCCACAACCAAAGCAAATCACCCTGGATGAAGGAAGGTTTAGTGTTGTATAACACAAGAAGACTAATAGCAGTGGCAAGAAGTTTCTCTGCTGTTGTTCCAACAGAAAGGCAATGAAGTCTATATATTGACATTGAACAATTGAAAAAAATTTATGAAAACCTTTGGTTCTTAATATATAAAAATACATACCCCTATAATACTCAAGCCTTTCAGGTAGTCCTGGCGAGGTTGAGCTTGTGGCACACAGCCTGCTACGACAACTTTCTTGTTCCCTTCTTGGGCTTTCCTGAAGAACAACAAATAGTGTGTTAATAGTTTCTGAAAATTATCATTTTCAACTTCAAAGTAGTCACATATTATCCATGTGATACAGGGAAGAACAGCAATGAAAACATCCCAAAATCAGAAGAACTTGTATATGTTTGAATCTCAGAAACCAAAGACACCAAAAGAAACCTTTATGAAGCTCTCGGGCTACAGCACACATGGTTCAATCTGGGGAGTATCTACAGAGGCCATAACCACTGCACATCTTAGACAGAAATCCAATCTTGAAAGCCCTCATCAAGTTCAGTTAACCTTTATTTGCCACAAGGACAGCAGAGAAACTGGTCAAGAAGGATGGGGCTCAGATATTAACCTCGATGCAAGTTACACACAATGCAAGGGACAGCCTACAGAGACAGACCCATTCATGTAGGGCCAGTCAGAACTGACCAGTTAAATCAGTCTTATTTACTTTAAAATACACAGTTATGTAAAACATTTCAGCATATTGAGCACTTCCAAACTTTAAGTGCTCGCCTCTGGTGGAGAAACGTTTGTCTGGATATCAACTTACAAAACTCCTCAGCTTTGATGCTATCTCAGCATCACGTAGGAAACAAAAACACAGATTAAATGGTTAACACTGTTCATTTCATCAGTAACATTCTGTGTCCCTCTGAATTCAACACTGAACATAGAGCCATCATTGAGGCTGGGAAGCAAAAGAAGCCCTGAACACAGAACAGCGAGATGCAAAACCTGCTTATGTTCATTAACTCCGATGATCATCCACGAGCACATTAACCCAACATAACTGCATTAAAACATGCAAAGCATTAAAGAAATGAAGCACTTTAGCAGATTTGCTTGGTCTGACATGTTATGGGTTGCTCCAAGAACAATCTCTCACAATTGCACGTTGCATCACAACCTCCCAACAGACTTTTGTCAAACTGGAACCCTATAAATCCACATTTTCTCCAGCAATATATGAATTCATGAAGTGTTTACTGTTATGCTGGAACAGGCTAAGACACATCATAACACTTTTCAGAAAAACAATCCCAAATCCACAATTACTTAGACAATTTTATACCCTTCACTCAGCTGAGCTGTCTCCAAGCTGAAGGCACTAGAGAAAATGATATTCAACAAGCACATGGATGCTACGTGAGTATCTGTAGATCCCCAGCAAAGGCATGTTTGACCAAAAAAACCCCCAAGAGATTCCAAACAGACTGGTGCCACACAGAGTCACACTGCTCACAATTTTCACTTCATGCTTATGGACAAATCTACTTCAAAATTGTAGCTAAAAATGAAATTTCACAATAACACACAAACTGTAGTAGTAAAGGAGATCACAGGCTATTTTGCCAAATACCTCATGTTGGCTGCTGCACTGAGATATTTTAAATAAAAAAAAAAAAAGTCCTATACAAAGACAAAAGTTAAATAAGAAAAACAATTATGGCTATTACCTCATATTCAATATAAATGTATCAAATCTCCATGAAGTATTTGATTTTGTTTCAGTGGGACTTGCAGAAAATCTTCAGACATCCATCATAAATAACCTCATTGGTCTGCTACTGGCATGCTAAGGTATATAATGTAAATATAGATCTTTTTCTCTCTCTATTACTAATGCTGCTGCGAATAAAGAACTATGATGAAACGCTAAGTATATTTCTTAGACATTGAACACTTCTTACATAGCAACATGTTCCCAAGTCTCCTTTCTTTCAGTGGTAAATATTTCAGGGTTTTGCAAAACTTCACTGGAGGTTACCTACTCCATATCCACAAAAAAATAAAAAAATAAAGGTCGTGCTTGATGCATTGCCTAAAAATGTCATACAGCACCGTGTGACACTCCACCAACTCAAGGAATAAAAATGACTACTTATATAGCCTTGCAGACTCAGCCTGATGCCTGGAGGCAAGACAATAAGCCCTGCCTGCAGCAAACAAAGCTCAGGTCCCCAGGCAGCCCAGCATCTGGTATAATCTGCTGCTGAACAGCCCTCACCAGCCACTTGAAAACCTGCAAGCACTACAGAAGAAAGAGCTTTTATTCAAGTCTTTTAATCCGAGAGGGAAAAAAATAAACAAAGTTTCCCTTGACACATTAAATGGCATTTTAATGTTATTTCACAGCTTTAACATTTTGCTGTATCTTCTGGGACTATAACTGGAACTGGGGGGGGAAAAGTCAAACTGAATATTCTTCATAATAAGCACTGCCTGCATTCAACTTTTTTAAAGTTGTACAGGTCTCTATAGAATAAAGAATTTTGTACACTGAGATTTTTTCCTTTAAAATGCAATTAAGTGGAAATGCCAGAACTAAATTTTCAATCATAGCGAATTTTCATTACGTCCATAATACACCATACAATACATGAAAACCACTGTAAATGAAAAACCATTGTAATGAAATTATTAATTTTTTGGCCTCATTTTCAAGGAACCACTTCTCAAAATGTGCATTCCAGTACGATATTGTCACCTTCTTCTAATATTGTTTAATGAGCCCTGCTCATATTAACAAAAGCCTGTAAAAATTATTCTTCAGAAACCTAGTTAGCACGAGAAATGTATTAGAAGAGCCTTTATCCTTCAAAAACATGAATAGTAATGAGAATAATACCTCGTGGAATCTGGTAGGTGGCATGAATAAATACATCTCTTTTAGAACCCTTTATATTTTTCAGTTACATGAACCTTACCTTGAACTTTCAATTTAATTGACTCAGGAAACATCCTCTAGAAACATGCTCTATTCTAAAAAACTGCTTGCAAGATATACATCTGAATAGAAATTTAATTAGAGCAATTCTTTTTTGAAGAAAGAAATTATTCAAGCTACTTCCTAAGAAGTGGGTGGGGGACAAAACACAAGTGAGAAAAAACAGGGGCATGAAGGACTGCATACAGTTGGGGATTTATAGGATCACAGACAAAGCCACTGCAACTGCATTTGGACTATCAGACTTAATGAAATATATTCAATGTCTTCTGCCTTTTACAAAGCAAATTGAAGAATGTAACTAGAGAATTTCTGCCTTGCTCAGGTGCAGTTCGTAGGAACCTGCCCAAACTGGAATGTTCTGCTCACAGTTTTACCTAATGTGATGTTGTATCAATCCTCTACTTTAAACCCCAAGAAAATTTGGGCAGTAACATGACCAAGGTAAAGAAACACCTCCCACCCCCCCAGAAGTATTTGCTGCATCAGCACTGCGTGCACAGCACCAGCGCTGGGTACCAGTGCAGGAGCTGCTCCACCTTCTCAGGACTCTCAGAGCTCCTCAGGTGGGACCACCACAAGGAAGAACGCAGGGACCTTCTCCCAAACAGCTGTTGGTGGACTTAAATGATGAAGAAGTGCATAACCAGTGAGCAGAAGCCATGGCAGCAGGAACAGGTAACAGCCAAATATACATGAGGGATTTCCAGCAAAAGCAATAAAGGGGGGAAACTGTTTTACAGTTGAGTGTGTTATACTTTGCATTGACAGTAGTTGGGGAATGTTTAAAAATAAGAAGAGGAACTGTTTCTAATTCTGAAGTACAACAAGAATTCACTTTGTTATCTGAAATGAAAATGGAATTATTTCAACCTGCATCCTCCTAGGTGACAGCTGACCATACCCCTCAAGCGTTTACATTAATGAACTATTCCTCCCAAAGAGTTCTCACCTCCTCATTTTTGTACCTGCACGAATGTGGTAACTTTCACCTAAGATGTATATAGTTAAATGTTCAATATAATATGTATATTGAATTGTGCAGGCTATTCACGCCATTGTCAGGGCCTCCTATGTGTACAAAATACACAACACTTCTTATCAGGTATTTTAGAAAGGTGTGAAGCCATAAATCAGTGGGAGGTTTGTGTCTAGAAATGCCCAAAGAAATGTTAGCATACATGAAAAAGTTCTGCTACAGCAACTCTAGCTGAATACAGTATTAGCTGGGTATATGATGAGGTTAGGTTGCCAAACATCATAAAAGGTAAAATCGAGGAGATATTACTTCCCAGGTTGTAGAAATGGTGTTGTGATGTCTCTGGGGAAAAAGAAATGCTATTTGGCTAAAGATGCAAACACGTGAAAGATCTTCCAACAGTCTCATCTGCTGAATTAATCACCAGGAAGCCACAGGTTTTAAAGAGAGCACAACACCCCTGGAATGAAAAGATGGTGCCTGCATAGCATTTGGAATACATTCCTGAAAATCCATAAAATCACAGCTATTTTCTGTTTGAAAAATTACAAATGGTAACTTAATCAGTGGCTTTGAGCCAATATCCGATGTCTCACTGGCACCCAAAGGCTTGATTCCATCCTCTGTCTGCTGTTGCTGCTCCAGCCTTTCTCCATCTCCTCCTCTTTCTGTCCATCTGGTATCTCTGCTCTGAGCCCCACAGCTCCCTGGGCCCTTCCAGACCCCCATTTAACCCCCCGGTGAGGGGAAACCTACGGAGCTGAGGGGCTGGGGAGTTTAACCACTTTATTCCAGTACATTAGCTCATGGGAGCAGCGCTGCAGCAGCAGAGCCAAAACAGAGGTCAGGAGAAAGCTGTGAGGAAGGAAACAGGAGAAGAGAAGGACATGGGGACTCCTTGTTTCATCTACGGAGAGCTTGGTAAGTCTTGGGAAACCTTCGAGGTCACGGTATGCTGAGCAGCATGGGTGAACAGAAAGCCAAAAGGATGTAGGAAACTCATACATGTTCTGCTTGCAAGGTCAGGGACAGCCCCAGAGACAAGGCCTGGGGAAAAGCTGAGAGAAGCTCATCCACATTATTAATGAGAGCACAACCTGAGTTACTCAGTCCCTTGTACCCTCCCACAGCCCCAAAGCAGTGCTGCAATTTGCCTGCAAGCCACGCGAAGATGCAGAGCTCATCTGAGGATGCTTATGCTGATCATTGGAGTTCACCGAGTGGCTTCTCCAGGACCATCCCCAGCAAAGCAGCTCCCTTGGTTGCCACACTGCACCCACTGCACTCATCTCCTTTGGCCAAAACCACCCGAGAACATGCAAAGCTCTGGGGGCAAAAGAAGGTGCATGTCCTCCTCCTAACAAAAGCAGGCATGTCTTCAACTGGAAATACTTCAAGAAGACAACAGTGCTTGCTCCATCCAGCTCTAAACTGGGGTTGTAAAGATGTGCTCTGAGCAAAAATAAATAAAAGCATAAAATATCCTCCCCCAAGAGAGCTTTTCGTAGAAGGTGAAATGTCAGCTCAGAATATTCTCATGCTACATCCCAAACTACTCCAAGTCTGAGACCAATGGAAACTTGTTTTCCTCCAGCTACCTGGCATACAAGCAAAGTGCCTGCAGCTTTGTCTGCAAAAGGCAGTCTGATTTGAAACTCCAGACCCAGTCAAATCTGTGACCAAGTTTTACTCCAATTTTCTGTAAATGTAACCTTACAGGCAGCAATTAAAGATGCAAGAGCTATTTCTGGGCAGTCATTACTCAAACAAATATAATATTTTAGCGGTAATGCTGGTCTTTTTTTCCTGCAGAGGCTTTCAAATTAATAGTACAAAGACCTTCTCAAACTGAAAAATCAAACCAGAACATATTCAGGAAGAAATATGGGACAAAGGAATATATCCTAAATCTCACTTTGGCCCTGGATGGTAATTTTTGCAGCACCAAGCAAGGCTGAATTGACCAACATAAGAGAAAATTCCAGGATGGCCTTTGATCAGGCGAGGCAAGCATGGCTACAGGACAGTTCCTGTCCCTCCAGATGATAAAGAAAACAGATTTTTTTTTTTTTAAATCAATATGACAAATTTAAAGCAAATCTGCAAAACCCATAATTAGAAATTATCAGCCTTACAACAAAAAAAATGTTTTTAAAGGAAAGTATAATTAATGACAATCTGCTCCTTAAAAAATTTTGCCATGGCTGGTGGTGAACAGATTTTTACTTGTTGGCTACAAACCTTAAATGTTTTAAATTATTTTTTTTTTAATTAGTGGAAAGTGAGGGGTTTTTTTTCTTTTTCTGTTTATTTAAAAAGATTGAAGGACTTTGTCATCCAACAGAAAACACCAGAAATAGAATCTGTCCTCTAGAGACGGCCGGGCAGGCTGTGCCCAGGGGTACCAGAGCAGGTGCCAACACACCCAACTCTCCAGGTCAACCCCCCCAGCTCTCCTCAAATGAGAAGAACACAAACCCTCACTGGCTCATACAGGGCCCAGTCCCGCTTTAGAGAACAGATCTGCTAAAACACAGAGACAGTTTATTTCAGAAACTTTTTAGGCTCCTACCATGCATCTTCAGGTAAAACGGTAATGGTATTTGCTTTGCTGCTTTACAGATTTTGGGGGTTATGAAGAGTTTTATCAAGCACATCATTGGTAGGATACACCACCCTGTCCCTGAATTCCTTTCCTTCCTCCTCCTCTGAGCTCTGGTCTTGCTGACAGCAGAGTGTTGAACTTCTGTGCACAGGACCCAGACTCCCTGCAGCTGTGCCCACAGTGCCAGGGCACAGCTGCAGGTGCCAAACCTGCAGACACCTTGAACAAAAGATCACCAGCTCCTGTGCATGCTTGAAGCCTTTAGCACACAGATGGCAAGCTGTAGTACAGCTCTAAAAATATTTTACTGTCTTATTCCATCTCTAGTTTCAAGCTGGTCTTCCCTCAGCAAGGATCTAAGAAATCACAATGGCAAGAGAGTTTTCAGAAAAAAGTAGAAATAGCCACAAAGCTATAGCAGTAATTTTGTCCTTTTCTCTTTGCCTTCTGCTACTACTTTCCTCCTTCAAGTGCAACCATTTTCATATTCTTTCTACTAGAAAAAAAAAATCAAGCAATCTCCCTCTTCAAATGTGAAAATTTAATCTTCTGAATTTATTTTTGTACATATGGATGAACTGCTTAAAGATATACTTGTCTCAAAACCAGTGAAAGGAAATCTCATGCAAATTCACTTGGTAAGGACATTAAACTTCTGACATTAAAGAAATAGAAGTCAAAATCATTACAGTGAACTTTTATATACAGCACTCAAGTTATTCCTCTGTTCTTTCTATACACATTTCTGTAGGACCAACAATATTCTATTGTAGTATTTGTGTCATAACTGTCCTTTATGTTTAGTCAACTGATCATTTATTCTACTTTACCTTCCCAATCTTCCCCCTCTTAGTTCTGTTCATCACTTTAAAAATAAAAAGTGCTGTTTAGGGCATAAAATAACGATTCTAATTAATTTGTGAAATACTACACTGCCTCTCAGGTTCAAAGTCCAGGCAGGCTTCAAGTTACATGCATGCATGGCCAATGGTTGTAATATAAAACCCTGTTGATACAATGGCTAAAAAATGAAATTAGTTTTGAATGAAAATTAAATAATCTATTTTTTTCCCCCAGAGGTGTAGTATGACTTTCAGCAACAGACTACCTACAAAATTTTAACAGGATCATCAAGAGAGGCTGCTGCTCTAGAAGCTATTATAAGTACTTGTCTGAGTTTTTTGATAGGTATAACACACTAGGAATTTTTTCCATAAGGTAAGGACAGTGAAAATCCAGAAAAGGAAGCAGAATTTACATGGACTGAACACACAGAACAGAACATGACACCAACAGTATTATTTTACCAAGTCATCAGAACAAAACCCCTGCAGGACTCTGGTGTGTCTGACAAGGAACATCCTGATAAAAAGCTGAGGATAAAGGAGTCAATAGCCAGCTCCTTTTCTCTTGCACTCCTCCAGGGCAGCTGAGACAGAAAACCACAGACCCAAGAGGCAGCCAAAATTCTGACCCTCCAGGCTTTTTGTTACACACAGTCAGGTGGCTACAACTACTACAGGGAAAAAAAGTAACTTCTGGAGAGCCACTAAATATAGTTTTCATCTTATGTACACAGAAATCTGTCAGAAGTGATCCAAGAAAAGGAAACAAAACTCAACCAAGCAATTTTTCCAATCAGTAAGCTGCATGTGCTTTTTCCCTTTTGGAAAGGCTATGTGAGCAGCCACACTGTGCCTAATTTTGTCAGGAATTATGAAACAGATAAGGACTATAGCACAGTGTGAAGAAATGAAAACAAGTGACAAAGAACAGAGAGGAAAAAAATAGATGTTTAGCTCCTAAATAGTGGAACTTTCATTCTGTCCCAATTGCACTGCATCACATTTTTGTTAATCTCTGTTTGCTTGTTCTCATTAAATTCTTTCAATAAAGATCAGTAAACTCTCTAATCTAAAGGGATAAGAACAGATCAGGGTATCTGAATAGCAAGAGAAGTAACAAACTATAGAATACTCTTACCCTCTCTGTCCAACCTCAGTTTTATAAAAATCAGGGAAAGGCAGATTGGGAAGGACTTCCAGAGGCTGCCTTGTCTAACCTCCCACTCCCGAGCTGACTACTGAGAACTCCATTAGCAATCAAGGCTGGAAACTCACTGTCCTCCTGCTCCAGTCAAGAACTTGGCTCCATAACCTCTGCAGTTGTCTTTCAAGTCATTACAGACTATGAGATTATTCACTGCATTCCCACGTGCCACACTCAGGACAGCCTGATCAGTTCTCCAATGGACCTGCCCCATCCTTCAGCTGCCATTGTTACCCTCAAAACACAGTAATCCAGAGGAAACCCCACTGAGCAAGGAGTAATAAGTGCCTCCCCTTTACCTCCTGCTCATGTTTTATTTATTCACAACAGGGACTGATTCTCATGGTTCTGGGTTCTTCCCCATACATCTCACATTCTTTGCAACAGGCTACTTAGCCATCAGCCTTAAGAGATTATGAAGCTGTCTACTAACTCTTCTAGGATATCTTTAATTTCTCATTGTTTCATGTCACACCTAAAAGAATGGTAGATATCAAAAAAATTCTCCACAGACTACATTTTGACATCACAATATTTTTTGTGTGGTTTCTGTAAAAAAAAATATAACAGTTTTGATATTGGTAGAACATCTTAGTGATTTCTACACTCACACAAATTGATCACAGCCCCTGAAAGCAACAGATCCTACACTGCTCTGCCGGGTGCTTTAGAGGGGCCCTGCACTACACAGCATGATACAAACTGAACAGGTTAGTGCAGTTCCATCTCCTTTGGAGGCTGAAGCTTCGAGTCTGTGGTTACATGCACAGATTCAAGAGTGTGCTTCCAAAGAGAAACGATTCTGTCCTTTTCTGTTCAGGCCTTTTTAACCACATTATCAAAAACAAACCAAAAATTCCTGGGTGACTCAAATGCTGGCTGCACTTTGCATTTGCTGTATACAGCTGGAAAGACCCTCCAACTCAGCTGTTGTCACACTGCTGCTCAGGCAGGGGAAGGGCAGAGATGCTCTGGGGAAGCAGAAGCTCCAAAGCACATCAAGCAGTGTGAAATGGCTTTAGTGCACTCCCACTGCGAGGGGGGACTGGTCAGAGCAGCTACAGCTGCTCCTGGCTAACCATTTATGCAGCACACTTTCCTTCCATTCTGCCTTGGGCTTTTTGATGTGTATGGGTGGGAAAACATCTGCAGGGGGGTGCTGCTGAGAGAAGGAAGAGAAAGAGATGAGTCCTAAAAGTAGCTCTGAGAAACTGCCAGTTTAGACATCTAAAACTAGTTCAAAATATATTATTTAAAGAGCTAAAAATTGTAACTTCCATCAGAGCTGAAGGGGTAATTTCTCTAAGCATATTAGCTTGCCTAAGAATGTTTCCTGAAATAACCAAGGTATCATTCTAGCTGTTTTTTTCACAATGGATGATATTGTACAATTTAATACACTGCCAGGCATTTTATAAGGGTAATAATAAATGAACGGGTTCATAAAAGTTTTAGGTTGTATGCATATCTGAAAGGCCAGAACAATTTGAAGGATTCTAACAACAGAAGTTAGTTTCTATGTCTAATTTCTAACAAACAGCAATCCAATGTAGATTGGATATAAATATATGCATGTGATGACTACTTTACTCGAAAGCACTATTTCTGGTTTTTTTCCCTCCAAACTTCCCATAAACTTTAATTCTAACATTCACACCACCTCTTTACCTGTACACACACACAGAGGAGATATTCTATTTTTTAAGAATAAGGAGGCTCTAGCACTGCCCAGCACTAAGTGTGCACTGATAACCAGCAGCAGTACTGGAGCACAGTAAATCACACCCAACACTCCTCTAGGACTGCAGTTTTATTGCCCATCCCAGTGATCAGGAAGGGCAGGAGAAATGCCCCATTGCAGTATGTTATCCATCAGTGGCTTTTCAGAGATGATGATCTATCATGACAGTAAGGGATCATTTTTGATGGTTATTTTGCATAATGAGATAATGATATCAACCTTTAAGAAATATGAATTGCTCAAACTGCATTTCCTATGCAACCAGTTTGCATTTTTAATTCATTTCCCTTTTTAATGGGAAATACATCTCTGCAGACTTCAGGACCCCTCACACCAGGAAGCAATGCTAAATAATGCAGTGCTCTGCATTAAGTTCACTTAGCTCAGCTCAGAATTCCACTGAGTCTCACTGGAAATTGTCATCCTGTTATGAAACTTCAGAAAAGAAATCCCTCTGCTCCTACCACCAGTTTCAAAGAAATTCTGCTCTATGGTTCTCAAACACTGCAGAATTTGAGAGGCTGGGAGAAGTGCTAACTGCACAACTTACGCCTTTGAAATCTGCTCTAAAAGATTTCTCATGTCTTTCTTCTGAATTTTCATAGCAACTCAAGTACCTTTTTCAGACTCTGATTGCACTAAGTGTATAATATGCTTTCTTTGAAATAATACTTCATTAATAAACATCATGATTTTTTTCCTCCCGTAGCCTATATACAAATATTCAAAGTGTTAAATAGGCAATTGAGCCTTTTTTTCTGAGCAATCTACACAGAGGAAGATCTTCAATTGCCATCAAACAGAAATTTGTCTTTAAACAGGTGCCAGAGGAAGCCAGAACTTCTCTTTTGAGTTGAACTCCAATGGGGAAATTGAGCACGGCGCTGCCTCAAGTGCCCTTCCAACTCTGTGCCCCATTCACCCCTTTGCACATCTCCTGCTGGCAGACAACACACCGCAGGCTTCCCGGGCACTCAGAGGGGCAAAGGGAGTCCAGCCCTATTGCAGATGATGAAAAACTCCCTATCTGTAGGAAATAGGGCCACCTATATCAGCAGGAGGCAGGTTAATGCTTCAGTAAGGCATCCCCAACTGCTGCCTGACCCCAAACATGCTGCACGCACAGCTATACTTCAAAATACACTGCACAACTGCAGAAGGGAAAAGGCAAGTTCTGCATTGCTGTAACCAGCAGCTCAGCCTGGGGTTTTTAGCACATCTTAAAATGTTTAACAACATGAAACAGTAAGAAGCAAACACCTTAAGTTCCTAACAGTTCCTAACCTGATTTTAATAACACATTTTACAGAGAGCACTGCATACTTGTCTTTTTCTCCCCCTCAAATTAAAGCTCTTACCCTGTTCCGTGCCCTGATCATGGGTCAAGTGAAGGCCAGATCTACTCTGATGACGGTCAGAAGACTCAAGAGCCCTCCCTCCCCATGCACTCTCCTTAAAACGTTGTTATAGCTACTTTCTCCTCCCTGCTCCCATGAGCGTATCAAAAATTGCTCTTACTTTCCGCCTCCCTTCACAATATATATCAATTTATTTCTACCAGTATTTGCCACTTTCTGGAAGAGCCATCAGATATTCCATGCAAGAGTGCCTTCCCTCTGATAGGAATTAGGCAGGGCCAGAAAACACCCCACATATCAAGCAAGATTTGCTAAAAGTGATGCTGCAGTACCACACCTGTTCCTCTGGATGGAAATAGATGTACCTAAAACAACACTGATGGATAAACTGTTTCCCTCCATCTCAAATGTCACCAGTATCAGAAAATCACAATGTCAATAATAGAGATACCAAATTAGAAAACACAAAACTGGAAAATAATTATTTGCTGCAGCAAACTTCCCTCAAACTGTGTCTTTAACAACCTTTGCTTTAAAAAAGTAACCCAGGAGAAAAAGCTGGTAAGTATTTTACTATTCATACATTGGCTTTATCAATTTTAAAACAAAACCAGAGCATATGTGCTGTTGACAATGAGTTATAATATTCAATAGGACTGCTCCAGCTCTGCAAGTACATGAATAATATGAGAGCTTACACATAACTCTTGAAAGTCATAAATTTTAAAAAGCCAACTCCTTTGATTTCACATTCTGTTCTCTAAACTACGTGCACTTGACCTTGACATCAAGAGGGGCAATGATACACTCCACATTTTCAACTTAATTAACATTACAAGCTATTCCCACTCTATTGGTATTCCACATCCTGATATTGGAGAATTTGCAACACATATTGGATTTACTACCGATCAATACAACATAAAATGTTCTAATTTTTATTATGATTTTTCCTTCTGCCAAATGGGACATAATAAAAGGGACGCATAGTTGAAACCGTTCAAGATGCCCATGTTTTCTCCCAAACAGTATTTCCTGACTGTCAGTACCAGAGGCAGTCACACAGTGCTAATTCAGAGAAACCACTGCTGAGGCTGTGCTCTATAGGTGATACCTATCCAGCCATCACCTTCCAGAACATATCCAATCCATATATCCCACACTCCAACTCCTATTTGTGCCACAGGGAGTGCCTGGGAGCTGTCTGAAAGCCTCTATTCTGCCTCTCACTGCTCTGACTGCTCAGCCACACACCCCCTTCCTTCTATCAGTGCAGAGCTCCACCTGCCCCGTGAGCAGAAAGAGCACAAATACAAGACTGGCAGTTCTGTACAAGCCCAAGCAACAGCAGATGCCTTTTCCATAATTATCAACAATAGTTTCCTCTACGGATTATAAAATATGCTGTCATATTTTGTCTAGCATACAGTTAAGTCAAAGAGAGCTTCAGATTAAAATCAACAATCTGGAGCATCATACTTCTCCTGTTGTTCTTGTTTCTTTTATTATTAACCCAATATTAGCATTCCCCTGGTCTAATGGAGCTTTCTCAGCATTGTAGACTTTTTAGATTTAACACCCATCAATTACTACCACAGCTATGGTATTTTAAAAAGCTAGCAGATATATATATGCTTTGTATAAATTTGTATAGGATACACTACAGATATGTGATAAATATACATTCTTAGCACCACTTCAAAACTGGTAGGATCTCCCTTACTTCCAGTGTGCACAGCCTTCCCCTTATTCTTAGTGCTCCCCATTATACATGTATCTCCCCTTAACATTAGTGTCAAAACCAACCATCAGCTCCTTTTAGGTAGAAAAACATTTATGGTAAAAATATAGACATACTTAAAACATCACACTGAAGTATTCTGAAACACACTTCAGTTCAGAAACCAGATGCACTGTCCAAAGAGATCAGAGGACAATAAGCTGCATAGGAAGGCACCTTGTTACACTCAACTTCTATTTGTCAAGTCAGTCTCCCTCCAGCAGGAGTTGCCCATCTGTTGCGTATAAAAACAGCAAAACCAGTTTGTTTGCATTCCCAGTAAAAGCTAATAATGTGGGGGGTGGTGAGGTATGAGAGGTGGGGGCAAGGACACATCTTTGCTTACAAAGAGGCTTCCTGGACGAGCAGAGAAGTTAGTGGTGACAGGGAGACACCACCACTCAGAGTGGGAGGGAGGCAGAGCTTCCCAGCTTCACTGAAAATCACCACTGTTAGCTACGATGAACACAAAAATAGGGAAGGTCTTCAGAAATTCAATGAAAGAAGCATCTCAAAGTAAAACCATACAGTCATATGGTATGAAAGTCAGAAATTCTCCTAACATCACCAGAGACCATGGTTTTACTGAGGGGCAGAAGAAAACCTCTGTCTTTAGGAAGCTGAGGAAAATATTTTCTCCAAGCTTAGAACAAGAAATGCTCTTGGTAAAGAACAAAACTAACCAAATTATAGACTGGTAGTTCAGTTGCTGTTTTCCAGCTATTAAACAAGTCATTTGCTTTCAAGAAAAATCTTTCCCTTAAAAATTATGTGCCTAAAAACTTAACCAACAAAATCTTCCCAACTACTTCTAATCCACATCTATCAAGCACTGTTTAAAAAGATAATCTAAGGACACTAAACCGTTTCACAAGAAACACAAACACCACCGTATGGTATGAACTATTTTTAAGCACCAAAGTTTCTAATTACATGCTGTAACAAAAAAAAAATAAAGACACCACACAAAACTTGAAATTATCACAGGTAAGTAAGCTCAAATAGAAAAGGCTCAACTTTGTTACTTCTCTTATCCCAAACCACAGCCTTCAATAATGATTTAACGTACTCGAATGGTTAACACAACATTTATGGCTCTGTATTCTACAAATAAACAACCTCTGCTAGAGGAGGGCAATTTCCAACCATGTGATGTCTGAACATCACAAGTCCATGCTGTTCCCCCCAGCAGCCCAGGGGTACTGATGCAGGATCTCAGACACCTTTACTTTCACAAACATTTCAGACAGCGAACTTTTCCCAGTCACGAGAAGTAAAAGCTACAAAGCCTGATGACATAAAACACAAATTTAACTCTTGTGCACATGAGCCTCTGGAAACATTGGCCTCATTTCTACCTCAGCAGTATTTACTATAAAAATCAATGTGCTGAATGGGCTAAAAACTTGTGACAGACACTAGATGATTTTGAGTTATGGTTATGAAAGTCAACATTTGATCTTGAACTCTGACACTAGACAACATCATTAGCAAAACAAAAGCTCCTAAGTGCCAAACAATTGAGATTCACCAACAAGCATTGCTCGCTAAATAAGAATAAAATCGAGCTCTGAAGGTTCTAGGGAAACATGAAGGTACTATCACATTAAAGAGCAATTAATAAAGAAACTCCTCAATTTCTATTCCAAACCTATTATCTTTCAGTTTCAAGCCACTGCTCCTTGTCCTGTCACTGCATGCCCTTGCAAGTAGCCTCTTCCCATCATTCTTGTACAAAATATACCAAATACCAGAAATCTTCCTTTCGCACTATTATGCATACACAACTTTCATGAGCGTAAACAGTGGAAAAGTGAGGGGGAAAAGTAACTTTACAAACATATCCAATTTCTAAAAAACACAGTATACCAAGCATCTGAGTAACGCCACAAGACAAAGGCAGAAGCTGAACTAAGAATTTCAAGTTTGCCAGAAAGATCTTGTATACAACAAACAATAGGGGTTTTTTATTCTGAATGCAAATTTTTAGCATTTGTTTTCTTTTTCTCCCAGATCTGTGATACATCAGGACAACACTGTCGTATAAACTAATTTACATCAACATGTTCTAGAGCAGAAGTCTCAAAAGGTGAAGCCTTCTGTAGGCTCTTGGCTGAATAATTCACTTGGATCAGAATTGCTTGTCTCCCAACAAGGAATCCAACAAGGTGGATTTACACCTATTGAACAGTTTGGTAATTTACAGCAGTAACATGGATGGGGACACCTCCATCCCTTGGCTGCAGGGGTGGATGTGGAATGCTGCTTCCCAGCTCAGCCCTGGCAGTGTTTACATGTGAAACTCACTGAGATAGCAACCCTTTTATCAGACTAGAGATAAACCAAGAACAAAGTTACAGTGTGGAGCAGAAGGGTACTTTGTGAAACCATACAGGAAAACAGAGCCACTATCCCTCAGACATCTCTCAACAGTACCACATACATTGGGAAAAGTGCCGAGATCAACTTAAACTGGCAAACCAAAATAAGGGGTCATGTCAGTTTGTATTTGCATGTTTGATATGTTGTTAAACATACTACCATCTGATTTATTACCTTAAGTTTATTAGGCAAATTTAAGAGACCTTGAACTCCTCTTGCACTGAGTGAGGGCACCTACCTTATCTGACTTGTGTGCTTCTCACATGCTCTCCTTCCTGTTAAAACACACTCCTAGAACTGCCAAACAAAACCCCTCAGTAAGCAATACAAGTAAAGACCTCTGTAATTCTGTGTACAGGAACTATCTACATGGATACAGGTAACAAAGCTGCCAGATACCTTCTGCAACACAGCATTTTATAGCATCCATATCCTAACAAAACAGGGGGAAGGGGGGCAAACACCAAGACCATTAAAATATTCCTTTTTCATTGGAAATAGAATATGCCTAGGTAGTACACAATACCTTTCACTTGCATTTCAAGTGTTCTTTCAAATACTAAATCTCCTCACACCTCTCTGGTTAGTTATCATCCACTTCTTACAGCGGCACAAATCTGTACAGATACAAAAGTGGGCTGAAGGGGCAGGAAAAGAAGAATTATTATACCTGAAGCCTTTACTGTGAATCCTTTAACCTGCCTAAGGCAACAGCATTCTCTGTTAACATATCTGATCTCCATTCCCACTCTTGAAATAGTTCATCCGCTTTTACACTGAAGGAATAAAAGGGGGTAGGAATGAAATCTTCCATCCAAAGGAGTTACTGCTCTAAGTTAATCAAGGATTACTGATAGAAAACAAAACACATCATTGCAGCACATAGAAATATGTGCAGGCAGTTGGATGAAAAACCATCTCGGGCATCTCGTTTTTACTCAAAGCTATTTGTTATACTGACTTCAAAAAAGATGCAATAACTATTAAGCAAAAAGTAAAAGTGTACTTGATTAAATGAAAGCTTAGACTCAGAGGGGACCGCTCTTTCAACCATTTTTCATCAAAAATCCATATTTAAAAAGATTTTAGCGCTTCAAGTCAGTAATTCCAGGTTGTCTTTTCTCTTTGTTCCCCATTCCCAACAGCAGAGATTGCACGAACATTTCCAAAGAACACTTTGAAGATCAGTTCAGATACTTGTGCTGGAAGTTGCCCATGTCACTGTTTCACTTTGAGTGTGCCAGGCGAAAAAAAAGACACTTCACAAGGAATCCTCCACACTGTGTCATTTCAACCAAGGTTCCTGTGCAGTGTATTTTCCTTAGATTTTGTCTTTGGAGGTGGATGAATAGGCAAGCATCATTACAAGTAAATACAAATAAACAAGTAAATCTAAAAGCATGTTGACAGGAGGTTGGCCTACCAGCCATGGCCAGCACTCAAATGTGCCAGGCAAGAAAGAGAAAACAGAGGGCACTGGGGTGAGCCACTATGAGGCAGAGACAGCAGGTGATACAAGGATGTAAAGAAGGAGGCCCAAGAAGGCAGGATGGAGGGGGAAGCCAATTACAGGAAATGTTCAGTGATTTACCAATGCTCAGTGAGATCTGTCGTCCTGCCCCAAGTTCCACAAGCACTGCTCAGATCCATTCCCACAAGGCTCACAATCTGGGATGAATACTCACAGCAACTGGATTACAGTGCCATATAGGCTGACATCCTAAATGCTCTCCCAAATAACTTGAAGATGGTTTCCACCTTTACAGAGCTCCATCATAAGCTTTCACCTTGATGTCAAAAGCCAGAACAAGCAGTTGCTGTACTGTTTTAAAAATACAGAGGCAGAAAGATCACAAGACCCTATCTCAAGTAAAATATTTGAGAAAACAACGTATTTCAACAGCTGTATGCAAGATCACCTACAGACAAATGTTAAAACACTACAAAATCCAGCACAGGCATGCAATGGATTATTGCTGATTTATTATCACTATGGCATATTAGAATGCAAAATAAGTTAAAAATGCAACAAGCAGTGTAACATTACTTCCTGGGGAGCAGGGCAGTCATCCTCCAGGCAAAGAACAAAACCAGGCTGTGTCTCATGCAGTCATTTAGAGTGCTGTGTAATAACTGCATTTAACTAAGCCCCCAAACTTGAGAGTTCTCAGAACACGTACATGTGACTCTGAATTTCACAGTTCAACCGATACAAGACTTATCATTTTTCTAAGGCTTCAGTATACAGAATTGCAATTGTCATTAAGGAGAGTTTTAAGACCCCATCCATGTTATTTCAGACAATTCTCATTAACTAAAGCCAACACTGTGACTTTTCATGTATGTATTAAGGAACATTTTATAGAAATTTCGTTTACTACATAAAAACAGTGCTGCTAGAAGAACAATATAATGCCCTTCAGTGACTGTAAAAATACTTTATAGAACAATTACATGACTATATATTTGTTTATCTCAAAATTTTACCAGCCAAGAGAACAGTGCAGTGAGTCCTTTGTGCTGCTGAACAGAGGAGCAGCTCTGCACCCCTGTCTGAGCACAGCACACAGACCCTCACGGAGAGTTTTGTACCAGGGCTGCAGACAAAAGAATACAGAGAAAATTTGATACAAAAATCACAAATCATTACTTCTGCTGCCCAGTTTGATAGCTCAGCATTAGAGAATACAGCCAAACTAATGGAAGCTATGAACTTTTTATTCTGGAAGTTAAATTCAAATTTGAACAGTGGGACAGATGGGGAAACTGCTAAGCGAACATAAAAATGCATATTTCAGAGACTGTTTTCTGGCATGATAATAAAAAAAGAAATCTGCTAGAAACCATGCCAGAGGCAAGTGGAAATATAATCAAATCAGTGCCTGTGAAGCCCACCTTCTGAAGGCTATTTGCTCTGTTCCCAAGCAAGCAGTCACAATTACCTTCTCAACTACCCACAGCATACAGGAGTTGTTAAATTTAATGAATTTCACTGTTTTTAAAAGAGTCGCACAATAGGAGTTAATACATTCCCTGTTATAAGTAAAGAAATGGACAACCATCTCTTGAAACCTACCATAACAAGCCCAAACACCTGGGAAATAAGCTTAGCCTTCTGCTTCAGTAAGGCCCCTCCTGCACTGTGCTCACATGGAAACTAGCTCGGTCACCATGCACAGCAGACACATGTTTCAGCATGGCACGATATGCTAGAGCTGACTATCCCATTGCACAGAGAATAGTCTTGTTTATAAAAAAAAGAGAAAGGTTCAGAACAGCACTGCTTGGCATTTTACATATCAGCTTTCATCTGAGGATCATAAATCCTTTCTTTGTCCAAGAACCATTTTTCTAACCTCATATCCACATGGTGGATATCCTTCTTTATCGCAATTTTACAACCCCAGAAAGCAAAGACTGACTTGTTCAAAGTCACTCAGGCAGTAAAACCAAAACCATGTTCCAAAATCCAGACCATCATCCCGTTGTCAAAATTAAGCCGAGCTCGATTGGTGCGAAACAAGAGACAGACTGGCTGCAGCTTTTTCCAGCTCAGTGGACAAAGCTTTCCCTTTAAGTGTGTTACAACATTGGAGCCACCGGAGCCAAGAAACTGCCTCATGCAAAATGAGCCACAGTCAGACTTTCACTGCCTGAGCGTCGCACAAGCCCTCGCTCAGAGAGGCGACTGGCACGCGTTCAAAGCGATGAGTACACCCATCTCCTCCAATATGCCACTTCTGATACGGCGGGAGGGACAAAACACACTCTTTGTACTTAAGAGGGACTGAGTGCGGTTTTAAATAACTCCGACTTCATTTTACCTACCTTGCATCACTGATTTAATTTTACAAGGTTAAAGCAACTAAACCTTTTAGGAAATAAGACAGTGTCGGGGCCATTCTCTTTTCCAGAAAAGACATCAAAAAATGCCTGAGCGAGCAGAGGAGCAGCTACTTCTCTGGCTGCTGCCAGCTGGCAAAGCTGTATCCCCACTGTCAGACCACTGGGTCTGAGGAGGAGAACTCAGAGCCACCTGAGGAAAAACCCCAGGAGATGCACCCAAAGAACAGACACTCTCCTTCCCACCTCCATACACAGCCCCAGCTCCACAAAGGTTACTCACGCTGTTCACACACCACAGTAGGTCAGCTGAGCCCAGCCACGGTGCTTGTGCCCTTCCACGTGTTTACATCAATTGACCACGGGCTCCCAAGGGCTAATTGTGCTGAAGGGTGATGAGCACCTATCCAAACAGTGTCTTCACATGTACATGGCTCCAGGGAGGACTGCATTTAAGTGCTGCGTGGATTTAACTTCACACAAGCATTTCCAAGACGTCAGTATCAAGCAAAAAGAAGAATTTTCCAAATTATTCCTTTTTTCCTCAAAATAATCAGCTAGACATTTTTAAACTAGAATTACAGGTCAGCACTAGAGAACCTGTGTTATCAAATTGTTACTAATTTTTGTGCTATTGAGTCCTTGCAGTGAAATTAAAGCACCTTTTTCATATCCACCCCAGTGTACTTCAGGTCCATTTCTCCAGCTTAAATGATGGTTGGTATACAAGTCATTTTTCAACACATAATTTAAGGAAATTATCAGTTTTTCTGCCAACAGAGACTGCAGACATTTTAAAACTTTAGTATCTTGCCCCCACTATGCTTCTACTGTAACAAAACTACTACCATGCAAAATAGTTTCTTGTTTGAACATACAGCTTTATTTTGAAGGCAAACTGCTGAGTCCAAGCTCTGAGAAAGGAAGTTCAGCTAGCATTTATTTCCACAACTACATTTAGCTGCTTTACTGCACTTGGGTTCCAGTGTAACACACATCATGTTTCAAAACACAGGGCTGCGGAGGCCACACTGTCAGACTGCTTATTAAAAACAAGGTGGGATGGCTTTGGAGGGGCTGCAGCAGGAGCTGGGAGCAGCCCCACAGACAGGCAGAACGTACACTGAATTATCTAAGAAGCTGGGCAGGATTTGGGTGCAGCTGCCTGCTTCCAGCGGGCAAGTCAACTCCTTCTAATGCAAGCTGAGGTACCACTGGCTACACCCTCTTGTCTTACAGAACACAGCCCTGCACACTGATGTGGTCAGGAGCTGATGGGCTGTCACAGGTCAGGGCACAGCATTTGTACCCCAGAAATGGCTGTAACATCCCTGGCACTGGAGCCACCCCAGGGGAGGGAACAGCGCAGCAGGAACAGAGCAGGTTTAGTCCCTTGCCTAAGTGATGGTCCAAACTTCCAAGGGCAATTACTGAAATGCCTTGGTGTCCCATGCAAGCCTAAAACATTGTTTATATAATCCACATGAGAGCTGAAAGCTGTTTAAATGCCTGCTGGGTTGGTGCAGACAGAATGGGCTCCAGTCAAGCAGCTTTCCAGGATGTGCCAAATAAATGTTGGAAGAAAGAATACAAGGGGCCAGCACTTGTCAGCTAACAAGGTGACACAAATGCTTTTGTGATACTTACCCAACACATTTTTTTTTACCTATTTTTAAAGTATCTAATTTTGGTCCCTGTAAGCAAGAACTTTTAAAAAAACCCAACAATAAACAAAAAACCCCAAACAAAACCAAAAGTCAAACCAAAACCCCAAAACCATAAAAAAAATCCCAAACAAACCACAACAAAGAGCACACTACACCAGCTTCTAATGATATTAAAATGACAAATCTGCTAATAATGCTCTTTTAAAAATCACAACAGATAAGTGTAAAGAAGTTTCCAGATAGAAATAGTGGTATGTATTGCACTGTGCCTTCCTCATTGTTTCTGAGTGCATCTCCTAGGGAAGGAATACTAGCCTTCATAGTAAAAACTCACATTGTTCCTACAGCTTAAAAAACAACTAAATTAAGATGATTGATTTTAAATATCAGGATCTAAATACAGGCTACAAAACACTACCAATGTATTTTGAAACAAAGACATTTGTAGAAACTAGTTGTGTTATTTATTGCAATGAAAGGATTCCAGGTGTCTATGCTTTCTCTTTAGAGCTTATTTTGCAGTAAATACATTCCCCATGCTTATAAAAATTTAAACATAATACCCTAAAAAAACCCTGTAATCTATATATGGTGCTTTAGGGTAAAGTTTCCAGCAAGTTACACAAACAAGTGCTTCTTGCCACTCTCCCTTTGGCTTCCAAATCAATACGCAAACTCCAGAATGCAATAGTAAAAAAAATTACACCCCTATTAACATTTAAATAATTCACACATTCATCTCCCACATACTGGGGCACCACAACTTCCCATGGAGGGATAAAAGGTGAGGAAGGTGAGGGTCACACCAGTAGATGACAGCTGCCAAAGCCAGGCTGGGGGGGTTATCCAGATGACTCCATGGAGAATGTTGTACTTGCACTTCCTGAAGGATACATCATAAATAAAAACAAACACAATACCCTGCCTCCAAACAAAACCTGACAAACCCCATGTCAAGAGCTGCCTTGCCCTGAGCTGAGCCCACTCCCACAAGCAGCCAACCACTGCAGCAGCCCCCTGGGACCTGGACACACAACAGGGACACGAGCACCATGTGTTGGGACAGCACCGGGCACTGCACCACCTGAGAGCAGGGCAGCCCTTTTTGGTTTGAAGGCTTGCAAAAGGAAATAAGTTCACCTGCAAAGAAGTCACAATTTACCTGTGTGTGACTGTAGCACAGTGGTACATTTGGTGGTCCCTGGAGAACCCTCAGCAGTGTGGGGCTTTTGTGTGCCTTCAAGGGCCAGCAGCCAAGCACTGCCCAGCCTGTGCCAGCCTGCAGCTCTCTCCTGCTTCCCAGCACACCCCCCAAATAACAGCACCCAAACAAGGCAGCCACTTGCCAGATTGCCACAAGAACAAAAGTACAGCAGGTGGCCATCCACAACTCCAAATTAAATCACATGCTGCTCAGAACTTTATACCAATCCCTGTGAAGTATCTGTTTATTCCAACTCATCATCCTCAATTTCCAAAATTAAAGAAAAGGGGTTTTAGTGACCATAGCAGAAGACAATGATCCAAATTATATCATTCAGCACTCAATAAAACAAAGAACAACTACGGCATCTTTTTCGCCCTGTTCTCTCATTTTTTCCCCTTTCAATATTTATGAAGTAAACCAGTGCTTATCTGGGCTAAATCCCCGGGCTCAGTGACACACCAGGTGGTAGGCTGGGGTAGTTTTTCTAGCAACAGATGGCTCAAACATTTTATGGCAAACTGACACAGGACTATTGCTGGTCAGCCCATCTTTCAGTTACTTCTTTATGTACCAGCAACAGCTCATCAGGGGAGCAGAGACAGCTGCTCACCTGCACCAGGGAGGGCCTTGGGCACAGGGAGGGTGGGGATGGATGCAGGAGCATCCCTGCAACAGGGAGGATGAGGATGGCACTGGGAGCATCCCTGGCCACAGCAGGAACCAATGCTGGGTGCTGTGAGAAACCCCAGTGCCTGCCATTCCAGACAAGAAACTCAGGAAGCACAGGTTCTACAGAACAGCTGCAAAGTGCAACCCACAGCTCTTACATAAACATTTATTATTTCTCAGTTATTTTTACTTCCTCACCGACTTATCTGTCCTCATCCAAAGCAACTGTAGTCAGCTACTTTTAACCCTAAATAGGAAAGGAATTTATTGCACTACACACTTTGCTGTGTGCCATAAACCAAGATTACTTGGTTCACCTGAAATGAAGAAAAATATTCAGTCATCACAATTATGCCAGCCTGAATAAACAGAGAGAACTAACCATAAAAAGCACTGAATACTTCATTAATTCCATGCATTACTCACAAGTAATTTAAGTCCAGTAGATATGTACCTGAAATACACACTAATACTCCCTGTCAAGTCATTTGAGGGGCATGGGGACAGCACAGAGGCCACACCAGGCACTGCCACAGTTCCACACTCCCCTCTTCTCCCTCCAGGATTTCGCAGACAGGGACACAGGAGAACATCTGCCACACTCATGCTGGCATTATTATTATGAAATCTGAAATAGCATTTTGCATCTATTTTGCAAAGGTTAATAGTATGCTTGTAATATTTTTAGCACTGTTGAACTGATGTGACAGAAGTCAGATGTGCCAAAAAAATGTCTCAATCCCCAGAGCTGTCTGCTTTGGGATATTGTTTTCTTGATTTTACCAAGATATCACTGGTTGCAGAAGTGAAAAGGCCATGAATTAAAAAGCATACTACCTAAGAGAAGGGGTTAAGGACAGAAAAATCAGAGAAGCCTGAAGACTTTTTACACCTCTAAAAATACATTAAGGGTTTGTTGGGGATTTTTTCCTAATTTAGTAAACTGAGACCACAGAAAACTTGTGTTATGTGCAAATCTCTAAAGATACATAAAACTACATGGTGTGAGAAAAAGAACATTGTTACCATTGTTATTAGTTTGATGTCTCCAGTCTGTGGCTTTCCTCTCACGCTACTGCTTATTTCCATTCTGCTTATTGCAGTAGCTGCCCATCTCAATTGAAGAGGCATCAGCTCGGATGGGGAATTAAAAACAGTTGCATAATCTACTTGATACTTAATAAATAGAAATGTATAAAACATGAATACTGTTGAAATAACAAATCACTCTACTAAACCAGATTATATTCTATTTCTCCTTTGTTCCAGATAAAATATTTACAGATCTTTCAGTTGTCATTAAATAAGAAATTTGGATCCTAGTTTCGGTATCCAGGCCCATGCTACATCAATTTTAACACTGCAGTGTAATAAAACTGAACAATATAAAATGTTTGTTACATTAAGACACTACCACACTACTCTGACCAATGCACAAGCCAAATCCAAGAAAGACCACACGTACTGCAACTCAAATAGCACTTATCTTTCTTGCAAAAAAACCCAAACCCATTGAATGCCCAGTTGTTTTTTCTTGTCAAGAAATTAATATCCCTATGTCACATGGGCACATCAAGGAGAAATTGTCTAAGGTAGTCTGCAAAACAAGGGTTATAAGATGAACATGGGAATGACACGGACATGTTTCTGCAGCCCTAACTAAGCAGCCTGCAGCAGAACTAGTCTTACCTCCTCAACCCTCCGCCTGGGAGGAAGACAAGACCTAAAGCAAGGAAAGAGAAATTCTTTGAAGGCACACTGCCTTCAGAAGTTTTCAGAGCCCACCCTTGTAATGCTGACGTGGTAGGAGGGAGGAGACAGACAGATGCTCGTGCCTGCCACTAATAAGTGGCTCATCCCAATTTCCCTGCTTCCACAAACCTGATAAAAACCTGAACTGTGCCACCTCTGAAGCTCAACCATAATGTATTCCCACCCTGGCCAGGGCCAGCACCCAGCACCTGTCAGACCTTTGCTGCAGGGGCCAGCCATGCCATTCTTGCATTTCTTAAGCCAAAGGATCATTCTTCCCCAGGGCCACTAGTCAGAGTATTGAAAGCAAGACAGAATTCCATTCCAGTGGAAACAGTATATGGTGTAGTGTTTACTCCATGTGGGCTCTCAGTCCTGTATTGAGGAAGGGTGGTCTTGCAGTTTCTTAGCTACTCTTCCTGGGCAAAAAAAAAAATCACCCCTTTTCCCATAGTGATCAGCCAGCCTACCTATTACATGATATGTAATGTGGTGCTGTACACATTACACTACAACGTAGTCTTCCAAGGAAAACAAACACTTGGAGTAGTGAAGGATTCAGATTGCAGCAGAGTAAGCAAACACTGTTTGCACACCTGTTTAGATTCAGCCCAACACTGCCTTTTATCACTTGCAGCTGTAGGGCCAGACAGGCATCAGTTCCACAGAAAACAGGAGGACACTTCCTTACAGGGCTTAAAACTGCTTGTCCAGCTCATAGTTTGAGGTGCACACAAGTACCTTTCTTTGATTCTGAAGAGTCATTACAATATATATATACAGTACACGGTTAAAAAATAAGTTGTAAAAATGCCCAAAGATACTACAGCAATGCAATTCCATGTACAAAGATAAAGGGGGAGAGAAGTGAGAAATACGGTGGTACCTTTAACACTATTTAGGCCAGACAGGAACAAAGTAAGGGAGTGTCTTACACCTTCTCTACCCTGGTCTGGTGACTGGTGTCCCTGCACCTCTCAGAGGCACGTGTAGCTCATCATGCATGTGCTGGCTCCACAGAGGGTCTGGGGCACAGCTGCAGGCTGAGGATGCTCACAAGGGAAGGGAGGAGGGAGCCAGCTTTCAGTTCCCAGCCTCAGGTCAAGTTTGTCACTCACTCACTCCATTTAAATCACTAAGTGCGTGTCAGGTCAGATCAGCCACCTGTCCTCAAGGGTTGGATACACAAATACACATCACCTACTTTTTAGTTTAAGCTACTTTTTTAAGCACCAAAAAACGGTGAAGGAACAGACGAATCTAAGCTGTTCTTGACTAAGTCCCTACACTTCAACATCAATCCAAAATAAAGGATTCAATATGTTTCAGACAGGAGCTTACCTTGAGACAGTGCTCAAAAAGAGGACAGCATGATCCCTAAGTCAGACAAAAGAAGCAAGTGGATATCAAAACCCACCAGCTTTCATTTCTATTAACATTTCAGGAAGCCAATTCTCTAGCCATAGAGGCAGAAACAAGCTAAGAAATAGTTACAGTAGTATTGAATATTTTAGAATAGTTCAGTTGGAAGGGACCTCCAGTGCTGAAGGAGTCATCTAGTCCAGCTGCCTCCTCTGGACCTACCATTGTCTCTTCCTGAAATCAGGATGGAAAGCACTGAGATATTAAAGACGCAAAAATCTTAAACCAGTAAACTGAAAGATTATTCTGTAATTCCTGCTTTAAGGATTAAGTAACCTCATTTTAGGAATTGTACTTTTAGGAAGAAAATGTCTGCCAACAATTAACAATTATCCTGTTTACTCTTCTACATTTTCCCATGGTGCCTCCTAGCCAGCATTATAACATGGCATTCTGGCCTTACTCCATAATGAGACCATTTGAAAGTCTATACACTTCTGTCTTGCCACCCTCTTTACTTAAGAAAAGGAAAGAGGCCATATTTACAAATATCTAGGCCTTTGAACAAAAACAAACAAGGGAAGAGCAGTGCTCCAGACCAGCTATATGGGCAAACAGTTTGTCACTGAGAGCACTTCTATTTGTAAGAGTATTGTTTTCCACCAGCTCTTGGTTCTGCTCTTTGGCACTAATGTGGTCCTCCAAAGAAGTCAAAAAAACCCAATTCCCTCCCTGTTTCCAGTCAGCTAAGCTCCTCACCCTCAAAAACTGCTTAAAGTGATTATCTACAAACACACATGTCAGCCCTAGATTGGCACAGTCTCTCGGCCTGAAAAACCAGGATTTTGTTAGATGTGCCTTGGCATGATAGGTTAATATAGACACAAAAAGATGCCTTTGAAACCCCTCCATCCCCAAGGTGCCTGCACAGGACCACAGGAACACTCCTGTTAGACAGGATCTCTAGAGCACCCTTAACTTCTCATCTAGTTCCAATACCTGCTCAAAGCTTGGCTCATTTCAGAGTTCAGGAATGAAACCCAGAATTGTCCAGATAAGCTTTGAGCTTATCTGGGGATGGAGATCCTCCAAACAAGGAGACAAACCTCTCCAGGCAACCTGTTCCTGCTACTTATCCCCTCTTGCCATAAACATGTTTTTCTTTACAACCAGTCAATTACAATAAAATAATTACTCCCATTGTTACCATTACTGAGAAAATTTGGGTTGCACTTTCTCTGTAGCTACAACTCAGGCAGCTGAAGACAGCAATGAGATCTCCAGCTCGTTGAAACTCATTTTGTCTTGAGAGGTCCGAAGCTGGGCACAGTTTCCCAGCTCCATTCTCTCAAATTACAAGCAAGACAAATGGTTTCTGCCAGTTTGCTGGCTACATTCTCACTGACGCAGAGATGCAATATCAAAGGCCAAGGTGAGGGCACACAGCTGACTCAACCCAGTGTCCACGAGGCTTATTTTCTTTTGAAAAACAACCACAAGCAAACATAACTCACACAGGAAGCTGCTCCCTAGACAATCAGTTCCCAACCCACACTTATCTGTGTATAGAGGCACACGTGTCTGCACTGAACCCCATGAGGTTGTTTGCCCACCCCTCCAGCTTGCTGAGGTCCCACCTAATCACAACTGCTATGCCACTAAACACTCTGCTCCCTTTGGTGTCACATGAGATCTTCATCCCATCATCCACATCTATGTAAAAAACACTGAATAGCATCAACACCCAAGAAGCCCCACTGATACATGCATTATGATCACACATCTTCAAAGGACCACTTCAGAGTGACCAGGCTGTCCCTATTAATTAAAAAGTGAGCAGAGTAAAATTTACAGTACATTGTATATCTTTGCCTAAGCACACAGTTGGAGGGTCCTACACTGTTACAGGTACGAAAGATGAAGACTAGCTGACCATTATGGTAAATTCTCTGTGTGAAAAACCAAGTAGGAAACAGCCAAACATGAATTCAAAATTATTAATCAACTGGTATTTATTACTTGTTATTTTTTCTCACATCCTGTTCACAACAGCTGAAACCCAGTTCCCTTTTTTTTTGCCCACCCTAAAAGCCAGGCTTTCCAAGAGACAGGAAGAAATCCCACACAGAGCCAATATTTATTGGGCCACCTCGCTCTGGGGGTCCAGGTGTTCAAAGACCACCTAGACAAACCATGTTTCATTGTTTACTGAAATACTGTAATTTTCCATAGGAAGCCCTAGTGAAGGTAGGGGGACTAAGGGCTCATTTCCATCCTAAACCTTGATGCACTTTACTACTGCCATGTTTAGTGTAACAGATTTATCACTTCCATATTTTAGTTTCTCTAACAACAAAAAGTACAAGCATCCTCAAATTACCTGTATTGACTAAGGAAACATGAGTTATGCAAGAAGCTTCATATCAAAATGCACTATCAGAATAAAGCTCAAGCTGCTGCGAACAAATGCCTTAACCAAGGACTCCTGGAGGTAATTCAGCTTTCAGTCCCACCACGTGTAAATTATTACCAGTATTATCATTTTAGGCTTTAGGTTTTCTTTCAATACTAATGGGTTACTGCAATTTTCAGTTCTACAACAGATACATCTGAAAATAATAAAAACCACTTTCTGTTTTTGAAAACTTATCAATTAGGGCCAAATTAAACCATGAGTAGCACTCAAATTTCAGTGTCTGCAGGGTATTTTGTTTCCAGATTTTCAAGTGCTCGATAATGGATTTCTAGTAATAGAAGCACCTAATTAATTTAAGAAAGACAAGGGTGCCAATTCATGCCTAAAAAGAAGTGCCAGTGTGCCATTCCTGTTACACAGGAAGAGAGAACACATTTATTGTTCCTGGCTCACAACTGTAGCTGAGGGCACAGCCAGGGGAAGGTCCATAAGGGAGAAAGCTGCCTGTTGGAAGATGATGGGAAAACCCTTGGAGCCACACTCCAGAGGTTCCAGCAGGCTCTGCCCACCTCCCACCTGGTGCAGGCTGCCCTGTGCCAACACCACACCTGCATCCCGTGGTTTCCACACAACAAAACATCTCTCAACTCTGCACACCCAAAGCTTTGCCTCCTCAGCCCAGCCCAGGTACCTGCACAGGGCTCAGCAGCTGCTGTAAAGCTTGCATTTGGGTTTTTTTTTGCTTTAGAACAGCAATTATTTCCAGCATTTGACAGGTGCAGAGCCAAGAAATCTCCTTTGTTGCTCCTGGTCTGTCGATAGTTAACCCTCACTGTTTAAACTTTAACTCAGGAAAGGTGAGACAGATTTTTCTTTCATTGTTTGAGCTCAGTGAGCCTTCCACACCAACAGGCAACAGAAACAGAAAAAGGCCAAAACACAGTAAATGCTGCCTTGGCAACTACTGAGGAAAATGTACCTAGTAGCTGATTTTTCCTGATTAAAGTTGAGCCATAACCATTTCTATCTGCAAAGTGGCAGTGATGACATGGGAAATGTTTCTCAATGTCATCCTTACAGTAATGTGACTGCTTTAGAAGTTCAGGGAAAACCCAGAATCCATCACTTTATTTAACCATTTTATAACCTACAAGTACCACAAAAACTTTACACACACACTTCAAGCCACTGTGGCTATAGTTGTTCCTCAGCAACATCAGCTGGCCAGCCAACTAGTCATAATGAGACACCATTTAAAAATGCTATTTTTGTTGAGCTTTAACCATTTGACTCAGCTACGAAACTGCTCCAGAAGGTGTCAGAAACTATTAACATTTGGTAAATAAAACCTACCGTGTAACTACACCTGCCATCTGCAAGGAAACGCAGGAGCCCCTCCACCACCTGTGGGGCTTTGGGGTCACAGCCTGCTGGGGCAGAGGGGCTGGGCAGGAGGGATGGCCAGAGGACTTGGACACCTCTGCCCCTCCTGGGCTCACCTCTGCTGAGAGCTGGGCAGTGACCCCAGCCTCTCACACACCTCCCTGCTGCCATCCACCTCCACAGCCTCGCCAGGTCAGCACAGAGTCCATCAAGCCACAGCAAACAAGGGCCAGAAGAGTCATTTCTGTAATTCCCTCCTCCAGTCCTTTTGTTTTTAAAGGAATATGAATCATTTGAGCACGATTTGTATCAGAATCACTGCACATAACCCTGTTTGTACTTCAACATCTTTTCTTGCAGAAATATCATTATTCTATTAGCAATCACTTGAAAAGAATTTTAGGATTACCCAACTCACATCAGATACTGCTCTGCTGCTGCATTTTTCAGATTGCTTACAAGAAGTCTATTCTAACAATTGGCCAATACTTTATTTTTTCAGCTCAAAACCCCTCCACCAGGCTGTAATTTCCAGAGTATCTAACTAGTTCTGGAAGTTTCAGCGTGAAATCCTAACTCTCCAGAAACCTCCAAGAACAAGACTGAAGACCCACTACAATGATATACAGTGCTTGCCAAAGATTTTTAAAACATAAGCAGCCATTCACATTCCTATTTCAAATTTACTCCCGTTTTTCTGTTTTTACATGCTGTGTTTTATGTTGCTTAAATGGCTCTCCTAAAGACATGAAATACAAATAGAAAAAAAAAAAGCATTTTTATTAAAATGATTTTTCTAAAGTCTTAGGTATTTGGCTAACTATTATTTACTGGTAAAAGCTTACCTCAATACATTTTATGGGAAGTTACAAGGAAAATCAACTGCTGCCAACTAGAAACATTTGTTATCACACATATATAAAAAATACCTTTTACTAATACATCAAAAGTTGAAACAGTTCTTATTCTGATATCCATCACATTTGAATGAAGAAAGTGACCCTCAGAACTGCTTAGAGGTTTATGGGTTCACCATATTCCATATAAAGCAGGAGTCTGCCCTTCTCTAAGCCCACCACACATGACAAATTTACAAAAAATATTGTACAATTACAAAGACAACAGGGCAAACAACACAGGCTTTGAAACAAAAACTCAAACTTTCCTAAATAATCCGTGCCACAGAAGACACCATTGCAATATCCCTGGCATTTCTTAAAAAACATGTTTCATGGTTGCCTTTTACATAAAATAACCCTGAGCTGGTAAGGAATGTTGCAGACAACAGAGACCTGACATTGCCCACAAACATATTCCTAGAATCTCCAGCCATCCACCACCCTGGCAGGAGATAGACACTGACAAACCAGGGTGGCTACTTAACCTTCCACAAACCTGAAATAACTTCTGCTCGTAACCTGACAGTGTTTGAGTCACTGAGAGCCACGGCAGCTCAGGAGTTAAGGAGCAGATGGTCTGCTAAGGCTGCATTTTTTGAGGAAATCTTACCTCGAGACCAGAAATGGAGTTGTTAACTCCAGCAGGGATTAACACCCTGAAATCACGTTATGGAAGGAAGGAAGCTCATATCCAACATACCAGACCTCGCTAGAAGCCACTAAAGGGGGATTTTTCAGCATCTTCCTTCCAGCCTTTACTAAGGAACATCTGCAATCTCAGATTCCTTTGCATAGTGAGCAAACAGGATGGAGGCAGCTCAGTGCCAAAAAGTTTCATTAGTGGTTTTCAAGTATTAATAAAGATTAGATCAACACAAAGTACAACTTCAGTTCAGCATTAGGGCAGAGGTGCAGCACTTCCCAGTGAGCTTTGTGTTCACCTTATCAGTATTCCTTCCCTTCCATGTTTTGAATATATTTTCAACAGAGTTAAGCAAGGATGCAAAATTCACATCTCCCAAGGTAGTAACCTCTAACAACAAAAATCATTTATATGTTTATGGGAAAATATTTTGAGTACAAAAATGATCTGCAATTTACATTTTATTCATTACTCCTCTGGAAATTGCCATAACAAAGTGATATAACCACTGACAAAGCTACCCATGTTTCTTACTGCTGTGGCTCTTATCACCCCAATATCTCATTTGTGAGGCCACCAGGTAGGTCTGGAAGGCACAATAGGAAGTTCCTTTATCACTTCACTAATAAGTCCTTACAGCAGGGGAAGAGCAGATTCAAAGCCAGCCTTCTGCCTCACCTACTTGACTTCTGACATCTTGCTCCTGCAGACAATATTTCAAGTAAAAATAACTTCATAATTCCAACAAAAGCTAAGATTTACTACTTTTCCCTGGGTTTCTAAGTATTACAGGGAGATGGAAAACTAGGTTTAAGAACACATCTCAAAGGCAAAACCCAATGGGACTTGATTGAAGGCATTACTCATTGCTCCTAAACAAAAACAAGTTTTGCTTGTTGACATTTTTGAAAAGAATGAACAAATACCAGATTGTTATTCTGAAATTCCTCTCCTTGCAGCAGCAGTAGCCTGTCATTGAAGGCAAGCAGGATGACAGGAAAGACAAAGTCACCTTCTACTGACTCTTCAAAGAAAAGTTCCAAGTGATGTACAGTGCTCTGATCTGAGCAGCGTCATTTCAAGACATGCTTTCAGTCAGTACCAACTCAACTGAAAGAAAACTCTTATCTCACCTCAAATTCAGGAAATTGGTGCATCACTCACAGTAGGTTTCAAAAATTGAGATATTCCACAAATAAGAGCAAGAGTCCTGACTAACAGCTGCACTGAATTAATTTATTTCCCTTTGGTGATTTTTTTTTCCTACCTCTGCAGTAGCCTATATTATAAAAAAATCTACTCAATTCACAAAATGCACATTTAAAATAATTAAACACAAGTTTCAAATGAGTCTGCAGCTATGAAACAGTATGTGTGTTCAAAATACCACCTTTTTCCCCCATAAGGTCTTGATTCATCAAGTTTTGCTGCACTATTGTTACAATATCATGCCATTAATTCCTGAAATTACTCATCCAGTGAGAGGTTCCACAAATACCCTCAACTTGGATCTCAGATTCCAATTCAGAAGGAATATCTCCTAGCCCTTAAAAACAAGCACCAAGAGAAACGTGTTACAACTCTAACAAATCAGCCTGTGAGAGCTACCAGCCATGCCCCCATCTGTATGCACTCACATGTCAACATGTTTTTCCTTGGAAATGCAAACTTATTCAATGCACAGGGATTCAGGATGGTTGGGCTCATGGTTCAGTCTGCCCTCATTATTGCCACAGGTAAGTGTCCTTAAAAAAATAAAGCCAACCAAAGGAAAAAACTAAAACAAAACCCAAGTTTACTGTTGGCCTGTTACAAAACATCTTATTATGCAACTTCAGATGTCAATGCTGAGAAAAAGGTAAGTGTGTTTTACTGTAGTTATCATTTAGTCAGACAAAGTAAGAAAAAAATTGTATTGAACAAGTTTGTCTGTTTCTACTGTAAACATACTAAAATTAGAAACCAAGGAAAAGTACACAGAAAAGCATTACAGATCATCTCTGGAGAAGTAAACGAACCCCTCACTCACTGATGCAGAGACTTCCTAACTTTGTTTCCAACATGTGGATACCTCAAATCCTCAGGACAGTGGACAAAGGTTAAAAAAGAGCACCAAGGCTGCATTCCTTCCACAGCTTGTCCCCATCAGAGGGGATAAAGGTGGCACAGGGGCACGAAGCATCTTGCTCCTCCTTGACATGTGTTTTGAGAAGACAAAATGCAGCTGCACCCTCTGTCCACCCTGTCACCTGCTGATGAGGGTACAAGCACAGCCACATCTGTGGCCACCGGGACAGCTCCAGCAGGGACCAAGGGAAGGAGAAGAGAAATGGGGAAACAACCTGTGTCCTTCTCTTCACATGGAAATCCTGCACCAAGCATCGACCCCCAGCTGGAACCCTGGGTGTCTAAGTAAGATCATGTGAGACATCAGAGGAAGTCAGTTCCAGCCCATCTCCTCAATCCAAACATACTCCCTGACTATTTTCTTGGAACGTGACAGTGTCAACTCCGCACGTGGCTCCTGAGCAATAGTCACAGGAAATCAGAGATAGGCACACTGCATCTCTACCCCACATCAGTCAAGAATCACAACAGAGCATGAAATACCTGCCTTGTTCTCATTAAGTGTCCTTCCTCCAATAACTGGGATATGTTAAGTAGCATTTCACAACAGCTTAACTTAATTCTGCAACAGGCCTGCTCCACTGGTGTCTTTTGTGAAATAGAAATGGAAACCACATACTCAAGAGCATGCATGCCTTGCTGTAAAACCTGTGAACTGCTGACTTAAAAACATGTTGCTCAAGAGATGTTTTAACAATGAATTATGTCATTAACACCAAAAACCAGTGTATTTCAAATACGGAGCAAGTAATTCCCTTCCTCATGACAGGAAGCTGAGGAGGACTTGGGGGTGCTGGTGGATGGGAAGCTGGACATGAGCCATCAGTGTGCTCTTGCAGCACAGAAAGCCAACCCTTTCCTGGGCTGCATCCCCAGCAGCATGGCCAGCAGGGCCAGGGAGAGGACTCTGCCCCTCTGTCCTGCTCTGGGGACACCCACCTGCAGTGATGTCTCCATCCAGCCCTGGGGACCAGCACAGGAAGGACAGGGACCTATTCACATGGGTTCAGAGGAAGCCACAAAGATGATCAGAGGAGTGGAGCACCTCTCCTACATGGAAAGGCTGAGGGAGTTGAGGCTGTTCAGCCTGGAGAGAAGGCTCTAGGAAGGCCTTTTAGTACTTAAAGAAGGTTTGTAGGAAAGATGGGGACACACATTAATAGAACCTATTGTGACAGGACCAGGCATAATGGTTTTAAACTAAAAGAGGTTCTCTGAGACATGGTGGATGATCCGCCCCTGAAAACATTCAAAGCCAGATAGAACAGGGCTCTGAGCAGCCTGAATTAGTTGAAGTTGTCCCTGCTCATCGCAGGTAGGTTGGATTAGATGGCCTTTAAGGTCTCCTCCTACCCAAAACCATTCTGTGATTCTGCCACATCCTACAAAAGTTTTCACATTCTGAAGCTCCAGGTCTACCAGGCATTGGGATCAAGACTGAATTAGAAGCAACTCTGTTGAAGCACAGAGGGAAAGTCAAAGCCTGTGCAACAGCACATTTGACCTTTTTGCTAGAATGCTTGAATGGACTATGTTACATGCACATAACATAAACAGTCAAATTCACAGGTCATAAATGTAGTAACATACCAAAAAGGCCATATAAATCTCATTTATAGAAACAAAACCATAGCTTCCACCTCCCATGTAAAAGTTGATCCATTTCAAAAATCCTTAAATTTTTGGTCTTGATCTTGAAAGAGCTTAAATGGCTTTGCTGGTTCAGTCCAATACAGCTCATGTAACTAAGCTAGTAAATGTGTCCAATACCACCTCCCACTAAAGGCAAGAAATATGAAAAGAGGAAACCTCAAAGAATAATTCCAAGTTCAGATATTAAATCTTCAAGTGGCAACATCTGAAGCAAAAATTTCCATTTCCTGCAGTTTTCCTTGTAAAAGAAGTGTCACAACCTGGACTCAGGATTCTAGTTAAATTTATTTTCTGAAAGGATGTGAAAGAAAATTCTTCACTGTATTTAGGATAAATTCGTCATTACATCTTTTCTGACTCTAAATAACATTTTTTTTCCTCACCTTCATTTTTTGGAATTAGAAATATCAATTGACAGCTCCACAACAGAAATGTTACTTGATAGCTGGTATAAGGTAAATGCATACAAACTAGACACCTCTTACAGAAATGTGCTGCATTAAGGGTATTGTTTTCATAAAGAAAGCACAGGGAAAGATAAAACAAAAATTGGAGGCACATGAAATATTTATGTGAAAAATCCAAGTTGCCCACTATGATATGAGGTAATCACAAATTGCTACTACAACAAGTTTTGCTATGTTTTAGACAATTTTACACTGTCCTTTTGTAAAAAAAAGAGCCTCTGCCTCTCAAGTTTCCCTTGAGATCATGCTAATAAACTATAATACATGCAAGAAAAACAATGGGCTTTTTCCTATTTGGAGTAAACACATATAAATTTAGTTGCTATGCTGGTAGCTGGAGGCACTAATGAGGGTCAGTTTCTACTGTGCTGTGAGCTGTGAAAGCAATACATGAAAAAAGTCAACCATTCATCCTGTTAAAAGCAGTTATCAGACATTACCTCTTAGGAAAGTCTCAAATTCCAACTCATACTTGGAGTGAAACAATCCTGTGGTCAGCTGTTCCTTCCTGTGGGCCTGTGCTCCTGCTGCCTCTTTACAAAGTTAAGAAGAGCTTGCAAGTAAGGAGAAAATGTTCACTAAAGAGTTAAATCCCAAAGAAATAAGTTGTCCATACTCTCGGTGCCCTGCGGGTCAAGAGAGAAGCCAAGGTGTGCAGTGCCAGATGTGAACTGCTGCTCTGCACTGCCAGCATCCCAACCTGCCCTAAGTGCACCAAAACAACATCTCCGAGCACCATCAGTCCTTACAGATGTTTGTTAGAGACAAATTACAAGACGACCCAGCGTAAAAAGCAAGAGCTTTTTCAAATACAGAGAAAACAGAGAAATCCCCAACACTCTTTTTGCCCCTTCTGGGCTGGCATCTAACACAGCCATAGGCTAAACCCCTTCCCAAGTGTGAGAGGATGCTTCTTGCACACAAGCTCACCCAAACAAGGAAGCATTCTCTGTTTTAGGGCACACACTGTCAAGTATTAGTAGATAATCTCTGGAACCGAAACCAAACAAAAACCCATTTGTCAGTAAGGACAAGTTTAGATCATGTTGCCTTCTGCATTAATCCTGCTGCAACAAGTTTCTTCATGCTTTGCTCCCTCCCTAGGAAAAGTCAGGTCTGTGAGGACAGCAGCCAGCATACAGTTCAATACATAAATTCAAACTACGAGCCACCTGCTTCCAGCACTCAAGGCATTAACCTTTCCTGCTCAATTCAGCTGCCCTGAAACAGTAAAACAACACCTGTTGACACAGGGGAGCATAAAACATGCAAAACACTGACTCTAAAGCTCATATAACCAGTCCTAAAAACAGCTAACAAAAACTCCTCTTCATATTACTGAACCATACCCTTTTATCACTCTGTTCATCATGTATTCTGATCTACTAGATACAGGCAAAAAAGAGCAAGGATAGAAAAGCAAACAAGCAAAACCAACAAAACATGCCAGAGCCTCTTTCATCTCTTATGATTGTACTTTCTGTACACAGGCAAACCAAACCAAGCAGAGCTCTGCCCTGATGCTGTCCCACAGCATTTCAATGGACCTCAATATTATGTCCTCTCTCGGTAACGTTATTACATATTTGAGGCAAAACCTCTTAGTCTCTCCTGCACTTTTTGATGCTGCAGCAAGTAATTTGGTTACCCTTCCACAAGAAAGAAAAAATAAGTTCCTTAACAGATGGGAGATGAATGTCACAGCAGGAGCAGCAGGAACTCAGACTGCACATCACTGAATTAATTGCAATACAGAGAGTTCAGCTTCAGTAGCCCACTAGTGGCCACAGTCTGCTGGGACAGGCAGATACTGTTCCAGGGAGAAGGCCTACAGTTTGAAGTCATAAAGATGTCTTAGACTGCTGCAGTAGCTCCCCACTATCACCCACCATGTCAACCACGAATTCTTTAAGGATCCTCACCAGCTCTTTGCTTTGGCAAACTCCATAGAAGCATTTTCCACCTGCAGCCACACTGACCTACACATTTAATTCTTTAATTCCACTCGCATCCCTTAAACTCACATACAGTGGTGGATAACCCAAACTAGACATGGAAAATCTTCACTTAGTAGCTATTTTTTGAACCACAAACAGAAAACACTCAGAGTAAGGACAAAAGATAAAGCTGTTCCTCTAAAGTGTGTTTCATCAAGGAAAGAACTTTAACCAACGTGTAAGAAATTTACCACTAGTGTATTCAGAGTTCTGCTCAAATTTCTCCCATCCCTTAAAAAGCCTCTTCTTTTAAACCTTTGATTTAATAACAAAACAAATGTGAAACTTCTGGCCCCAAACAGTGCCTCCATATTCCCGGTGGTGTCTCCTGTATCTCACCCTGGTCTGGACGAACTGGGGGTCACAGCAGCACCAAGAGCCCAAGGAATACCACATCCCCAAAGCAAGCACATGGCAGGACAGCATGAGAAACACCGAGGAAGCCTGATACTCGTTTTTGCTAATTTCGTTAACTCTGTTTGCAGAGATTGCCTAAAATTATGCAATTTGACCAAGTCTGAGAGAAGGGGAAAGAAGAACTGTTTTGTCTTTTGCCTAAAGATAACATCAGCAATGCAGTCTGAAGAGAATGAGACACCCTTTTCAGTGGTGCTCATTTTCTTAAAATAGGTTTCAGATGGTTATACTGCATGAAAGTTTGGTTCTAAAATGCAGAAAAAAGACCAAGGGCCAGGAGCAGAAGGAACAGCTCAAAGCTGCATTGGGGGTTTTAGGGTGGTGTCAGGCAAAGGTTTTCCCCCAGAGGGTGGTCAGGCACTGCCCAGGCTCCCCAGGGCAGGGGGCACAGCACCAAAGCTGCCAGAGCTCCAGAAGGGTTTGGGTCATCCTGTCAGGCACATGGAGTGACTCTTGGGGCTGGTCCTGTGCAGGGCAAAGAGTTGGATTTCCATGATCCTCGTGGGACTGTTCCAGTTCTGGATATTCTGTGATTCTGTGACAACTGTGTCCTCATTTTGGGTAAGGAGAAAGATGCAAGCCTTACTCCATGAGCTACCAGGGGAACTGCACTTCCCAAACCCAAGTCTTCCTGGCTTACCCCTATCACTGATGTGCAATGATTGACTGCATTTCTTTGCAAAGAAAAGTGTATCATGTATGCTCAGCAATGCAATGAACTGACTCTCCCTGTCTGCAAACACTGCCAGTAAAGCACCAGTGCTCCTGGAGCTGGCACAGCTGGGGACCTGTAACTACAGCCCCATCAAAAAGCCCAAATACAGATATATGAAGTCATGAAATAAAGTTGGTCTCATGTCCTGGTAACATTTTCTTCCCTAAAATGGTGATCAAATGTACATCGGTCCCTAATGATTTGTCTCAACACAAAGAGTACCTAAAAGCTAATTAGCCCACTAAAGCATCTGAGGCCTAATAAGCACTGTGCTATCTAACCTCTCCATCAATATCATGGAGTACTTAAAGCAGTCCCAGATGTGCTCATCTCAGAATAGATTTTCAGAACAGTGTTTAGAAGCTGATTTTAACAGGCACTGTTCCTGTACATTTTTAACCTTTTAAAATATTAAGCTAAAGTACACCCAGGTTTATAAGTCCTCTGCAAATCTCTGCAAAATGTGGCCATGTAACACATGCAATCGTAACCAGCCCATAACCCTTTTATCTCAAACACTGTGCATTGGAAAGCACTCAGTTCTACACGGTGTGCTTTTTCTCTGCATTTTATCACATTGTGTCAATCAACTTTTAACATTCTCTTTCATGACAGAGGCAAGTGCAAGAAAAAGAATGCACTCAAATGCAGCAAAAAGTCTTCCACCAACGAACATCATTTAAATCACAGAATCCTTCACCAACAGCTATGTCTTCCATCAACTTAAGATGCTAAAGCGTTGCTGATAATATTCATTACTTTTACAAAGAATTAAAAATGCTTATCAGGTTGATAAGTTTTTAAATTAAGACTTCCAGCTCAGTAACATTTTTGTTCTAATCTTACAAAATCCTTTTGCAGTGTTTGGAAGCCAGAGAGCATTTTGGAGCCAGCTATGCTCCTTGGTAAAGCTCAACCAACTATATAACAGTGAAACTGGTATTGCTTCAGCTGAGAACTGGTAACAAGTTGAATGAACACAAAAATGAAATTCATTGTTTTGTACTATGTGTTTTTTTGTATAGCTGTGTTCATCCAATCTCAAATGTTCAAGTAGAGATTGAACAGAGAATAAAATCTCCACAAGAAAAGCTCTCAATTCCTATCCATAAGTTAATGGTCTTTAAACCACTCTTTGCCCCCCATATGATCACCCCTGCTCAGCAGCTTCAATTTTGTTGATGCAGACGAGCAGTAGACCACTTCTAACAGCTATAAAAATCCCCAAAAACGCAGGAAGATTATACTGTCAGTTGGCTTGTATCAACTATATACACACCTGCAAAAGCTCAGAGAGACTAGGAGTAGTTCTGGTTGATTTTTAAAAGAAAATCAGATACAAAAAGGTGGAACTTGCAGGACTTGGGTTCTGGAACATCCTTTGGCACATGGTATTAGTGAGGGATCAGCTTTTCAGACAGCCATTCTTCAACCAGCAGTGATCACACTAACACTGCTTTCAATCAGTGCATTTTAAAGTCTTACATGCAAGGAAAGCAAGTGTTGCAGAGGGCAGAGAAGGAACAACCTGAAATACTTTTCCCGTATAATACTTGATGCCACATAATGCTTTCAGCCTGATTTTTTTTTTAATGTGAAAGAAGAATTTTCCTGTGCTGAGTATTAATTCTTCCACTCAGAGTATGTTTGCTGTGACAACGCACACACTAAATGTTTATTCTGTTACTGAAGTGAGGAAAACAAAGATCTCCGTAGCTACCAACAAGCTGCTACCATAGGATATAATGGCAGCTCATTTTGTATCACCCAAACTTCACACACTGGGTTTGTTTCTGTAACAACTTACAAAGTATTCAGGACAATTTGTATTCTTTAGAGATACAAGCTTTCCTAATTATTGTAAAACCCAAATGTAGCAGGAGATGCTGTTTTCGGAGATGTTTAATCCTTCAGTTCCAAGTACCATGAATGTGCACCCACATACGGTTCTCTGCTCTACATTTAATGCACCTCATTAAAATTGGTCAGAAATAATAACAAAGTTGTCATTCTCCATAGCTGGGAACTGCCAGGATCTGAGAGCAGAGAAGGAACGATGATGCTACAGGACAGGAGGGAGTATATGGAGAAGGATAAAGAGGAATAAACCCAGGCTACAAATAACCCAAGGTTCATTAACAGAGCAGCAACAGAATCATCAAGTTCAAAGAAATCTTTCTGGTCAGTTGCTTTCAGTTAAGCCCTCTGCTGGCTAGGACACTCACCACACCACATCAGTTCTGGCACAGGATCAGTAAAATAGAAAGGTGGCCACAACTGGACTGGAAACAATCTTGTCCCCAGCTCTGTTGGCCAACACACACTAACTGCTGCAGTGTTCTGGGAAGAGCTTGTTTTTTTGGTTTTTTTTTGTTTGTTTGTTTTGGGGTTTTTTTGTGTGTTTTTTTTTTTTTTTTTTTGTTTTTTTTTTGGTTGTGTTTTTTTTTTTTTTCTTTTGGCACCAGTGAAAAAAGGCAAAAAGCCATTCTGGTCACCAAGTGCAACCCAGCAGCCAGGAAGAAAGATCTGTGAGGGGTGGAGCAATTACACAAAATTCAGGTAAAAAAATCTAACAATTCACATATTAAAATAAACAACAAAAACCCCACACACCAAAAACTAGAATATTCAGCTCTTCAAAAGACTATTATAACATGGTCTTGAAAAGTCATATAGAAGCCCCTACCTAAACAGGTCAGCTGTTCTCCTAAACAAGTGTAGCAATAACGACCTAATTTAAAATCCAGTGCACCTTAAAGATCCATTCAAGAGAATTCACCAATGTAACAGTTAAGCTCAGCAGACTTCTAGCTCTAAAACACAAAAATAATGCTAGATTGAAAATACGAAGCTTTAAGACATGCACAAAGTTAAGTATCTTTGTAAGGAAACAACTCACTTGATGGAGTTCCTGAAGTGGTCCTCGGCAGGATTCTTTACTGTACAGCTGTTCAGCAACCACAGATCTGCTTCAGCTGAGTTGTCTAGAAAACAGAAACCAACCTGTGTTAAGAATTATCCTGTCAACTCCTAACATATATAAAAGAAGATCAAACCAATCAATTATTAGAAAGTTGATTAATTACAAGATTATATTCAATTACTTTACTGGAAGAGGGGTTTTTGTTGTTTCGTGTTTCACAAAAAAATAAAAAAGGCACATGAGCATTTCCATTGCAATTTTATTTTTCCTTTTGCAAATGGGAAATGAATCATTATCTCTTTTACCAGCTAAGATGCCACTCGGTTGCACATCATGGGAAACAAAGTTAAGAAAAACGATCACTACTCCAAGAAATGCACATTCCTCAGAAAGATCTTGCCAACAAAGGCAAAATTCAGATGTCACCAAAAGCAAGTTTCACTAAAAAAACAAAATCCCTGCTTCATCTCTACTATGAATACCACAAAAGAAACAGATCACAGTTTATAAAATATGAACATCTACTAACAAGCAAAGTCAGTGCAGCTAGTTTGGAAAGCAACCTGCATATTTCTACTTTTGATTATATCTTACTTATGGTATAATTACAGTTGAGCAATTTTCAGACAAGATATTCATGCAACCAATATCTGTCTCCATTCAGATAAGGATACTATTTTCTTCAGGATCCAAACCTTTCTGTATGTTCCCAGCCTATTGATATCTAAATGCATTCATGGAAATTAATCCCAAAATTATCTGTAAAAGCACATATATAAACTCTAATCCTGTAAAACATGACCTATAGTACAGAATTACTAGTATATAGTTATAGTTATTTTTTCTTTTTTCAAACAAAAGAATAAAGATAATCTATCTCTACTAGTTCAGTGCTCCAGCATTCATCAGAATAGCTTGTATCAGTCTGGATAAGAAAATGCATGTCACTCTTGTTCCTATTCAGCACTGAAGTATTGACTGAGATATCTTCAAATAACATAAGCCAGTGAGCAATGAGTAGAGGTAAAGCATCATTTGGGGGATGTCTTATTTAAATTTATACTGTTAAAGGAAGAGAAAGCTGACAAAGCCTTAAGCACATTTACATATGCACTCAATAGTATCCATACAGGCACCAGTATCCTTTTCCTCCATACACATACTTACAACCAAATGCTAGAAAAGCATTCTATCTCATTGAAGTTTTCTTCAAAGAAACAATCATTTACAATTAACTATCAGCCACAACCTATGAAGCAGGTAAATGGGAAAAAAACCCTAAAATACAACTGATGCTTATGTTAAATAAGGGGAGATGTTCACAAAGTTTCTAATCATCGTCAACAGAGATCGCACCATTAACTTGGCTCCAGCACTGGTGTCTTCTGTGACAAGGAAAGGCCACAAGGGAGTCATCAAAAACAACATTTGGACTTCAAGCTACTTCAAACAAAACAAATACACCAAGATCTTCCACTGTCAGGTTGGGAAATATGACCAAGTTCAATTTTAGTCTACACAAGTCAAAAGAAAAGTGACACAAGACAAAGAATCTCTCCTGCAACCAAGACCACTTGAAAACATTTTCAGACTAATAAACAGACTAATTTACTGTTAGAAAGATAGAGGTAAAAAAATTGACTAGGAATGGTGTACAGAAAAGCAAAGAACCACACAGTTCCAAAGCTAGAGAGTGAACTCTTGGCCTATTCAGATGCACCAAGGATGAAAGCAAACATTTTAAAAACAGTTTTCCAATAGCACTGTCAAAACTTGATATTTCTTATTCTTTTCAGCAATATAAAGTGTTTATTAATGCAGCCTCACACCTATAACACACCCAACTGAGAATTAGGGGTGGAACACTGACAATTCTGCTCCCCTAAAGTCAAAAATCAAACCCCTCTCGTCAAAAGAGCATTGGAAAAACAAACATTTAAGCTCAGAAAGACCTTTCATACTAAGCCAACAGGAATCATTTCATACAGCAGTTTGGCTTCCAGGTTATTATTATATTGGCTCCTTGACTCGCAGTTTGAGGCACAACTGCAACACTTCCACATATGACACATATTAAAAAATCCTCCATATAAATACACAAATTCATTCCTTCACAGGTTTCACCCTCTGAAGAACTGAAGATGCAGAGCAAAGTCTTTTGTAGAATAGAATCTTCTGAGCTGTTTGGGAAAAAGGAATCTCATTCATGTATACATCTAAAAACAGTAAGAAAAATAGAAGTGTAGCAGAGATTTGTCCTCTCCTTACAGCAACATTGTTTTTCCATATTTAGCTGTTCTATTTCTGTATTTATTTTTAGATTTTTCTCTAAGTCCATTGTCTAACATATGAATATATTTACATACAAGTTTTGATTATGCATATAGATCTATAAATACATTTATATGCATTTATAAGAGTTCATACCTCAACTCTTCAAAATGACAGCTGAGTTTCCTTAGTTATTTATTGCCTTGTTCATGCATAAAATAATTACATGCACCAGCATAAACTCATCATGATCTATGGTATTTTCTCAAGAAAATTTCAGTATTAAGAAAAATCCAAAACACCAACAGGACTTTTTTGTATCAGGCTGCAGGAAGACATGCACATTTACAACTTTGGGGGAATAACTTCATGGTCATGTTTTGCTTTGCAAGGCCTTGATGGATGTGCAGGGACAAACGTGGGCCAGAACAGCAGACTGGAGCTGGCATGTACAAACAAGATCTTCAGACTTTATAATTACCAAATATTAAGCAACACTCAGGGCAATGCATCTTTACTCAGGGCAGAGGGACTGGAGTGACTGGCTACATGTGTAAGTGCCTATATACATATATGTACATTAGTGTTCTGAAGTGAGTAGTTGCTAATGCCCAGTTTGTGCCTAAAGAATGAGTGAAATGCTCTGACAAGTAAGCTCAAGCTTCTAAACAAGCCTGCCTGGGCAGAGGCAGACAGACTTAGGTCTCTGTTGATGCTCCAGGCAGAGATGAAGCATTTTAGGTCTGGATGGTAAACACCACATGAACACAGTGACATGTCTGCTAAGGCAGCCCATCACCCCTCCTTGGGAAGTCTCCACCTGCCACCTTTTCCACCTCCAGCCTCCACCTTCCAAGGTTACAGCAAAGCTTGGATTCATTCATTCAGCGGGTTGATGTCTGTCATCCTCAGACACACAGACCACAAGGTTTTTGAAAGATCTCCAAAAGTTCCGTGAAGAACAGAGGCCTGTGTTTGGGAACCCACAAAGATACACCTGAAGAGGACAATCTAACCTTCACAGAAGGTTTTCCAGACTGTGACAGGCAAAACTGATGCAAGAACCATAAGCACAGTGAACATTCATTACAGCAGCGTATATGATTTAGGTACATGTCCTGCAACAAGCTTCTCAAAGAGGCTCTTTCTTCAACTTATTTTTGCCATATATTCAGCTTAACAATACTTTTATACTATGATATTTTGCTGCTGATCTTTTCTCTAAATGAAACTTTCACAGTTTCATATGTTAAGGAATTTTCAGAAAACTAAAAAGGTATGTCAAATCAGCATTGTATTAAGTGCTCAAAAACTGCTCTCAGAACCATGGCCTTTTTGCATTGTGACATCTTTTCCATAAAAGAAAGGCTACACTGCAAGTAAACCACAAAGTCTACCCTACTCTCTGCAAAACAACATAGAGCACAAAGAAACCTAAAGGTCATGGAAACTTCTGAACACTTAACTTAATTGGGAAGCTCTGGAAAACATGAACTGGCCGCATTATGCAATGCTAAGATGATAAAATGGCAAGTCTGAAACATCAGTATACCTTCAGAGGAAAACAGCATTTACAATTCTTTTCTAACTAGCGGTTTCAGGCTTGTTATCATTATAGAAATCATAAATCAGCAGAATTTCTTAAGACTGTAGTAATACTATCAGTTGAAAATTAAACAACTGACTTGGATTTGCCCTGGTGTTTTAACTTTGTCTTTTTTTTTCTTTCATTTCTTTTTCCAAAACTTTGTTTTCTTTCAATCTCCCCCCAAACCACATCATCTTGAATAATCAAAACACACAGAGAGCAAAACATAGAAGAAACACTGCTAGCAATGCCCTAAAAGAACAGCCCTTCTTTACTTTGCTCAGCACATCACTGAAACCACCACCAGCTCTGCTCGGCACTGTTGGCTCAAACAACATGACTCATCATTTGTATGACATCCTTTTAGACACTGTCCATCCATCTCAGGGACAGCAGCCTCAAAGACCTTTCTCTAATCACTGAAGGCTCTTTCAGGGCCTTTTCCTCCAGCTGTCCTTATCCTATTTCTCATCTCCCTGCAACTCTTCCCTCTCAGCCCTTCTGGCTTTTCTTTACCTCCAGCTCCCACACAAGTTTGCCTTCAGTTTCTCTGTTTCCATGTGCTGTATCCCAGCCCCTGTGCCCATTGATGGACATCCCCATCAGTGCTTTGCCCTGTGTATTCTTACTTCCACAACAGCTCTCCTCCCTTCCTCTGATCCCCTGCTTGGCATTTTATGCCCTGAAGCCAGACCCAGTAACACCCAAATTATTTGGAATGTGTGCTCACAACTGGACCCCATGGGAATCATCTGTCCCCAAAAGAAACAAATACCCAGGCATGAGGACATCTCACAGTCAGTTACAAAAGTCCTCCAGCATCTTGACTGGAACAAAGTTGCCAAATTAATTCTTTTCTTTCAACATCTGTGTGTCAGAGACCCAGTCTTACTTAAATTAAGTTACTGAAATTAGATGTGGGTTAATTTAATGATTTCTTGGACCACTGGGCATCAAGAGACTTCCACAAGTATTGGGAAAGCATCTCCTCATAAATACCAGTTCAGAAATGTGAATCATCAGGGCAGGAGGAAGGTACATCTTCCTCGGGGGACACGGAGTTGGGCTTTTTGTTAATAGAAAATGGGCTTTGCTCAGCAGCAGAAACAAGGTTGAGAACAAGACAAAGTTTGGTGTTTGGGGTTTCTTTTGTTGTTTTTGTTTGTTTGCTAGTTCTCAATATTTTGTATCAGATCTAGTTAACTATCAACTTTCCTATAACTTGTCCTACAGAAGATTCCAAGCAGACAAGCACTTTCCTCTTGTCTGTGCCCTCAACACCAACTGCAAACCAAACCCATGAGTTATCCTGAGTTTCCAGATAGTACTTGTTTAAAATCTCAGAGACATTACCAGTCCCCACCTCTGGAGACCTATAGTGCATTTGCCAGCGATACAGAACACTCAAATGCACCCTGAAAACACTAACTTTGCAGGATGCAAATGTCTTTCAAAACAGTCCCACTCATCTCATATCAGCAGCATTGGGATGTAAAATATAAAAGGATCAACTTGATTGCAACATGAGTTCTGTTTTCTCCTTAAATTTCTGAGATACTCTGGTCATAACAAATGACTTCATCCACAATTAATGAAAACACAACGACTTGGTTCACCCTGCAAATCTGTTATTTAAAGTTCCAAAAAAAAAAAAAAAAGCCATGCTGCTTATCAAATCAGGTAATACAGATAGGCCCTAATTAAAAAAAATAATTCTCCCTTCATGACCCTTGCCCTAATTTAAACTCCAAACATGCAAACTTGCTGTTTTTATTCTCAATTAACATTTCCTTTACTGAGCTAATTGTGCCAGTAAGCTTCCCTGTTTTCTCCAGTTCTTAGGAAATTGGGTATTTTTGGTAAATTCGTTCTTGAGCAGGCAGACATCTCAACAGCAGCTACTGCTGGACTATAAACAGGTTTATTAAGCCTTCCAGATCAGGATGCTGGGTCTGATACCAAAGGGCATTTCTCTCTGTCCAGCACTGAAACAGAGGCGCACTGAACACATCAAATTCATAGGAACTGAGCAACATGTAAGATCTAGACAATTCTGCTAAGGGGAGGAGGGGGAAAAATACAACCCAGTAATACATTTGATTTAAAATATGACATGTTAAATCCTTGCCTCTCTTCATTTCAATATAATAGACAAATAATTCAATTTTATTTACTCATGTTAAAGATACCTTTCAACTAGAACTTGAAAAATACAGTAGGAGAACACTTGAACAAACATTAATATATAAATAGCATAGACAGAATCCTTCAGGCCTGGCATGAGTGTACTAAACTCTGGACACAGCACAGAAGGAAAAACACATGAAAGAACAAATTTAGCTTCAAAACATCCACTATGATAAACTTTGCTTTCCATTTCTACTGTGCAACCATCAGTAGCATGTAGCCTTATTTATATTAGGATTTTGAAGTGAGTAATCCATTCCCTGAATACCTTTTATCTCTGCTCTAGACACAGCACAGGCTGCAGAGTCTGGGTCCAGTTCAATCACATCCACCTTCAGCTCTGCGTACAGCTCTATGTGCCATAAACTGCTGGATTTTAGTTTGCATTCTACAGTTCCACTTCTCTCGTCAAACAGCTCCCAGAGAGACATTCTAAAGGAAAGGTACCCTATTTACAAATGCACAGCCATGACCAAATTCTAAGGGAAGCTTATTCCAACCTGACATGAGCTTCTGGGTTACCTTTTTCTCATGGCTCTTGGTCGATATAAAATAGACAAGACTCATCCTGTATCATACAGTGTTTTATACCAAAGGTGGAAAATGTAGGCTGAATTTTACTTCCTTCCTTCAAAATAAAGACTCCAGTACTTTGAGAAAAGTGGATCAGACAGCTATTGCTTGAACAAAACAAGGCCTTAAAACAAGAGAGGATAAATGCCATTGCTCAGTGTGTTGGCAGAAGCCTAAGCCATGCCTGTCCCAGCACTGAAACACCCAGTGCCAAGGAACCCAAATTCCCCTGGGCAGCAGCAGCAGCCATGCAGTGCCATAGCACAGTCCTTTAAGGTGGGCATTTCATCCTGCTCCTGAGCACAAGGATCATCTCCATGCATTCCAAGAATCTATTCCTTTCGCTCCACTGAAGACTTAATGATCAGTGTAAATAATTTCCATATGCAAAGCAGTGCTGAGTGATTTATCAGTCCCACGGGGAAAGCCCCACTACATTAGAAACAAGGTCAAGTAGCCTGTTTCAGCCAGGCTATGCTACAACACAAATAACTCCAGCTCATTCTGATGATTAACTCGGGTAGAATTTGTTTTGACAGAATTTGGAGAAAACCCAGGAACTCCTCCTCCTCTAAGTCTTAAGCCTGCTTGATCTCCTAGAAATAGTGCACACAGTCCAGTCAGTGCTTTTCTGCCCCTACATACAGCATCATATGCAAAACCCAAGTTATTCAAAAGGAGCAAACACCAACTGATGACTTCTACCTTAGTCACTCACAATCCCAAATCAACCATCAACAAAACTTCTTGCACAACACCCTGCAACTCAAGTTTCCAAGCACATTGATTTACCTTCAACACGCACATATTAAATATGCACCCAGCCCTACACCAATTCCTTTTCATCTTATAAATGTAGACATGTAGTTTCAGAGCTTTCATAAGTTGATGTTGTCCCGGAGCCCAAGGCCATTGCCCAGATCCACATGCACAAGCTACTTCAGTCTGCACCATTTAGAGGCTGGATTGGTGATATCCAGTAGGTTTTTGCCAACAAGTTTAAAGGCAGCCCCAAAACCCACTAAACAGCAGACCAAATTGACTCCTTTCTATGGGACAAGGCAAAAAAGAAACAAAACCCACACATTCCCCCCAGTGCCAACAGGTTGCAATAGTTCCCCATGAATGCTCAAACACAACTCTTACAGGTGTGTTAGAAACCATCCTAGAGCATCTAATGAAGTCCAACCTCAGTAGGGTGACAGCTGATGTGTGAGCTCCAGAAGAATCTCCAGCTTTCACAGAGCTCACTGAAAAACAACTGTTCTCATTTTTCGTAATACACTTCAGAAGTCTCCATGCTTTATCCGTGGTCTCAAAATAAAGCTTAATTACTAAAAGTTATTGAGAGGATTTGATTGTTTGCAGATCAGAGTTTCTAAACAACTGCTGAATTTTAAATGAAACTGATCATGTTGAGACCTGCAAGATACAATGCAAGTCAGAAATGTTGTCTAAAACTATTTCTGTGAAAATATCTATACTGTGGGGTTTAAGGTAGGAAGAAACACCACAGCCATGCATAAGCAAGTAACTTCATATGCTAATAACCAGGCCATAGGCAAATGAGAAATGCAAATTTTATGGTTTCCTGGACACATGATATGGCTCCACAAGAATTTGCTATAAACAACAATAAATATTTCAGAATCAAGACAGATTAACTGGAACCTGCCCCAGCAATATCATTTTAATCTCCTTTAGCTGTAAACACTCTGGAAAGTCTCACTTATACAAGTGCTTCTGCCTGCAGAGCTAATGAAATGTTAATGGCTCTTCCCCACTATGTCTGTGGGGTAGACAGAAGAAAACAGGACTTAAGCAACCTTCAATTTTTATCATGTGGCCAGGTACAACCTGCTGGGCTGGGCCAGGCACAGAAGACAGAAACCAAAGGCCTTTATAAAATGCAGTGGCATGAATTATCTATTCAGAGAAGCCCCTGCAAGCCACAAGCAAGTCCAACAAAAGGAAGCTCAGAACAGTAAATAGAAGATTCTCAAGTACAGCAAAACTCCCAAGCAAGTGGAAAAAAAAATCTTTGCTTCGTTTTAAGTGTAATATAAAATAGACCTTAGCTAATTAACATTATGCATTTATGGTCTCATTTAAGGCATTTAATCTGGAGAGCAGCAAATTTGCCATACTCTAAAGATTTCTCACTTTTTCAGTACACCTAATTCTGTACAAGTTGGCCCATGGCACTGAACCCCCACACTTCCACAACTCATCTCCATTCATTTTCACAACATCCAGGATTAGGGTTTTGCTGTAGTCTGCAAAATAAAGCTACACTTTATTCCTGTATGTGCTTCACAATCTTTTTTCCCTAAATTCTGTCTGCATTAAGTTGTACCTAGAAGCCATTTATTGATTTCAAATGCCATGCTTCCACTTATTTCTCCTGATACCTAATGCCACAGGGAATATGGATTTAAGTTCTATCTATCACTTTTTGAAAGAGCTAAAATGTATAAGCTATTTGAGCCAGATATGTCTAAACACTTATTAAATTGTAGCTTCCAGCTATTTATTGACTCTCTCAGAACTACTTTCACACCTCATCTATGTGCTGCTTTATCAGTTTTCTGAAAACCAGGAGATATGAGCTTAAGGTACCATACCCAGCAGCCAGATAAGCCTTGGCTGTGGTTAATTCCCAGCCATCATCCCCAGTTCAGATTATCAGCAGAATTTAGTGCCTGTGAAAGCTCCAGACTGAGCACAGCAGAAATTAAAGCTCACTCTTTGCACACACAACCAATAAATGCAGCACAGCAATCGGCTTTTTCACAAAATCCCACCAACAGGTCCAAATTATGCTTCACCCAGAAACATTTAGGACAGAGCAGCAGACCTACTTCCCTGCCCATTTATCCAGAATGGTATGGAAGTTTATTAACGGGAGAAAAATAAAGACGCACTGGGAAAGAAAAACAAAGAACAAGCAGGTGTGCAAAGGTGTATCCCAGCCCCTCCTGCCCCTTCTCCATGCCCTGACTCACGCTCAAAGAGGCTGAGTATTTCTGCACCAACAGAGATACCCATCACAGCCTCACAAGTGACTTCTAAACCCTGTCTCTTTCCAGTCTTGACTGCAGGTTTATTATCCTTGTTAGGTTCCTGTCATTTGAACAACAAAAAAGGAAACACCCAGAAAATATTCCCCCCGTACTAATAAGGCTGCATGCAGTAAGACAAGCCTGTTTTGAAACTTCCAGCAGCACTCAAGTGCCAAAAGTTAAAACATGACAGTTTTGCACAGAGGATTGTGGCTTTCTGGCCTCAGAGTGGTCCAATTTCATCAAGCACAAACCAGTCAAGCACTAGTTTGAAGAATGTATTATTCCATGTAAAAAAAAAAAGAGAGAATTTCAACAAACAAAGGTAGGTGAAGATCCATTTTCCCATCTTGTTTGGAAGCAACATCAAGATTTCAAGCACTGTCCCAAGGAGGGATGCTGGTGTATCACATTCCAGAGTACTGTCTAGTATTCTCCATGTCCTTCAAGGAAAAGGCAGATCTTCTGGAAGAGCTCCACAAGCCAATGATATAAGGAGTCAAAGTGGGGGTTTTTGTTTATTATCTTCTTCCTGCCCCAGGTCCCACACTGGGAGTGTCTTTCTTTGCCTGGACCTCTGACTTTCCTACATTGAAGACAAGGTAAAGGGTAACAACAAAAAAACCCTCCATTTCACTACGCAGCTCAAAGTAGCCAAGGTACTTCAGAAGCCATTTTCACCTTTCGCCTTTCAAAAGGCTGCAGATACTTCACTTCCTTCCTTGTAAGACTTCAAGGCCTGTAATTACCCACAACTTAATTTACATTTTCTATTGTGAGAGAGATCTTTATGCAAACTCATTTTTTCCATGTCAATGGCTGAACCTTAATCTGGTATCTGCCAAGATTACTATCTGTCCTTGCATATTTCTGTCTCTCACTTCACCGTCTTTACAGCTGTTTCATTTAGCACATGTTCTCTAATTTACCTGTTCTCTGCTTTCAAAGATGAGTTTTTTAAAAAACAGCATATCAAGTTCCTACAAGTCCCATAACCCATCCCACTCTGGTACATTATCCCTCAACTGCTGGATACTGACATTTTTTAGAGAGCTTCTGGTGAACTCTAGTGGTAAAGCTTAAAAAAAGTCACAAATCAGAAGCAAACAACTTTTTGCTTATAATTTTAATATGCAGAAGGAAAAATGTTTATGGTCACAACCACCCTTTGCTAAAGGGGAAGACTGCCTTCCTCTCACCACATCTTTGGTCTTTTCAGCATTTCTGAGCAGCAAAACAATAGAAATTAATAATACATTGCTAGGTAGAAGGGGGAGTGGTGGGGGGAGCAGCAGGGCACACCAGCAGGTCCCTGTATACACAGAAAGCACACACTATCTACCTTCAGTCCATACAGTTACTGCTTTGACATCAGTGGTATAGCTTTGTAACTAGTCTATTTATTCCAACTGGCCTTGAAACCATAACCCTGAGAAAACAGACCGACCTGTAAGCACATTAACAAATCCCTCTGGGCAAGGAAAGCCAAGAGTTCATCTGCACCTCATCCCTGTCAGGATGTGTCCAGTGAGACACAGCAACCCAAGCACTGCCCCAGCCCCGGGGTCAGCAGCACAGCTGGGCACTGGGACCCATCTGACCTGAGATGATCCAGCCCAGTGGGTCACACAGGGCAGCTCCTGCTCCAAACACCACCCAAACACCAGTTCTCTCCCAGGACAGGCACTTTGTCTCTGAAAGCACTTCTTACAGGTTCAGCCTGTATAAAGCACAAAGGGCAGCTGCCACAGGGTGTTCCATCCCTTGCACTTGACTGAAGGTCCTGCTCCAGACTCTTCCAGCTAAAATTCAACTCAAAGTATTTACTACTGTTCTGCTTAAAAAAAACCAAAACCCAGAAAACAAAGCTGCCATGAGAACAATTTGAGTTCACATTTCCCCCCCAGTCTGAGAGCACTCTGCTCTGCCTGCACCCAAATCCAGAACCTGCACAGCCTGGCTGCCCACTGGGAGATGGGGGAGCCCCATCCAGGCAGGCAAAGCCAATCTCAGGTTCACACCAAAGCCACTCCCACATCACCATTTATTTCAGAATCACCCACAGTGCTGTTTTCTGAACAATTACATTGCCTTAACTTCTGCTTTACTTGCCAGGGGAAAAAAAAAAAAAATTGAAATTGTAGCTTTTGCCCCATCTGGGTCCAAACCAAGTAGGATTATTCTTTTACCTTTCTTACAAACTGGACCTGCTATAGATCATTCACTTTTTCATAGCACTACAAATGCTCATTTTAGGGAACTGCTAAGTTGTGGTTTAAAATGAACGGAATTTTATTTGTATTCCTGACAGCAAGCCATGTATCTTTGTCAGCCCAAGCTCCAGCCTTAAATTCTCAATTGGTGTGGGATCATCAAAATAATTACTACAATTGCTGTACTTGATTTAAACTGCACACACAGCTCAAACTCCCCAACAAATGTGATTACTTACACACACTAAGCAAAATCACATCCTTGGACCAATGCAAACACTCAAAGTGACAGGCATAATTTCCTCAAAAACACCCAGTACAAAAGGACATTAATTATTTACAAGTTAGCCCATGTCATGAAGGAAAAGCAAGATCATTCTACAGCAGATGGATTGAAGAAATCAGTTTTTTTGAACACTGTAAAAAAACCAACTCAAACCCAAATGTTTGCAGTTCCCAATAGAGTCAAGTTTCTTACAACATTTTCAATTTTTGCTAGCATTACATTTACTTTCTAAAGCAGCATTCAGCACTTATGGCAAATAAACTATCAGACCCTGTTCAAAACCTTGAGTGACTTCCACTCCCTCTGTTACCAGCTCTTTATGGTTTAATATATAGTTAACTGTTTTCCTTAAAAATAAAAATATTGAAGGTAAAGCCTTACTAGGTGTCATAAAATAAACAGCTGACTCGCTTTTCTTTCACTTTCTGATTTGTTGCAGCATTTGTTGGAGTTTTGCCTGAGGATATTTATTGTTTATTCTTTCAGGCAGGCTGCAACTTCAAGAATTTCTTGCAAGCCTGAAACTTCAAAAAGCTAAGGGGTGCACTGAAAAGGTACAGGTCAGTCAACACCATGCACAGGCTGAAGACTTAATTTAAGTATGGGCAGTAAGGTTCCCTTATTTATTTGCTAATTGCACATCTGATGTCTTTTTTACCACACAGGAAAATATTAAAGGAATCTTACTAGCCGAAGTAATTCTAGCTGGCAATTATTTGACATTTGTTGCCCACACATAGAAAGAAAATTAATACAATTAATCAATGTATGTCAGTCTAGAGGTAAAGTCCATTATGAGCTATAAGGTTGTTTGGGTTTGATGAGGCTTTTAATTCCTTCAAAGAGACTGACACATTTGAAAAACATTCTAGATGAAGTCCTTAAAAACCTTTATTTTTATGCATGTATTACCACGAGAGCCATTAGCCAGAATATTGCCTCCAGTTCATTTTACATTTTCTGATGCATTAAATAACCCTGCAAAAAGATTGAACACACATGCATCTTCTATTTTTTGATATTCCAATTCTGCTCAAAGTGTCTCAAAACAAGCAATGTCACAGTCAGTGTCCCCAGCCAAGTATTTGGGCAACTAGAGGAGCCTTGCAAGAAATGTATTCTCGCTGAGGTTAAGAACTAATGAGTAAAAACTGAATGTGGAAGAATTTAAATCATAGGAGACTGGCAGTGAACATGTCAGATGAGCTCAGCTGGGCAGAGGATGGTGCTGACCCAAGTTGCCTTTCACTAGATAAATATTCTTTCTTTCCCAAACCAGTGAGACACACGTAGTGCATTCCCACTTTGGACACTTCCCAAAGGAACCAGGATAGGCTTAGCACACCAAAAACTACATCAAAACACTTCATAGTTAAGAGCCTCCCTGCTGACTGAGACTTTTGGGAGGAAAATTACACAAATAACCCAGCCCAAGTATTGGTGTGAGGTTGATACAGCACAAACACATTCCCCCATCTGAATCCTGTACCAGGAAGCAATGCTTGGAAGAAACACCACAAGAGCTACCCCAGGGCTAAAAAAAAAAAAAAAAAAATCAACCAAAGCTGGGGTTGGAAGGGACCTCTGGAGGTCACCTGGTCCGACCCCTTCGATTCAGGACCACTTGCTTAGGACCATGTCCTGATGGCTTTTGAATATCTCCAGAGACAGAACAAAAAGACTTTGATGGTGTTCTGATCAGCTTTCTCATTCACTGTTGCTGTTATTTTTAGCACAACCAAGACAATGCAATGTTTTCCGACACTTATTTCAAACAACCTTCCTTACACGTACTGTTTTTGAGCCCACAAACACTGCTACCCAATCACTGAAAACGGCCATCACTCTGCACAAGAGTAATTCCTAAATCTCAGTAGTTAATTCCCAAAGCATTTTTACTGCAGGTATGAAAGCCTATTTCCAAAACCACCAACAATGACTTTCAGATACAAAAGTTAAAAAACATTTCTGGGAGAAAATGCATATTTATCTGTTTTGTACTAAGTTTCAAAACACATTTTCCCTTCAAGGTACACCAATAGACTACATAATATATTTTCTCCTGCATAATCAGATCTACTTTGAATTTCTGATGTTCATACAGTGATATCAACCAATGCTATGAAAAAGTTATTTTTTTCCCTGTTAAGCACTTAAATAGAAAAAGTAAATTAACAATATTTCAAGATCAGCATGAGTATGTGGGAAAAAAAAAAGTTACTTTCTTTAAACTTAATCTTATGAACTCCAAGTATGTTTTTAAAGATAAAACATGCAAACTGCAGGCAAAGCTCAGGCTCACAAACACAGTTTATTGCTCTGCCTAGTGCAGATCCTGCAGCCCCCACTGACAGCAGAAAATCCCTGTGACAAACCAGCAGCTCTCGCCCCTCACGCCACCCTTCCCCTGGAAGGATACAGCTACACAATTAGCTGTGTCTCACCTGGGACACAAACACCAGGCAAGAACTCCCTTGGTACCAAACTGCAGCACACAGCACATCTGCACTGCTGTCTGGGGAACAAAATGGAACTGAAATGTCACCAACAAGGGACACGGCTGGAATCACTCCCAAGCTCCAAGGATGGAGGAGGATCTGCAGGTTCCTCTTCCTTAGCACTGGGCAGCTGCTATCCGTGCTCAAAACACAACTCGCAGTGCAAATCAGGTGTTCCAGGTTTCCCAGACCAGCAGAAACACCTACCTCAGAATGTTGGTTTATTTTTCCATTCTACGAATGAAGAAAACTATCAGGCAATGTAGAAGAGACATCTGATATGCCATAAAACTGGCAGGGTTCCAAATTCATTTCATCAAAATCAAGTGAGGCATATTGTAATTACTGCTCCCAGAAACTACTACCAATTTTATCTGTGCACAGCACCCTTGCACTGATCCACTCTGATCATGATAAGAGAGAAGCAGCCAAAGCAGAGGAAATCACTTCCCAAAGCCATGAAGGCAAAGGCACTGGAACTTACTAAAATGTTAGAGGTGGTTGTCAGACATGATTATGCTAATAGGTAAATTAGTTACTGTTTAGCAAGCATACCAGGAACTACCCAAGTAATGAAGTCCCCATACCTTAGAATTTCTTGAAATCAAGTTCAGAAAGAACTAGCTGTACACTACATATGGCTGGATTATTCTGCCAAGTGGAGGTAGGACTTTTATACACATACTATGGAACTGCAGACCAAATTTTTCAGTGACTTGACAGCCAGGCTTCAAGTACAATTATTTTCTCTTCTAGTCTTTGGAAAAGGAGGGGATTTAACTAACTTCTCAGGGATTTGAGAAATAACAATTCAAGACCGTAGATCTGAAGGAACCATCAATATTGATTATGTCTCAGAAGGAAGCCAGAATTCATATACTAGAAAACATCCTGAACACAAATGGTAATTTACTGTCAAGAACACAACAAGTCAACAGCTCATGCCAATCGTCAGAAAAGTGGCAATGAAGTGGCAATGAAGCAGTGCTCCTGCAATAAATGAATGGAAGAACCAAAGGGGGCAAAAAAAAAATAGAACATGATAAAAAAGCGACATGTAAACAATCTATCCCCTATCTCTCTTTCTGCTATGAAGAATAAGCTTCAAATGTGAGTCCTTGGTGGGGTACAAATGACATTAAATCTGGAAACACATCATTCAGCACATGCATTTGTTCCTGAAAGGTCCTATTGATGGAAATACATCATACTCATGTGGCCCTTTTAAATCTCATGTTTGTTACAAAATGCTAAATAACACCAGGGTGGTGGTTTGTTCTTTTTTTTCAAGTGCCTTCCCCCCAGGAGTAGGTCATGCATCCAAAGAGTTAATGCCCTGAATTCTGTGTAAAGCCTATTTCACCCACGAGAAAGCAAATCATATGCAAATTTCTTAACTGCAAGTGTAGTGTGGGGCTAATAAGCCCATGAATGCCTCACTATGCAAAGCCCACGCAAATGCCTGTGAAAGATTTTAACCTGGGAATACTCAATATTCAAAATGCATGCAAATCCCTATGAAAGATTGTAACCTGGGAGCACTGCCTGCCACACCCCCTCCCTGTGCTTTGGGCACACCGCAATGTGGTTTGTGTCCGTGACATCCGCACTCCCGACAACACAGAACACTGAGTCAAAGCCACTGGGCAAATCCTAAAACAAACCACTTGGAGAAACGTTAAACAACCATAAAGGAGCTCATATTTATATAAAACAGACTGTTTGCATATGAACATAAGTCTGCCAGGGCCAAAGTGAACCGTTCACAAAGGATGGTGCCCCAGGAGAACACACGAGTGCAGGGGTAAGAGAAGGCCGAGAGACTGTTCCCAATGAAACAGCTTCTGTCCAAATGAAGCACGTGGGACACCACGGCCTAAAGTCCTTGTAAACAATGTGAGTTCAGTACACAGTGCCGTAAGAAATGTAGCAGTACAAAACAATCTGACAAAACCAAAATAGATATTCCTAAAGTGCCATGCCAGCCTCAGGTTAGTGGGCTTCAGGTAGCACTGCAGATTCACTGAGACATCAGAATGAATCATTTCCTCAGATGCTACGGTTTTTGAGATAAATTAACTATTTACAGTTTTTTATCAAGCATTTAACATCACAGTTCCCCCCATGTTAACAAATATTTTAAAAAGTTTCCACTCTAAGCAATTACAAATTTGTAACTAAGACTTCTTCAGCAAATACTGAAAAAGGAGGACTATATTGAAGCAGAAATGTTTAACAAAACTCAACACAATAACATTCTCAGCAACAGAGATCTCCTTCCTGCTAATGCATGCTCTTTCAAAATAGAAAGGTTTTGCTGGTTATTTTTCTGTTGGCTTTTCTTTTTCCCATTTCTGCTGCTAAGGTTACAAAGCTTCACTCAAGAACAACTTACTTTAGTCATTTACTAACAAAGTTTTGGGCTTTGTTTCATTCTTTATTTTTTGATACCAAACAGGCATAGAGATCAATATACCACTGACCCTCAGAACAGTCAGAATTTGGTCATGTCAACAGCAAAGCCTAAATAATGCTATCAAAACAACCCAACAAAATTTTCAATATACCCTTAGAGCCACCTACACATCACCTGTATCTGAGTACTTTTGGACTGGGGAAAAGGCAGGAGATGTAAAAAGCAAAACCATCTTCAACATCTACATCCCTGCCTGCTGTTCACATCATCACAACAGATCTACACAGGCGCAGGAGCTGCCATCCCATCGCTGTCCCTGCCAGCCAAGTACAGCAGGTGATGCTGCTAGATTGAGTCAACACCACTGCCTGAAGGACAAGTGACTCACTGAGTCCACTGCTGGATTTCTCCTCAGCTCTTTTCACTTCACAAGAAGGTATCAGTCAAGCCTCAAAGGGGGCTTTCTCACTATTGTACAAACCTGCCTGTATTTCCCCAAGACCTCTGAAACACCAACAAATCAGCCCAGCTATGAATAACCAGGAGACTGAAGTCCATGAATATGAGGGGATATATATGAGGGGATATTTTTATCCACTCAATGTGCTGCACTTGTGGAAGACTAAGGTAAAGAGAATAGTTTCCATTATAACAGCATGAATAGAAGCCTTTTTCTTTAGCCTGGTAACTTGCCAAGTGGAAACTAAAACCCCCATCTCTTATTAAGAATTTGGAATAAATCCAACATCTGTTGTAACTTAATGTCAAAAGGCAACCTCAAACCTGCACTTGAAACTTTTCAAACCTACTAGACACCCTCTCCCATGATAACTGATTTACCGAAGGTGCTATCTCGCCTTCAGTGCTATTTACAAGGAGCTGATGCACAAAAGCAGATTATTGGCAAGAAAGCTGCACATCAACAGGCAGCATGAATATGTTCATAGCCAGTGTGCCATTACAGCTCAAGCCACTGTTTCCAGCACGTTTGCTGCAGGTTCACTGCTGTGGCTCAGCCTCCAGGGCTGTCATCAAAGCCCACTGACTCTGGCAGACCTTGGAGCACAAGAACCACCTTGGCAAAGAGCAGGCAGGACAGGACACTAATTAATTCCTACCAGATTGTTTACATCATGGTACACTAAGTTTAATTTCCCTTTACTTAAAACCAAAAACCCTACTTAGGTTTCAAATTGTGAAATACATGAACACTGAATTTGAAAATGAAACATCAATACTGAAGTTCAACAGAAAACGTTTCATTTGAAAAAATACAGTAAGTGAAACACTTAATTTCATTAAATATCACTTTACAAAAAAGTGAAAAATACCTTAACAGGGTTGCAAACTATACTTTTAATGGTTTTCAAATAGAACTTATCACTTTTATATTATAATATTTATTAAATGCTTTAAACATTCTCATCAAATGTCAGTGGAAATGTTTCAGGTTTCTGTGTCATTTTGAAGAAAAAATATACTTTTTCTACATCATTCCTAACTGGAACTATAAACCTCACTATCTCCCATTCCAATCTTGGAGTTCTATTCATCTGGGACTGGCAGTTTGATGAAGCAGAAAAGTGCCCCAAAACACATTAAAAACTTCAATTAACACTTCACTGAAGAACAACTTTCCTCCCTTGCCCAAAGCCTGCATCTCATCTAACCAAGCTGTAACATCTGATGTAACGGAACATTTCAGTCAGAACAAAGAACGCTAAAAATTAAACCACTTTTTCTTTAAAAAATTTTAATTGTGAACAGCAGCTTCTGACAACATCGTATAAAGTAACATGCTGAAGTTTATGCCACCACATAAATAGCAGCAAAATCTTAAACATTAGAGTCTTTCAGCACCACTAGCCACAAAACATGTCACCACTTCAACACTTGCAAAGATTTAATGTTATCTTTAGGATAACTCTGCTGCTTTGAATATCAGCTTGGTTTGAAAAGGAAGACAGCAAGGCGTCAAGGTTAAGCACAGTTATGTACAGCTACTTGCTTTCTATTTTACTGTAGGCGAGAAGCACAACTTAAAATTCTAACCTATGTAATAAAATAATGGACTGCATTGAATTTCAGCCTTTAAATAAGTTATAACCTCTCTACCAAAATCCTTCTTTGCTAGCCACAAAATATACTGCTCTATATGCTTAAATAATAGTGCAACTTTAACTCAGACTTGCAGATTCCTAAAGTCTGCATTTTCACACATTAAGAATAATTGCTAGTTATTTTTTTGTTTACCAAGTAATTAATAGTTAGTTTGTAACTTGTCATTTATGTAAATCTGCATTCCGGATGGAGACCAAAGGACATCCTTCCTGGTACATGGAGAAACCTCCACCTCCCCCTGCCCTCAGCTGAGCAGCTCCAGGAGGAGAAGATGCTCAGGTGGTGTCACCACCTTCCATCCCTCAAGCTTTTGGCCCACCAAAAAGAACCATCAGTCTGTTTGCTGTTAAAAACTTGTTTATAAAACATTTAGAAACTCTCCAGGACATGAGGGTTTTCACACTGTTAGATAGCACCATCTCCTTTCTCTACACTGGACCACAGGTCAGTGTGAAATCACCTCTGTACCAAACACAGACTGCACTTCAAAGGTTCACTACCTTCAGTTTCACTCAAAAGTACTTCCATTGGGGAGGTACAGGCACAGGTACAAAGATCACAATGAGAAAGATCTGCAAAACTCTCTAGCAGGCTTTGGTATCAGCAGCAGCAACAACAAAAAAATCCCCAAAACTATTTCACACACACTCATGTTTTAGGAATACAAAAGCCAAGAAGTTTAGTTCAACACCCATTTAATGAGTGAAGATAGAGCAGTACCATATGAAACAGAGGTTTGTAAATATTGCATATTACAAAGGGCTTTAACTTCTTACAGGCATATGCTGGCTACATTCATGAAAGTTACAGAAGTGCTTACTCCCCATGAAGAAAATAAATTTTCTCAAGTATTTTCACACTTAACATACTGCTGTTTGTTAAAACCCAGTGATTCCATAAAATCAGGGTTTTTTTATTCTCAACACTGAAAACTGCAAACAAAGTATTTTTTGCATAACAAATACCCCTTATAACTTTTTGCACATATTCTCTGGACAGTTAGCAAAAGAATAGCAGCAGGATAAGCTCTTTTTCCTTAGCCATTCCCTTACTGCTGACATGCTGGCCAGTGCTGGCAGGAGGACACACAGGCTCTTTTAGGAGAAGGTGTCAGAAACACAAGCACAAGTGAGGTACAAAAGAAGCTGCTTCTAAACCCTTAAGCAATGATACCTCACCTCATTTATGAGCTAAGAAAATACTTTGTTATTTATGAACACTTAATCCATTCCTCCATCTTTGGCCCTGAAGATAATTCCAGCAATGAATGTCAGAGCCAAGCTTACAGCACATACAAAAGCACTGTATTTTCAACTCTGACTTCCTGTGGGTTCAGCTCAGTCGCCTGTCACAGCGGAAACAGAACAGGAGAACAAGTTATGCTCCTGCCCACGTTTCTGCCACAGTGGGAGCTGAAACCCTCCTTTTTGAGCATTTTCTCACTGGGCACTCTACATCAAACCACATTTTCACAGCACCCTTAATTAGCTGTGCCTGTCCAGTAGCTCAGACAATGCTGCTCATACCACTACTTCAAAATCAAAGCAAAAAGCATTCATAGGACCACAAAAGCAACATATTTCTTGGTCATTTCTCACCAAGAGCAAACCACATGGACTAACAGAGAAAACCAAACTGTAAATGAAAATGACTACACACAAATCACCATACTGATAAACCTCATTTTTGTGTTACCATTTTAAAGAGAAGGAAAAACTAGCTTGTTAGCTTTAGCAACCCTGCTCATTGTGATACTAGTAGGGGGAAAAAAAACAAAACAACTTTAAAAATGCCTTTGCTCTTTTTCTTTCACCATCTTTCAAAGCAGACACATTCAACACAAACCCAAGGATTTCCAGACCCTTGACCAGTGCAAAGGGAACACCCTCCCCATCTTCCTCCTGTCCCCCTTCCCTCAGTGCTTCCCCATAACTTTCTTTGAACCAAGCCCTCCATGTTGTCTATGCAACTTCTGTCTCAATGGATTAAGGAAAGCATCCATCAACATCAACGCTTTGTCCAAAAACCCCCTCAAAACCAAACCCAGAACTTTAATCTCTTGAGAATTTATCTAGAATAAATTTAATAAATCTAACTGCCTCCAACTATTCTTTCCTGGATCTCCACAGGAGATCTCCCTCCTCACAGACAACCAATGGATCATGTGCAATTGTTTTGATTCCTCTCTGTCCTTTCCTTTTTCCTGTGCACCTTGGCAAGCAGTGCCACCCAAGCCACTTCTGATGGGTAACTACTGCAGTGCCCTTCCTCCTGGTCCTGCCCTGGCACAGGAGGGAGCTCGGGCAGGGAAGGGGGACAGTCCCAAAGAGAGAATTCAGGTGTTGGCATGGGCAGGTCCCCGTGAGTTGCTCCCACCCGTGCTGTGGATCAGCCTTCCCATGTGCACCAGTGACAGCTGCTCACCTGGAACCAAGGGGACACGGGTGGGACATGGTGCCTACAGGGTGCCCTCTGGGGCAGCCCACCCCTCTCTGCAGCTCAGCACGAACACCACCTGTAATTTAAATGCCAGACAGAGGGATTAAACCACCCCTGCCCCACGGAAACACACCGAGGCAGGCCACATATTCCCATATTCCCAAGGCCAGCTTTTCCCCTCCCAACAAGTGAGATGTGTGCCTGTGCTGCAATCCAGCAGCTGGCTGTCACAGATGGCAGGCAGGGGGGCCAGCCCTTCTCTCCTTATCACTGCTTTGGGTTTGGATGCCTTAACTAGGAAGAGACAACATATTTTACCCTGTTACCTCAGGGCTTATCAACCCAAAAAGAAAACAAATCAATTAAAACTCTGCTGTGCTTAGGACACCTTAAAGGAGAAATCCTGCAGATAAACAACAGAATAACAAAATCAGTGAATAACAGCAAACAGATCACCTTTGTACGACAGAATAAACAGCGCTATCTTTTCAATGGCACACAAAATGCATTATTAAGATGAGACTGGATGTGGCACTCCATACCATGATCTGGTAATCAAAGTGGTGTTGGATCAAGGGCTGGACTTGATGATCTCTGAGGTCTCTTCCAGCCCAGCTGATTCTGCGATTTATGATTTTAGAACCCAAATGTTTCAATATAGAGATACAAAACTGCTTTGCGCCAGCCTCTGGACAGACAGCACCTCACAGTAAAATCAGTGCTGCAAACAGTTCGTCTCCAAAATCTCTGAGCATATTAGTTACTCAGCAATGAAAGCCTCTGTCCTTTTACTTCACACCAAAAAGAAACTGATCTAACCAAGGAGAAACACAAAGAAAGGCACATCCCCCCCAAAAATAAGACTTGCTTCAAAATTCAGAGGAATGGCAGGATTTCTTCAGCAATTAATGACCTAGGTAGCTTGACACAACAGGAAAACTTGAAATGGGTTTTTCCTGAGATCTCAGTCCATTAGCAAAGCAGATTTTGAGTAGCCTATTAGAATCTACTTGATCAAACCTTAGAAAATGCGTTCAAAACTCAAACAAGTTAAACAGCAAATACTTTCAGAACTGCAAACTACAAAAATGACATTTTTGTAACAACTATCATCACCTGATTTTAGAGCCATTCATTCTCTATTCAAAAAATACAAATTTCAGGCAACACCTGCTAAAAGTAAACTCTCTAAAACAGTAAGCTGCCCCCAAGCTGCTTGGTCATTTAAGGAATCATTTTCCAAATAAGGAAAATAATTTATATTAAATATTTATAAAAATACATTTAGTTTTCCACATAGCCTTGCTAAAAACAGACACCCTACTAAGCTGCCTAAGGTATTAAATGGAGAGGCAAATTCTATGGCATAATCTAAGGTTTGCTGAATAACTGATAAAAAATGGGCAATTTCAGAAGATACTTGCCATATTTTATATATAAATACACAAGTAAAAGCTCTCAAACTGAAGTTTCCCCTCTTAGCCACCGCTCAGCTCCCTCAAAAACTACTAGTCTGAGAAAGATCTCAAAACCCAACCCGCCAGCACAGATTCCAACAACAGTGGGTTTGGGTAGGTTTTCTGTTTGGGTTTTGGTTTGTTTTACATCTGAGCTCATACTGTACACAAGAAAAACCTGAGGCAGGCACCTTCAAGAGTTAGAAATGCAAGTGTGCTAGACATGCAAGTACCTGATTTAAAAAGAAAAAGATGTTTAAATAGGTTCCAGCAAGGTTAGCTCTATGCAATCCAAAGTTTCATGATTGAAACAAAACCTCATACTAGAATGCCTAAATATTTTTCCCTGCCCTTTATTTAGCATTCAGGGAGTCAAAGAAAAGAAGACCACATTAAATTACAGCTCTTATCACCTCCACCTTGGGAGAGCTCAAGTCAACATCCAAAAACTCATTCAGCTTTTTGTGTGTCAGCCTTGGAAACCCAGCTGAGGCCATGGGGGTTCCAGGCTGTGAGACTGGACATGTCTGGTAGGTCCAGGGAGCTGGCACACCGAGCCCTGTGGCAAGGGCAGGACATGGGATGCACAGGTCAAGCATCACCACCTTTGTCTGGTGTTATCGTTAATAGTCCTGCAATACTTTCTAATTTCAAGTTATACAACTGACTTGCAGCAGACACTTGCATGTCATCTGTCTCTAAAACAAGGTGCTGAATAATCTAGTCAAAAGGGCTAGAAGGGAATTCACACAGACTGCTCCCCCACTGATGATGTACTGTCAAGTACTTAAAGCACTTTCAAACCATTATGCAAGCACTTTTCAGAATTAAATTACAAGTGTGACATATGGCACGAAATGAAGGAACCAGACCACAATGCTGTCATTGCTGTTAAAATCCTGCATCATTCAAAATGCGAACAAATTAGTTATGCTGAACATTTTAAGAATTGGTATGTTCTGAAACAGCACTATCCAAGCTATGGCTTCTGGCACCAGGCAGCTCACAGTTTAAGTGAGGCTCTTGCACCCTGGCACAACTGCACTCGTGCTCCAGCTGGTGATGCCAACAGTGCTGGGGCACTCAGACACACAGACCAGGCACCACATCCTGCTCTGGAGCTCCCCAGGCACAGCCACTTCCATCCCTGCTGCCTTCTCCTGTGCCCACCCAGGACACACTCCCTGCCTGTGCACAGCTACCTCCCCCTCCATGTGCAGGGAGCCCTCCTGGCCCCACACACCCTCCACAAACAGTTGATTCACAAACCTCCCATCAGCACAGCTCTGTCCTCTATTTTCAGCTGCCAAACTCACCTTCCTGACCCAGCAGAAGCAAGGCACGCTTTTGTCTTCTATACATGAAATAAAATTCCTAGTCAAACATCCCTATATTTTGTTTTAGCAAACTGCCCACTGTGATAGTCTGTAGATAAAGGATTAAACGTGTTACCTATACTGCTATTTCATTAAGACACACCAAAAAATATCCAAACAACCCTTTCCAAAACCAGTTTTGCAGATTCCCCGCAATGTGTTCCAAAGCTCTTCCATAATTTCTAGGTTGAATAGAAGCGGGAGAGGTGTTTAGAGCCTTAAAACAAACAGCAGAACTGCTTCCATGAGTTTTTAGGGAGGTCATGGGGCCTTACACACCCTGTTGATCAGAGAACACAGATGTAGAGACCCACATTCCAGAACAAAAGCACGGCTCCAAGGTATCCTCTTTGTGCTCCAGGAAGGTGCTGTATCTCCAGCCTTCCTAAGTTTAAGGATAAGTGACTCTTCCTGGCTTTTTGGGGTCTGATAGATCCGTGGGTGTCCCGTCAGGTTGCAGGGCTGGGCAGTGCAGCCCCAGGTGAGTGCCCTCCCTGCAGGTGATGCCCAGCCCAGGGCAGTGGCTGTGAGCCCCCTGTTCCCTACACTGCTGCTGCACAGAGCCAGCCTGCCCAGCTCCTGGACCCTTCAGAGCCCATCAGAAAGGATCTTGTGCCCATCACCTGCTCCTCCCCAGCCACAGAAATCAGGGGCTGTGACTTGGGACAGCAGCAAAACAAAGTCTCTGCCTGCACATTCAAACCATCACTATGAGATCATCTTTGTTGCCTCTCATGCCAAAGTTCTCAAGATGCCACTTATGCCAGCAAACAGTATTTGAGGAAACTAAACCAAGTCCGAAACTGACAAACTCAAGAGGACTTTGTAGTTTGATAACTATTACTCCCCAAATGTTTTTCTATCTATAAAAGCTTCTTTAGTCTCAAAGAGGCCAATGAATTACACTTTGCAATACCTTTCATACACCAAGTTTAAGTCAGCACAAATAGACAATTGAGAGGGGAAAGAATACAAAAAAAAAGGAGCTATCCTAGAGATAATTTCTCCATCAGTCTGCATTCCCCTCTATTAGTGCATCTCTATCAGACAAGCCAGGGAAGGACATGTGGTCTTTCCCAGCACACAATTCATCTTTAGGACAGCTCACATTGTCAGAATATTCCAGGTATACAGCTGACAGACACCACTCATTTGGAAATTACTTTCAATGCAAACTAAATTACTCAGTTGTAAAAGCAAAACCCACACTCCTCAAATTCTAATTAGTTTTATTAGTTGAAGCAGCAAATCTCAGAACAACTGCAGGAACTGGAAAAGAGCAAACAGAAAGCTGAATTCAGTGTTGAAATTATTTAAAGGTCTCCAGTACATTAAATAATGCCTGGAAAGGTTAACTTTATTGCTTCAAGTGAGAAAAGGCAGGCAGAAGCCTGAGTGCAGGTTTTGTTTAATACACAGCTCCCAATATTTTTGCTTCAAAACATGAAAAGAATACAACAATCAGGACATATGTCTAAGAGGAAACAAGCATCTAACATGCTCCTGCAGGTAGACACTTTCAAAACCACTATAAAAACTTAAAGTCCATAGCAAAACAGATTAAAAAAAAACCTGCACCTGACCCACAACATTCTCCTCTGGTAATTTTTTTAATGCAGCAAACCAGAGACAAGGACGGATCTGAAGTATTGTTTTCATACTTACATGAAACAGAACCCAATTGTTTCATAATGCATGGACTTGGCAGTAAGCTAAGATGAAATTATAGCAAAAGAAAGTATTAATAAACACATGCTGCAGATGATTCAGGCACAATGTGTAAAATTTCTCCATAGGTAATTCAGCTTGCAATTGCTTTCTATCACTCAAACTAATGGTAAAAGAATATTAAAGCATCATTGCTTAACTGCATGTATATAATTATGAATAAATTGGTGGTTTAATTAGAATCTCAATAATTTAAAGCACTTAGGGTTTTTTACATCCTAAGGAGAGCAGGTTATTTGTAGCATACCAGATGTTTGCTGACAAGGAAGAAAATATGCTAAATCAGCATTTTCAGCATCGTGTAGAAACTCATCCACCCAATTCATCTTGTTCAGATGAAGGACAGGCACCCACACAAATTCTTCAGGTCACATTTTCTGTCCCTGATCTAACATTACTCTTTCTACAGGGATAACCCAGCAGTGAGCTATTTCCCACACATCCTCTACAGCAGACAATCCCCTCATATCTTCTTGCAATATCCAAGAAAAACCTGCAACTTCTACCACCCAGCAAGTGTCCCATTAATTTCAGTTAAAGTTCTGTGCAGAGAACCTTACATATGAAACTCCTCTGGCAAAGTATAATACTCCACCAAGATGAGAATCAATAGAAATATAACTAAGCCCTCGCAATAAAAGGTGAAGGTCTCCACAGCAAGAAGGTAACAGCTTGTCAGGAAAAGAAGAAAACCTTCACGGACTGAGAACAGTATAAAAGAAACATCAATTGGTTTAATAAAGACAAAGTGCTGCATTCAGCCTTGAAAGTTTATTTTCAAGAAGCACTTGATGCTCACTTTGAGTTCTTTCTCATCCCTCAACAGTATTTCACACATGATCAATAACTGACCTGAACTGAGCGGGGGGAAAAAAAAATTAAGCCATTCTTCTAAAAAGTATGCCATTTCTAAAGTTTTGATCATAGCCTGATCAAAGGAAGTGGCAACAGAATTACATTTCTCCTTACTATTACTGGGTCTTGGCTAGTTTAATTTTAAAAAGTGATAAAGATAGTAGCACTAGATTAGTACAGAATTCACCTTTTTAAGAGCTACCTAAAAATGAGTCAGAAAACACTTTCCATGAGACAAAAGAAAATTATGTGAAATTCTCTCCTGTCTTCCCCCACTTCCCACAAGTACAAGAAAACCAGTTCCCTTCTCCACAAGAGAGGTAAAAACACCTTGTGAAATTCTAGTAACCCAAGCACAGACTCAAAGAACAATATAAACCCCATGGAAAATTTAGGCAAATAAGATAACCAGAAAAAAAAATACCCTGCAACTCAGAAGATTTCACATAAAATGAGAAAAAAGTCCTCTTCCCCCTCCCCACCATCTTCCTCATCTAGAATAACTCCTGAAGCCCCTTCTTCAGTGCAGGTCCAACTGGAGCAAGTTGCTCACAGCTGTGGCCAGTTGGACTTTAAAAGTCTTCAGTGATGGAGACTCTACACCTTGAGATGTGCTAAAGCATTTGACCAACATCACTGTATTAAAAAAAAACAAAACAAAACTCTTCTCTTATGTTTAAATGAGATTTCTTGTATTTCAATCCGTGCTTGTTGCCTTTTGTCCCATCACTGGGCACCACAGAGAAGAGTTACACCAATCTTATTTGCGGACACCCCTGACCTGCACACGCAGCAGGGACACCAGTCGAGCCCAGCACAGCAAGGTCTGGCAGCATTCGTAAGAGAAAGCAGCAGAGATATTTTAAGTAGCACTGTTACAAACCTGCTGCCAGATCCCAGAGTAAGGAAAAATAATACCTTAATGCTGTTACTGGCTCAGTAATAAGCAACAGAAGTGTTCATGTCTTATATGGTCACCAGAGAGTAAACTGACCTGCAGGTCAGCCATGCTCAAACTTCTCCCCAACAATTTTCTTTTCCACAAAAGGTGTGAGAGCTCCTCCCTCCACTTTCCCTTTCCACATACAGTCTGTTCCAAACCTCTGCACCTCAAACTCCTGGCACAGACCCCAATCAGAGGGCAATAGTTCACAGCAACTCCTCCTCCCCAAAGCAGCAACACCACATACCTGCTGGCCAACATCCACCCACAGCACCCTCGCCAAACCTCCCCAGATGTGCCACATCCCACTCCAGCAGTCAGCAAGGCCAAGGGATTGGCACCTCTTCAGCTTCCACACATCATCACTGACTGCAAGAAATCATTACCTTCTCAATACAGCTACTGGGGAGTTGGTGTAATGGAAAGGGAGATGGTCTTGGGCAAGGAGCAGGCAGCTCACGGTACTCTTTCCCTCGGAACATTATTCTGTGTGCTGTTTTCCCAAAGAGCTCATCCCCACTCACTGCTACAGACAACTGAAGGGATCCTAATGTAGCAAAAGTTGCACAACATTAACAAAAAAAATTTCGACTAATGCAAATGTTTTCCCTAAAACAGAAACTGACAGGAGAAAAAATCTAACTCCATTTGTAATGCAAACCCACCATTTTCAGCACAAACCCCACTCCCCATTTTCCAGTACTTCAGTCACCATAAAACCAGACACACCAGTGACCCCAATACAGGAGTTTAAACTGGAACTGCCACTCAGAGGGGCCTTAGTTACAGATTCACCCTGCCTTCACCCAGGCAGATCTAAGGCACATGCTGCCCCCTCCACACTGTAGGGGCAGCAAAACACCTGCAACCCAGCTGCCTGCCACAGGCATCTGCTGCCTGCCTGCCACAAGGGTCTCTGAGACCCCTGCCCACCTTCCAAGGCAGTCCCTCTCTACCTCACATTCTTCCAAAGGCGTCACATGAACACATTGCATTAAGATACACCAGAGACACCTGTGGGCAGGTGAATAGTCACCCATCTCTGACTATTCACGTGGACACGCTTATTCTGCCACCTGGCTATGCCTTCCCCAAAACTAACATTTAAAAATCATTGCTGGTCACTCTTGAAATCTTTATTTTCGCTGATACAGCACTAATTCAAACACCTAGAGGTTTCCAAAACACACACACAAAAAAGGTGTATTTTGCACTAATATTTGGATTAACCACAGCAACTCATCCATATTTTCTGTTTGCAGAAGTTCCAATAAATCAGAAGAAAGCCACAGAACTTAGTCCAAAGGCAAACTGATGCTAATAAGCTACATCTGGAGTTGTAGATTAAATACATCACTCCTCTGCTTAACAGACTTTCCCTCCAAGATCCCTGACTTTCTAAGGCTGTTATCAACCCAAACCCAAATCATACATATGCCTCCCTGAACCGGGCCTGCCTTTTTTTGTGGTACCTCTGTTGACACAGCTTATCCCTTATCACACTGCCAACACTGGGAACCACAGCAGATGGTCCCCTCAGACAACTCCAACAGGTTTGCTCCACTCCTCCATTCCACTTTTTTTTTTGTGCAAACAACTGATAAGGAAGGCTGCTGCAATGATTTACTGATATCTCAAGTTGAAAATTGACAAAATGCAAACTGCTTTTGTTCTGCCCCCAGCCCCCTGTGAACTGCTTAACCTCTTAACTACTAAGCAACACAGACAAAGAGTATTAATAATTGTACAAACCACACAGTCTGTTGGATTAGCAATTCAAACATGAGCAGTATTGGTGAATTTCAGGATCACTACTACCTCCAAAAGTTATGCCAGTTACAACAGGCAGCTTACTACTAGTGAAGGAGAAAATAAGAGGCAGCCCCCATTTGCTACTAAAAATACACATCCACTGGTTTGGGAACACCATGAAATTATATTCAAAACCATTTCCAATGGCCTACTGAAACCAGGCTCTCAAGCAGAGCTCAGAAGAGACCAGGCATTTCACTTGTAAATACACAATTACTTTCATCTAACAACCCAAAGCGACCTGAAGCTTAGTAACAAAAATCAAAATGCTCTCACTGTTGCCATCAGAAAGACACTCAGAACTAAGCTCCACATAAGTTCTACTAAGCAAGTCGAGCCCTTACTATTGGAGAGCATGAATTTGCAAAACCACTGTGTCAAAACACTGCAAAAACAACCAGAGGTCCTCAAAAGCATCTCAACTAACCAACTATGAAGAAGCATCTGCAAGTAGACAGTAATGAACCAGACAGACCCAGAGGGCTTTCTTAAATGTAGGTCATGCCTGTCAGAGCATAGAAAAGTAGCATTTGCTGGAGAGAACCACGAGTTATTATTGCACTGCTGTGGGCAGACATTAATAGTCCCATGTTTGTGATGATCACTATCTGACGCCTAAAAAGAACAGCTGCACAAACTCAATGGCTGCAGTGCATTTAACAATAGGAGCCGTAAAATATTCCTTATAACATTTCACACCTGACATGCTTTTCTCTTCATAAAGTGATAACAGAGAAGAAATATTTAAATCTGATGCTTAAATCTGACATTTCAGGGCAGGGGAGAAGTAGGCACAAAAGGTGGTTGAGAAACAGTTATTTTTGCAGATTTATGCCATATTAAAGGACTTGAATTACCTAAACTACTGAAACAAAATAGTTAAAGCCTTGAGTACTATTACTCCAGCTATCTGCAGTGCTCATTCCCTGATTCATGTTTCCAGCGTGTGATTCTGGCACCTTGTATTTTGTTAGAACAAAAATCCCATAAAAAAAGACAGTCTAATAACTTAAGATATGGATACAGATACAGGAACACAAGACAGCATAATGAAGTACACATACCAATACCCTGATCTGACTGGGTTTGCTGGGTGGTTTTTACCTCAAACAAGTAAAATAGCAAAAAAACACCTTAAGAATTTAAGGAGAACTCCTGACAGCCAAGAGGGTCAGCAGATTAGAAATGTAACTAGCCTTGCACCTGAAGATCTAAAAATTACACATCTAAAAAATTTGTATTTCAAAGCATAATACAATGAAAATACAGCGCCCTGCAATCAGACCTGCTGCAAAAATCAAAGGTACAAAGCAGTATTTCTTTCTTTTTAGAGGGAGGCAAAACAAGAGAAAAAGTGATGGACCTGCAGATAGCTTAAAAATAGATTCACAGTCAACTGTGAAACAAGAAGTGCTGCGAGAGTCACCACAGATGATATCTCTGGAAGCAAGGGACCAGGTGAATCCATAACCACTGTAAATAGGACACAGTAAAAGACTCGAACAGAAAATTTAACAAATAAACACTCAAGACATTCTATGATTAGACACCAAGACTTGCACTCAAGCTAGAAAGTTATCTAATGAAGGAAAGATTAAGAAGTACAAGAAAATCTGTTTGCTCATTCTTTGTTCAGCTAGAAGTCATCAATCATGAGTTCAAAAGAAGAAAAGAGAAAGATTCTTCATTGGCCAGCAGCAAAATTCACCATTTAGAGCTCAGTTATCAGTGTTTACTTTTCTCCTGCGAATCTACTGAGATGACATTCACCAACAAAAACCAGTATCAGGATGACACCTCTTCCAGATTCGAACACAACCCACATGCAGATGCAGTCACAGCACCACATTTTTATACTCCTTTGTAATTCTGTATAAACTGGCAGGGTTTGAAGGGAACGGGGTGGCCTGTTTTGAGTGATTTTAGCAAGTTTACGTCCTGGGTAAGTTCCAGTTTTTGAAACCCTGTGTGCTCATCTGAACCACGCAGAGCTGAAGGTAACAGCTCTGGACCCAAGTTCAGAGTAGTCCCAACACCAGAAGACAGATGATGTACCAACAGGCTTCTCAGTCTTACAATCACTGAATACAACCTGCATTAATCAGCAAGGTTATTTATTAATCATTAACAAACTAAAAGAAAAGAATCACTGGAGAGATACCCAGTTGTCATGTTATCTAAGAAAGTAATTGATGCAGCATACATCGATTAGCTTCCTTGCTAATAAGTGTCATTTCTGCAGACACATGGGTGAACCTCACTACCACATTTTAAAGGTCTTTGTCCTGCCAGAGAAGTATTTTAGTGCTTGAACTTCACTTGACTTACAATCAAACAAAAATCAGATTTAAAATGTTTGTGCTGACAGAGCTGCAGCTGTCTATGCTCTCTTTTAAATAGACAAGTTAAAAGAATTCTACTGCAGTGTGATCAGGGATGGATTGAATGGCACTATTGTGACTAATTACCTACTTCTGGGAGCTTTAAGAATACAAAGCTTAAATTAAGGGAGGGGATACTGTGGTCAGAGTCCAATCTCTGAAAGGTCACAACACTGTTCATTGGAAAATGTTTCTTCTGAGATAGGAGAATAGTTTGCTGTCTGACCACAAAACCTACAATGATTTGGACCTTCCAGAAACAAAATAGTAATTTTTAAGACTAATTGCATGTATATACTCAACAAGAAAAGACAAAGTTTAAATCAATTTTTCAAGATACATTAAAAAACCCACCAACCCCGTGTACACTGAACCATGTAGAACCTGAACCTTACCACTGAAATGTTTTAAAGGCTTTTAACAAATACCATTCACAAACAGGAAGAAAACAAGCTAACAAAATTAACTTATCTACTAATATCACAAATTTTACCTGCACATGCTGTAAATAAGGAATTAAAAAAGCACTATGCATTTCCATTTAAACTCGCCTGAAGATAATTATGAATGCACTCTGGCTGAACTTCAAGTATTCAGATTTTAAACATTAATTTACTTTGACTATGTGCATGTCAAAATGAAAGATTGCTGTCTGGATCCAGACATGCAGTATTAATACTGAACACGTGCATTCATTTCAGGTCAGCAGACATTCCAACTCTACTTCAGCAGGTGGTAGGAATAGCACTCTAATTAAAATCTATATTAAAAACTTCACAATGGGCTATCTATTCTGAATAGCTCCCGTACAGAAACATCACTGCAACCTAAGGACTCAGACCACCTTCACTCCAGTCTGGAGGAAACTGAATGGCCCCTCACATAAACCACCAATTATGTCCCTTTCCGAACAACTTCTGCTTTTTCACTCTACCACCAGACTGCTCAAGCAGCACAACCAAAGGTTTCAGGACCCATCTGAGATACTAAGAAAGGTACCAAAACACTTCTTTAGAAGAACGTCATATTTAGATATTAAAGCAATGAAAAACAGTTAAGCTAAATTCATTTCCCATTAGATATTTGTCTCTGGGCACTCCAGAAAGTGAGTGCCTTTCCTAAGCCATACCATTTGAGAACAGCATGAACAAAGCCAAGGCAGTCTCAGTCCAGCTTATCTGATAAGATACTGATTTAGTCACAGTTTTAGGGTACGTATCTACTTGTGTATGGGTTGTTTTGTTGGGTTTTTTTCGTAACTTTCTATTTTTATATTACATTTTAGGCATAGGTTTTTTGGTTTAGTACATATTGACTACACACTGAAGCCCAGGAATAACCTGACAATTCACAGGGGACAAGGTGCTTCAGTTCTACATTTCTCACAGAGCCCTGCCTGACTGACACCACACAACAGGCACAATTCACCTCTAACTGGTGCCCTGTGCCTCACGTTGCAGCTGGACCAGGGGAGGATGTGACCATCAGGCTGAGTTCATGCACCTGGAACTTGGTGGCAACCAGAGCAAATGAACAGGACAGGGAGATGAACTCAAGAACCCTGAAATGGGACACTGAAACCACACTGTTCAACAGTGACTGTGCTTTGTTCCTTGGGTGTAACTTATAACTGCATTAAATATCTTCTAAGAAAACAGTGATACTGGTCTTAACTCAGAAGGCATAGATCCTTTTTCTTCATATTTGAAAGAGACTAGGGGTAAATTGAAGTTCTATTACTGACATCAAGAACAGAATCATCATCTTTTTGTAATTATCAGTCCCACAGAGGCACTTAACTTTCCACAAGGGAACATGGAGCTGATGACACTTCCCAAAGTATTCTCTCTCCATGTTTCAGAAACCAGTTGTTTCTCTGTGCTTATACTGAAATCCTAATCCCTTCTCTCCTGAAAGCCACACAGAGCAGACACCCTTACACCCCTTTTACCCACTTACTGGGCAGTAAGATCAAATTGAGGCACCCTCTGCCCAAGGACAAGTATAAAGAATATTGTATACTACACAATTTACTGGATTTAATGAGACTCCAGGTATATGTGATTAAAGTTTGAATTGCACATGCTGGACAAACACAGGATGGCACCCTGATAACAGATGCTGCTTTAGAACTGAAAATTCAAATATGATCAACAGCAACACATGAGTTTAAGACTCTTCTGCAACAGCTGTTCATCATTAGATGTCTGTGAAGTTTTCAGCATTCAAAGAACTTAGTCTTTCTACATGTCAATAGAAGGAGAATTTGCTTCCCTGAGAACAGCATCTTATTTTTCTCATGTGAGGCACTACCCCTTGTACTTCATCTTAACCAAACCAGGCCTGATATTACAATGTAGATTTGTCTACTCTAAAGCTAAAAACACATCTATTTGATCTGAATCTTCCTTCTAAGCAGAATCTTATAATACACTTTATTTTAAATACTTTTGGAGCCTATTAAGAAACATTCACTGCCAAACAGAGAGAAAATCTACATATAATAGTTATTAACTCCTGTTGCATAGAACTTTTGTTGCAAAACAGCACACCTACCTTTGACTGTTCATTTACAAAACAAAAACATTATAACCCCCAACATACAGTGACATACTAAGACCATTTGAAATTCATCACTTTAAGAAAAAACTGACTTTTTTCCATAGGACACAAAAATAAAGCCATTAATGAATTCCAGCATCATGGATAGAATTCCGTAAAACCAGGCAAAACATGTTCACAACTCCATCACACAGCATCCCAGGCTATGAGATGAGTGTCTTTCCACCAAGTAGTTCATCCTCCTTCTGTTTTGTTTCTTTTAGCTTACGGGCTACTATTCCATGCATAAATATTATTACGGAGCTGGACTGGATCTGTTTCCTTACGAAGACAGTACTTTAAGAGCAACAAGCAGTTGCTGTCCCATGTCAGAGGCACAGACAGCCCTGCAGCTGCTTTGGGATGTGTCAGAACTGTGTACCTGCTCCCCTGTTTCTGTGGCCATCTATGGATGCAAAGATAAAACATCCCACAGGACACCTCCGAAAGGCACAGCAATTACACTTGCCAAAACAAAACTGGAACAAGGACCAGTGTTAGCAACTAATTCCTGGTTAACTAAGTACATCGTAGAAGCTCTGAACTTAAAATGAAATCCTGAGGTCTCCCAAATAATAAAGGATCAACTAACAAGAAATGAAGAACTTGAAAGCTGAACCGAACTTGCAATTATATTGTTAGCCAGACCACATGACTTTCTGTGGTAACTTATTAACACACTTCACATGCTTACCTATACACACAAACCCCCTGTAGAACTGTAAGGTTGACTAAACATTGAAAGGATTTATGCACTTTGAGGGAAGATAAGATTTAAAAAAAAAAAAANAAAAAAAAAAAAAGAAAAACTTGGTTTTGCTGCATTAATAAGTAGATATTCGTGCCAATGACTCTGCACCTCTCCTGTGTGTCTGGCCTTAGTTGGGAGCAGAGCTCCCCGAATAACCCAAGGAAAAAGCCCACACTACTTACCTCCAGGGGGTGCTTCAGAAAGCAAGTGTATTTTCACTTAGCTAACTAGACTTAACTTCGGAACCTAAACTATATCTCTAAAGACGCACAGCAAAAAGTTTTAGAACACCTATTTTGACAGATATTTCAGCATTCCCTGCGTAGTCCTTTGTTTATCATCAGTTTGATGTAGCAGCTAAAATGTATCTTTAAACAAGGACAGAAAGGGCCATTTTAACAGTTTTTTCTTGGGGTTTTGCTTTGTTTTTTGGTCAAAGAAGTCTCTTCATTGTTCATTCCAGAATGACACTTTTAAAGACCATAGTCTATTTTCAAGGGGTAACTATGAAAACATTTGTGAAGTAATGCCAGAGAAAGTGATGCTAAAAATCAGACTCCGCAGAGGTTAAAAAATACATGTTCTAGCATGTCAAAAGATATGAAGTTCCATTTAAAACACATCTTAAATCCACCTCATTCATCAGGCTTTAAATCTTTAATTTTAAGAATCAGTTTATTAAGAATATGGTTTGCAGCATAGATGGCACATGTGTTTTCAATACTGAAATGTGCCTCAAGTAACTGGGTACAACTTGGTATCAAATACCACACAGTTTGTTTCATAAGTCACACGCTCCTTGATGTTTGCAAGACATTAACTAGTTCCACACTTTCTATACATCAAAGTATATTCCTGATTTAGTCCCTGGTACCTGAAGTGCATGTTAACAAGAATGGAATTGCTTTTACAAAAAGCTAGACTGTATTAATGAAAAGTGAAAAAAATACATTTAGGAAAGCTTAAGACAACTTTTTACAGGGGTGAGCAGCTGATTAGCAGGAATTTCTCACTGTCTTTGGTCTCATAAAAACAACAAACCCAGACCCAGTTTGCACCAATTTTCAACTTGTTTTTTTTATATATATATATATACACCAAAGCATAGAAAAATGTCTCCCATTTGCATTCATTTTCCTTCTTTGTGTGTCCATTATCTGTAAGTTTGAAAAACACAGACCCTTTAAATTACCTTCTTGAATCACAATTTGGGCACAGGTCTCTAGCAAAAGACCAAAAAAACCAGGCCTTCTACAGGTTGTTCTTCCAAAGGAGTAACAACCTACAAATCAGCTCATATAAAAACCATTATTTTCATTATTAAATCATTTTCCTGAGCATCAAATTAACTGAGACAGAGGAGGAAAAAATCTGAGTTTGAATCAACTACATGTAATTAATTCATCCTGGAAGCTGCCCTACTGCTTCAAACCAAAGGCTGTGAAAACCTGCAAAATAAGAAAGTCATTTTAAACTAATTCCAACACATTTTAGATGAAACTGACCTGCTCCAGAAGCAAAGCACTGCATCATGCCCAGGAACTGGGGGGGTGTTTAATACAGTTTTACCTTTTGGCTAAACTGAGGAAACTTTTACCCAAGACAAGAGATCTTTGCTTTTCCATTATTTACAAACATCTCATTTTTGCCGGTAACTGCTCAGTATTTCCTTAGAATCTGCCTGTAAGAGAAGTCCCTGTGCCAATATCTGCTAATATTTATTTGTTTGGTTTCTTTAAAAAAAAAAAAAACACTGTCATGCCAAATATTACATTTTTCTCTCCAGTGTGTGCCAGGTAGCACACCTGGAACTTCAAGCACAAATTCATCAAGTGATTTCAATCAGTGCCAGGGAGGTGAGTCAAACCAGAATGTTGTACAGACAATGCAAATAATCACTGATACACCAGCACAGGTGGCATCAAGGACAGCAAACAGCAAGATCTCAGGAAGTAAATGAAGACTGTACCCTAATAATTAAATAAATGCATGCCATCATTACCATAAGAGACAATTAGAGCATTTAGCACCTCTATCTGCTCCCCCTTGCTAGAAAACAAGCAAGACACACTTTAGGATGCAAAAAAATAATAAAAATCATACATGCACACAGAAAACATGCAGTCTGGTAACAAATTCCATTTTTGCACCCTTTGGAGTTTGGTTGGGGTTTTTTAAGGATGCACCGCACAGGCTGCAGCTGAAGCAAACTTTCTCCTTGTGCTGGAAGGATCCACATCTTTAAGGGATGCTTCCCTGATGTACATACCCGAGACCCATGAGAACCTGCCTTACCTAAGTGTCTAAAATGCTTTTAACCCCTCCAGGGGAGGCACGTCCCACTCGGTGGGACCCTCTCGCTGGTGCTGATGGGGAGGGCAGAGCCCCACAGCCCCGGCTGCATCAGTGCAGGTACCACACCCAGGGGACCCATCCCGATGGGATCCCCTCCATGGATGAGCAACTACTGCGCTCCACGACCATACAGCACGCTCTGTATGGTCCAAAGTCCAGTTTTAAGATGGTAAAAAGCCACAATAATTTTAAGCTTTCCTAGCTAAGATCCTGCAAATACAGCATTGGTGTAACTAGCATGAACATACACGGGTGATGATCAATTAAGAAAAAGCACACAAATCCCTCTAATCTCAGGAGAATTTTACACTAATTGCTGCTTCATTTCCTTTGTGACCACATTCGAGCTGACAGTGGATCTCATTTTTTCTGAATAATCTTCCGGGATATTTACACAAGCCTAATGTATGCAATGCTTCTGCATTATTAATAATTCTGGGGGAAACAGAGGAAAATTTCCCCTCACTTGCAAGGGTTGCCTCTGAACTTTCAAGTCCTTTCAAACAACGCAAAGCGACGCCCCGAGCCAAGAGATCATTTGTAGTAGGATCAATTAAGTGCCTGAATTGAAAATAAAATGCAATAAAATGCCGTTTTTAACCCAAATGTCAATTTAAGCGCGTCCCAGAGTAAGTTTGCGATAACTTTGGTGATTGCGGTCGCGCAGCGCCGTCCAGCGGCGCCTCGCGGTACTGCAGGCACGGGGGGGACAATTCAAATAAAGAGCTCATGAACTCCTCGCTCATTGAAATAAACTCAAATAAACCACCGAAGTGACCCGTACGATTGCTGAAAGCAAACCTAAAACCTTACAGAGCCAGTCTACCACAACTGCTACACTGCCCTTCCCGCTGATCTAAACTCTAGCCTCTTTTATAAAAGAGGGTGAGAAGGTGTTTAAAACATCTTTCTTTGATAGCTTATTACTTCTGGGAAAAACACTTTGTAAAAATTACCTGAAAAAGCTAGGTAAGCATTAAAAAAGCCTCATTATAATGTGGTCCTACGTAGCTATTACTATAAGTCTGATATTAAAAATAACTTTTGATCCAATGTTTCTCTAGAGTGTTATCACCACAAATTTTAAGTGGCCAAGATTCCTCTGCTTGTCATGACTAAAATTATTGAAACATCTCAAGTTACACCCCCCAATAAATTCCGGTTTTCTAACACACTGGGTAGGGGGAGGATAATTTAAGGCCCCAAAGATTGGTACCAAGACGGATTCTTTACCAGCTCAAGTTGCACAAAATACCTGCAGAAATCAATCACGGCACAAACCACTAACCCCAAGCAGCCCAAGGCTCCAGTTACACCAGCACATGCTTTTCCTCAGCAGAGGGAAGCCCCAGTGCTGAACAGAAGACAATTCACCTCCTGCAGGCTCAGTCCTGGCCATGCTCTGCCCTCTTACTTTCTCAGTACACGTGCATAGACACTTACAAAGGTTTGCAGTAAAACAAACCAAGGAACTAATACAGTTTTAGGCTAAAATGGCAAAAAAATATTAAAACGAAAGGTGCCAGAGTATTTTTGAAACTATAGAGGAGAAAAAATAAAAGCAAGTTACAGAAGTGTGATGACAGCCTTTGGCTTGGCAATCCAGAGTCTGCAACACAAAAAACAGTTCGAATACTACTTCATGGGTAACAGCAGTGTCCCTAAATGAGCTGTGAAAGCAAATCCTTTAAAATAAACCTGTGAAGATCTATAAATGAGTAGCATTCCGTTCAGACACATGAAAAAAAGGGAAGCAGAGAAGCAAGCTATTCTGACCAGGATAGTTACAAGCTAACATCAACTTCAACTTCCCCATCCTCAGCAGTTTTATCCTTAAAACTGCCTCCCATAAGCATTTTTCTATGTAGGTGTATTTCAGTATTCCTATTTCTTAAAAAAAATTAAGTCAATTATGATAGAGTTATTTTCTAATAGAATTCAATCCCTATTTCAGCTGTCCTGGGATCTAAATTTGAAAGTTTCATAAACAATAGTTTGAAAAAAAAAAAAAATCTCCCTACTACCCATTTATCAAAACTGCACACACTGGATAAACAGACTAAGGCACTTGAAGATTGATGCAAATAAACTGGTTAATGTCCAGAGGAGTGAAACAGGAAAGGTCATAGGTCTAGAGAACATGACCTATGAGAGAAGCTTTTAGGAATGAGGTCTATTTAGCCTAAACACAGGATGCCTATAGGGAGAAGGCATAACAGCATTCAAATATGTGTAAGGTTGCTATGCAGAAGAAAAGAATCAGATGTTCTCTATGCCCACTAAAGAAAACACAGGCTTGAACTCTGCTAAAATATAGAGGTCACTTACTTTTCAACCAGAAAGGTAGTTAATCATCCAAAAGGGGTTATGAATTCTCCATCACTGGAGGCTTGCACCAACCAGCTAAAACAAACGGCAGAGCAGTGCACAGCCCAGGGAGGGAGGTCACCTTACAGGTGCCTTCTGGCCTGTGACCCACCACAGCAGACACAGAGGTGCCTCCACCAGGCACGGACACCAACTGAAAGGCCCCAGATGGGCAGGGAAACCGCTTAAAAGTCCTGCCCTGCATCAGCACTAACGCACTGCAGCTGGCGGCTGGGCTGCCCGCACAGGTGAGCTGCATCTCCATCAGGGGCTGCCGAGCCCCCCGAGCCTCCGCCCCCAGCAGGGCCCCTCCAGGTGACAGAGCTCTGCCTCAGCACGGGGAGGGACCACTGATGGCACTGACAAGGTGCACCTGTGAATGACGGGCACGCATGACAAGGTGCACCTGTGAGTGACGGGCACGCATGACAAGGTGCACCTGTGAGTGACGGGCACGCATGACAAGGTGCACCTGTGAGTGACGGGCACGCACCTCCAGGAGATGCTGTTTTACCACGTCTGTACTTGGAAGCTCAAGATCCAAGACAATTCTGAGCACGTCAGTTTTCCAACGAGCCATTTTTTCACAAAAAGATGCCAAGTGTCACGGCAAAATAGTCTGTGGAGACATTTTTCCTTCCTCTCACAGGTTTCCTGGAGTTTGGGGTTTAACAATGAGATTTTTCTCCTTTAACAAAAAATTCAAGTAGTGTTTTTCCTATTCTACTGTCAAGTTACAAAGAACATTTGGAATCATCAGCAATATATAAAGGTGACTGTCTCACAGTTAAACTTCTTAATTTTTTATTTTCTAGCTGGTAGACTTCTAAAGTATATTCAGTTGATATTCTCCTTCTATCATTGCCAATTACAAAACTCAAACTTCTGGCTAAATAAATATTGGATGCTCAAATTTACACTGATCTGACGGTCTACATCTTTATGTTCACAAAGGAAAATTAACATTTCCAATGGTAAGTGAATTTTTCAAAGCATGTAAAGACAAGCAGAAAAGTGGCAGCCCATGAACAAACAACAGAATTTCAAAAGTCAACTATCACTTAGGGAATCAATTACTAACAAGCACACTTTTACCCTTAAAGCCCAGCCAACAAAAGCTGAGGGTCCAAAATGCATAATAAAATCAGCAGCCAAGTGTTCTGTCTTTTATTAAATTGCAAGCCAAAAAAATCACTTCTCTATACACCAGTGTCTTGTACCAATCAACAGCAATTCAGTTTTGGCACGATTAACTCAAAGCCTATTTATAGTTATCCAAGACAAAGTTTCTGCTTAGCTTCTCTCTGTAAGCAAATTCCAAAGCCAGGGATTTGAGACACAAGACAAATGCTAATGTCTTCTGCTGCTGTAATAGGCTGCTCCTCAGCCCCAACACTTAATCTGCTAACTCCAACTGGTAGCACACAAAAGTTACAGGATTCAGAAGTGAACACACGATCCACGGACGTGCCTTTCTGCAGCACATCCTGCCCCAGCTCAGGGTGCTGAGAAGGCTGCACCAGTTGAGTCGGCTTAGGGTCCCCGTGGGTGCCAGGCTGTTTGGCCACAACAGCTGTCCCCCTGTCCCCAAGCTGAAAAGAGCACAAAAGTCACAGAATCTGGAGAGGAGGAGGGTGAACTGCAGGAATAGGTTATGGAAACATAAAACATCCTAACACACGGTTTTGTGATGCAATAAAGCCATTTCTGAGATGCAGAGCAGCCCGTCACTTCTATCAGGGTGAAAGGGATCTCTGTCCATAGCATTTCTGCGACCAAATAATTACTCAGGTCCTGTGAAACATTAAAAGCCTGGACATACCTTGCTTAATTTCAAAACAGGCTTTTGAGCACAGCAATGCCAGAGCGGAGCAGAGTGAGTATCCAGTGGTCATGCCACAATGTCCAGCAGGAGGATACAAGTTGGGATTGTGCTCCAGCTGTGCCTCAGACTGGGCACGATCCATCCCACCAACACAGAGCTCCATCCCTGCACACTCAGGGCACATAGCTCTACTGCTCCCTACAAGGGACAGACTGCAGCATTCACAATAAAAGATTTTACAAAACTAAATTTAAAAAAAAAAAATATTCAGCTGAAACCCCCCCCAAAATTATACAAGTCAGAAGTTTCTGAAGGTAAGCTCAAGAAAATTATATACACTCAACAAGAACAAATTACAAAAAAAAGTACTTGCACAAACCCTAAGCTAACCACACAGAATTCACAAGCTAATTATATGGGCTAGATCTCACCCACATTCAACTTAGGATGTTAATTCACACCAAGTGGCACTTTCCCTCAAAAACCACATTAAATCAGATCCTGTATATTGTTTAGAATCTGCCTGGACAAAGTAAAAACCTAGGTTTTGAAACTTAGGATAGCAGTGCACTTACTACCAAATCTACCATCTACCTGAAATGCTGGCCTTAATAAGCTGTAACAATTAATTACCGGCATCTAACCTGAACAACATCTGTCTTTACACTCACAGTTTTACTTATGCATTTCAACAAGCAGTATTTGTCCTGTGGTCCTCACAATTTTTAGTGTGGATGTAATACACACTGTAAGACAGTGTACTGAGATAATTAAACAAATTTTGTAATCATTCCTTAATGAAAAGAATACGTTGATCACTATAAGCCAAACCCTCAAATAAGGTTTCAAAGAGAAATCCTTATATGGAAGTAAACCACCCTCTCCAGACCCACAAACATAAAGCAGAAAGGTGCTTCCAAACGGAATAATTCTACAAAAAGGTCAATTTAGCAATTACACTTCATGAGTCTCAAATCCTTAACACAGACTCTCTGGAGGGGCAGGGTCCAACACAAAACATCACTTAAACTACAGAGTGGTAACTCTGAGACAAAATTACAAAACACAGACCTCCTTAATACTCAACAGCAAAGCCAACCGCTAAATTGAGACAAGACGGGAAAGACAGCCAATAGTTTAAGGACATCACTGCAGCTGCAACCTGCAGCATCCCAACTCCAGTGCAGTTGGAATTTGCAGCATCCCCAACTCAGTGCAGTTGGAATTCGCAGCATCCCCAACTCAGTGCAGTTGGAATTCGTAACATCCCCAACTCAGTGCAGTTGGAACTCGCAGCATCCCCATCTCCAGTGCAGCTGGAACTCGCAGCATCCCCATCTCCAGTGCAGCTGGAACTCGCAGCATCCCCATCTCCAGTGCAGCTAGAACTCGCAGCATCCCCATCTCCAGTGCAGTTGGAATTCGCAGCATCCCCAGCTCCAGTGCAGCTGGAACTCGCAGCATCCCCATCTCCAGTGCAGCTGGAACTCGCAGCATCCCCATCTCCAGCAGTCCCACGGCGGGCAGGGATTCCTCGGCCACTGCCGCCCTCTCGCGGCCGCTCCCGGGACTGCACCGCCAGCACACCCAGCGGAGCGCGCTCACCTTTCAACCCTCTTCAGCTGTAAAACGTCTATGTCTGAACTATTCCACGCACTGCCGTGTCCCCATCGTGGCTGTGGCTCTGTGTGACCACCCTAAGGCGTTTTGTTAAAAAGAAACCAGAAGGGTAATGCCTGAACTTGCTCATGCCAACCAGTGACACAATGCTGTCACTGTTACAAAAATAAAAAATGAAAAAGGCATAAATGAAAAGCACAGACGACTCAAGACAGCAGCAGATACACTCCAAGGCTGGGATGGGGCTCTGGGAGAGATAAAAAATTGCCACATGCTTCATTACTTGTTCACTCGGCAACAGGACCTGTTTTAACGCCTGGGAGCCACAAAACCACTTACCAGGCTTACATGAACATAACCCACAAAGGCCATGAAGAAGGAAATAAGAATGACACTTGGGTCTAGCAGCCACGGGAAAGAAAAAAGATAGAGAAAAAAGAGAGAGAAAAAAGGGCTTCCTTTGCTTCCATCAGTGAGCAAAAGCGCTGAAACCAATTTGTGTCTCTTATCTGGGCAGTGAATTTCTACTGTCTCCAACCAGCCTCCATAATCACACGGCAGTCTTGTCTCTTAGCATGCCCTCAGGCCTAACAGAACTACAACAACACAGGTTCATGTTCTGTATTTGGAGACACAGCACAGTTCAAGTTCAGTGGTGCTGCACTGAAAATTCTTACGAACAACAGGCTGGAAAGCAACTCACTCAGGCTGGCCTTGCTCTGTGAAGTAGCACACAGCAAACAGCACCTCACACACGCAGAGGCTCCCGCTACACCTGACAAAAAGGCATTCCCAAAAATATATTAAAAGCATTTTAATGCAAAGCTGTGACCACGTCAAGTTCAGAGAACTCCCTCCTCATCAGCAGTTTCTCAAAACCAAAGAGCTGGCGGCTAAGCCACATCCTTACCAGCAAATGAAACTGCAGCCAAATTATATCAAGAGCCTGTAGTAAACATTAACCCTCTGCCACTAATTCCCCAGTCACCCAGGGTAACAAGTGTTTCAGCTGCTTCTACAAACATTCCTGATCAAAATCTAATCCTGCTCCTACCTCTGAGAGTACATGGTCAAAGAAATCTCTTCAGGTGATAAAAAAATGGTCTGTTCTCCCACTAGTTTTTATATATCTTCTATAAATTTTCCACAAGCACAAAGAACCATGAGACATGTGAAACTCACCTCTCCATAGGGCGCTCTACAAAGCCCCACATGATGTGCATGTCTGTGTTGAACTGACCTCACCACTGCTGTTTGTGCTTCATGTACTGACTGCTTAACCATTTACTACAGGGGCACATTCCAGATGGGAGGAAGCCGAAATTTACCTTCCATGGTTCAGTCCTTTCCAAATTCATTCTTCTGGATTACAAGCAGTTTGGCATTGCCAGGACTAAACCCCACTGCACAATCACCAGAACATGCAGCCAATGCTGTCACTAGCATTAACTCAAAGCATATTACGCACGCTTACATCTACATGTGTGGGTTCTCTACAAGTGTCTCTGAAGATGCTGTGAATGTAGGATCTATTTGGGGTCCCCAGCCTGCTCCCCACTCTCAGATGCCAGGCCTGTTATTGTGAAATAAAATCACTTAGAGAAAAAAAAAAGCCATTTGCAGATGTACTCCAAAATAGGTGCTCTTAAGCAGAATAAAGAATATAGTACGCACTCGTCTTACCAACCTCTAATGGCAGTGACACAGGATACCACTATGAGGAGAAAACACGCACTGGTTCTTATCTATATCTCCCACAAACAGGGGAAACAATTCCCAGCTTGAGAACTGGGAGCTCTGCCTGGTAACAGAGATGACATCCTCGAAGCTGGATACCCCACTCTGCAGAGAGCTGCCCAACAGCAGTAAGGAGCTGATGCTGAGGAAGCTGAGGCAGGAAGGGCTCACCGCAAAGAGGTCGTACATCCTGCACTGTGCTATAAGTCAGAAGGGACAAGTAACAGAAGCCACAGAGGTGCTAGGAAGTTTTACAGGGAGCACTGGAGCAGCAATACACAGCTGCCAGAACCACAACTACACGTTAGTTTGCTGAGACCTGGGGAACATGCACTGCTGCGGGTGAGTCACAGCAGGACACTGCATGAGCTCTGCACTGCAGGGAAGCACCACAACAGATTCTAGACTCATCATCCCACTCACTGGCTTACAGGACACTTCTAGCTGCACTGGGAATATCTGTATTCCTCCAAAGAGCTGTGAAATCTTGATCGTCCACAGTTGTGCAATGCCACCTGCTACATCCCATGAGTATCATCTGTTCTCTTCCCCCTATGTCCCACTTCACTCTCTCTCCTCATCCTCCTAAACCATCTCACCACACCAGCTGCAGATGAAAACCTCCACATGCACATCATGAGCATTCTGTGCACCACCCAGTAGGGTTTTCAAGCCCGAGTACCAAGAATCAATACCCAAAGAAAACTTGAGACAAGCAGCAATTTGGACCTGAAAGCAGGAATCCGTGCTGCTGCTAAGGCAATTATCTTAAGACAACAGGTACAGAAACAAGTTACTTTACTCTCTCTCTCAGTATCAACATCCAAAAGCTTTTGTATCCAGATTATGAATCACCTTGAATCTGAAAATCTGTTGCAGGAGTAGTTATGCAGGCCAGGTTATTAAGCAATGCCAAAACCAAACAAGATTGTGACTCTACAAGTTAGAGACAGCAGGGGAATTCCTCAGCAGGGTACAGAACACCACAGCATCTACACCCCTGTCCACTTTGCTCCACTGCTCAGCTGCTTCAGGGAGGACAGCTTCATGACTGCAGTGTTGTCAGAGAAAAGAGAAACACCTCCCATCACCAGAAAAGCAGTGGGGAGTATTTTGTGTATTCAAACACGCACCACACACACCTTGCCCCCCACTAAAGGTTTTAAGGATTTTAAGGATTTTTTTTTTTTTTGACATTGGCACTGCACTCAACCATTTGAATAGTACAAATCCAAATACAAGGGTTTAACTTGAATTCTGATCGATAAGGCATGTAATGAGATTCTTTTTAGCTTAAAAAAGAAGAAAAAGACCTCACAATGAGGATGGCTCACCCCAAAAATTATACAGTAATCACTACCATTTTGCATTATACCTAAGAAGGAACAGATGAGTGTTATCAGCAGGGTTGAGAGGAATAAATGGGAAGACCAAGTACTGATTCTGAGTAACTAAAAGCACACACTGGAAACCAGGAGAAATCTTAGTTAAAATACATCACCAACCACTATACAGGCTGCAGAAAGCTTATTTTATTAATACGGTAACCTAATTAAGAGATCTCTAAGACAATAAATCAAAATCTAAAATCATTAGAATTTTATTGTGCAGTAGAAAAGTACTTTTAAAACAACACTTACAACAAAGCACCAGATTCTGAAATGATTCACGACCTATGAATCAATACCTGTACAGTCTTAGTAATTTTCTTTATTTTCCATTTGGGTGAATTAAATGTATGCTGCAGCATGTTTTGCCATGTCTGTGTGTGGATGGCCAAAGTCTAAACAAGCATGGTTTATGCAGCACAAGGAACACTGGACAGTGCCTTTGACCACCAAAGTCCACATCAGATTGTAGCACCTCATCTGCTTTTACACAGCAGACTGTTTCCTTTCACATCTGTCTTCTTTCCAATATGAGTTCTTAAGTAGATCAAGAGCATTTGTTCTTCCTTGTCTTCTTCTTTCTTCTACTCGAATGTGCTGTTTAAGCAGATGGACAGTCTTAAGGATACCTCAGCTATATCCACTGGTAAACAAGACTGACAAGTGTTTAGAAAATTAACAAGCAGAAAGGGCAAAAAACCCCAGATAATTTCTTTAACAGTATTTTAAAATATTATTTGATGCTTGCTTTAGAGAAATATATAAATTCTCTGCACAGGGAGTTACAGAGCTGTAAGACATGTAACTCGGACTGTAAACCCTAAGTTTCAACAGTTGGCAAATCACACTGATACAAATCCTGCCAACAAATATCACAATCACAATAAAGGAGTGAGCCCTATGCAGCATCTTTCCATCCAACAACCTTGCAGAAAAAATTCTGGAGACAGTAACATGGATGTCTGAACAAAGACTAGGCCAAAATTGCACAAGTAAAGCTACAGGCCTATGATATTACCCTAAGTGCAATAAGTTTCCAAGTGCTATATAAAAACCAAGTCCACTGAATCAGCAACACAACAAATCCACCCCTTCTTGTTTTTGGAATCCCATGCTACAGGAGGAATAAATTCTGTGCTAACACTTATTTCTCAAAAAAAAAAGAAGTGCAGTGCTGGTAAGCTGTTACTGGCTTAGCTTCCCTGAATGTTTAATAACAGTTTTTGCTTCCTCTTCCCAAAACAAAAAGTTAGAAATACCAGAAGAGTGAACACTAAGTAACTAGCAATGCCTTTTCCACTCCCAGCATGTTTTACAGTGACCAAGGAGGGAATGCTTCGGACCTGAACAGCCTCAAGCCAGAAGCAAGCACTACAAAATAACACGCGTACCTAACATCTTGATCCATCAAAATGTATTCAAGGCCAGAACAAAACCCCTTCATTCCGCAGAACCAGAAACCTACAGTTGTCAACATATAATACAACTACTCACCTCAGAAGTCAATGCCTTCTATGCCTGACTATACACATTTCAGACAGGAAGTACTGTTAAGTGGCACACATACTGAACTCTCTTTCCAGACAAAAATCTGGCTCACAGTATTTGCAAGCTCCCAGTTCGCCCACTTCGTTTTTCTCAGTAGGCACTACTTGTCCATACCATGAGAGTTTCTTCCTCCAGGGCGTATCTCAGAGGGAACACTCCAGCAGGTCTGCAGGCATACCTAAACTATACAGCAAGTCATGCTGCCAAGAAACCAAAACCAGTTGTAGAATCAGTAAAGCCACCACCAGCTCTAGAGAACAGTGCCCGTGGTACAGCCCTACACGAATAGCAGGTGGTCCACACATTCCTGTGTGGCTCAGACTCACAAAGGAGCTTTGTGTTCCCACAGGATGGTATGCAAGATTTCTTCAGAATGCTGCCTACCCTCACACTGCAAGAGCAGATACAAAAATAGGTTCAGCGTTTCTGCTGGTTTCCCTTTGCCTATTTTTAAGACGATGCAGTCCCTGACTGTTAATCATCGCTGCTGTCATTGCAATATCTGGATATTGCTGATTCATGCTCCGCTCTCTCCCTGGGGGACTCTTCACTGTGGAAAACTGTAGCTCAGCCCTTGGTTTTCCACCTCCTGAAAGCAACAAATTGGGGTGCATAGAAAGAACATTTTCGAAACAAATGAAAAGCAAGGAGGACATTATATCAATGTTCACTTTCAGGTAAGTCAACTTGCAAGGCAGATTGCACTGTTACTTCTAGTTACCATTAAGAGTCTGATGCTGCTTTTCTTCCTTTTTTTTTCTTTTTTCCAATCTTACAATTAGACAGAAGACACTAGAAACAGTGATTGACCCTTTCTTTTATAAAGAAGCAATGATTGCAAATAAAACTCACACCTTATTCCCTAAAACTAGAGCTTCATTCCATCATCTTCTCAGTATTGACCTGAAAGCTTAAGGACATGTAGGAAACAGGTTCGTCCAAACACTTTTATTTAAGTAATAGCTGTCCAAGACACTGTGACAACAGGTAATCTTTTACCTTAGTGAATATCTCTATCTTTTCCTCCAGTTTGTAACAGTTTCACGCTAAACTAACAAATTCCAGCAACACAGTGAGTCACTGATTCAGAAAATAGTTCTTGCAAAACATATTTTTTCCCTCCATATTGTAAACAATATTAAGCTTAATTTCAGGTAATATTTGAAATTTGGATTACTTTAAGCAATAGTTATTACTACTGAATAATTAATTCACTGTATAGAACAGAGAATAAATCCCTACTTGACATTCTATCCTAACTTACGATAAAAAAAAATGAAACCATGCTTCCTTACAAGGAGATTTAAAACAAATACTTGAGAAATATTTGGAACCTTTCTATATTGGCACTCCTCTAAGGAAAGATGGATAGCATGAGCACTAAGTTACGCACTGGATGTTAAAAATGCAAACTGCTACTATGTCAATAGCAGGACTCTGTTGTCTGACTCCACACCTTTGACAAGCAATTGACTCCATCTTCTCTGTACACTCCTACTGGATATTCCTGTCTGCAGCCAGGATCTTCCATGAGCCTTCTCTTCTTAGGGCTGAAGAAACCCAGTCTTCCAAGTCTCTTCTCACACACTGTGAGCTCCCAAAACCATCTCGACCCTCCACTAGACTCGCTCCATTACATCAGCCTCTGTCTTTTCCTGTGGAGTCCAAAAAAGGGCTAAGGATGGATCACCAGACACAGCTCTCCAAACTCTGTCTCACAAGTACTACATGGAGAGGAAAGATCACCTTCCCAGACCTGCTGGCCAGACTCTTGCTAACACAGCCCGGGATGCAGTTTGCCTTATTTGCTACAAGACTTCACTGCTGACTCACGTTCGTTTCTTGTCTACCTCAATCCCAAAATCTTCTTCTGCAAAGCTGCTTTCTAGTCTGTCTGCCCACACTCACCCTTTAACACCAGCTGCAGTTAAGTCAGCACCAGGATTTTGCACTTGCCTTTGCTAAATGTCATATGGTTTCTGTTAGCCCTTTCCTAGTCTATTAAGGTCCCTCTGGTTTCCACCTTGGATCCTGACACACAGTTTTGCCACACTTGCCATCAGCTCCAGCTTCATTAACCACCTATAAAAGAGAATGCTTGATAGACTTATAAAAATGTGCTTTAGCCAGAATTTGTAGCCAGTATTTTTGTTTCATTGAACAAAAAGGAAATTTCCAGAGGACCTTAAATAATATCAGCCTAAAAAGAAGTTACCTCATTTCAAAAGAAGAAACAACACTGCATAATTTCTGCCTACACCTAGCACAGGGGGTTGGGGTTCTTTTGCTTGTTTGATTTAATATATGAATATACATACACAGAAATAAACTACATCAAGACATCAATTTAATAATGACCCAAAACTGGAAGCTGGTTTTATATACAACAACCAAAATTACTCTGTAGGTATTCCTGTCCCAGCAACTGCAACTTTTATTCAGGTTTTAGTTCTCAGTCTCAGGTTCCAGATGTACATTTATTTCTATGCTGAAGTTACGAACACTTAATTTTCTAAAAAGATAATGTATCAGAAATTTAAGGTAGTTCATTCTTTCACTGCACTCCATCTTTCCTACATTTCTCCCAGTAAAATTCCAAAAGCACAGGACAGCCATCCAAATCTTGAAAACCCAGAAGTAACTGCTGGAACAACACGCATTAGAAAAGTTTAGGTAAAGGGAAGTTACATTTACAAAAGCTATAACAAGGTAAAGTGAGAACTCATTTGTAATCTTACACAAAGAGCTGTCACAAATGAGGCTTTTTGGACCAGCACTCCACTTACCTGTGGAAAGAGCACACCTACTGCAGAGTTGCACTACTAATTTAAGAATCACCTAGGTTCCATAAAATAGTTCAGCACTTGAATAATTCTGTATCTAATTTCTACTTAAACAAATGCAGACACACCAGCTGCATTATGGAAAATGAGATGCAACTGTTTAACGGTATCATGAGATGTTCAAGGAAAGAAACAACCATTTTGTGAAATGAGGAGTAAAACACTTTTAGAAAAATGTCAGGACAGACAATTCTGCAGTCTTTCAGTACGAGCCAGATGCAAGTTTAAATGCAAGACAGACCTGAACTTGAATTAATGAATAAAATTTTAATTTCTATTTTAACTAGCCATAAGCTACACCAAAAATCAGATAATACTTGTCTATTGAAACGTTACATTAATCCCACTTTTTTGCCAACACATTTTGCAACAAGGAGATGAAATGTGGTCAGCACAACCACAAGTTTGGGGCTTTCTTTTAGGACTGAGAAGGCAGAACAAAATGATGGGGAGAATTTTAAAGTACTTCAAAGGGAAGGAGAAATAGCACTTTCAGCTCTTTGGAACCTACAAGGTAAAACCCTGTATTATCCCACCTCCATCACACCGATCATCTCTCCTGAAACAAAAGGTCATTCATCTGGAGTAGTTCACTCCTACTCCTGCAGCAACCACACGCATCACCAAGTGACAACAACACACTGCCTTTCTCCCTCTCCCCCTTGGGGTCCAACACTCACAGTTCGAAAAGCAAGAATTAATACAGTTCCCTTTCACGCTTATGAAAACTTTTCAGTTCAGTTTAGCAAGGAAAATGCCCAAAAAAGGCACTGCATGACATCTACTGGATGTCTGCCCTGTCAGGAAAGCCTTACCAGGCTGAAAGCACTCATCTTGTAATCATTGTTTAATGCCAGGAAAACACTTTACCTCCTCACCTTCAAATCAGAAAGGCATCGAGAGGGCATTTTTTTTAAAACCGTAATTAAGACTAAAAACATTTGACGTCAGTTTGACAGCTCTGAACATTCACCCCAGAAAGACTGAATTACTCAAGTCAAATGGTTACCTGTAATTTTGTATCCATATGCAGCCAGCTGTCCAGCCATATATTCACCATCCGAGTTATTGTGAGAACATCCCCACGTACGAATCCAGATTTTCTGCACACCAGGAATAATGCTGTTTGGTAAAAATTAATGAAAAAGGCAAGTTAGAGGATGAACAAGCCTCCCTTTAAGCTCACGGAATAAACTCAATGAATTGTAATTCTTCAAATATAAAATAAGCAACACAAAAAGTAACAACTCCAAAACAGCTGAGGGAAAACATTATTATTATGTGACTTTAGTGTAATGGGTATTAGGTCTAGCTGGGCTAGAGTCAACTTTCTTCACAGCAACCCATATAGTGCTGTATTTTGTGTTTGTGACTGAAACCAGCGTTGACAACACATTTGTGTTTTAGCTACTGTAGAACTGCACTTGCTTGTTTGCCACTGTGCTCCATCCCGCCACAAACAGGCTGGAGATGGGCAACAGGTTGGGAGGAACGTGAACTGAATAGCTGACCAAAAGGAGAATTCATTCCAGATGACATCATGTTCAGCAATAAAATCCGTGGGTTTGGTCTTCCCAAAACAGTCACTGCTCTGACACTGGCTGGGCACCAGTCTGCTTGTGGGAGGTGGCAAGGGATTGCTTTTGCATCACATGGGGTTTTTCCCTGCTCTTTCCTTCCCTTCAACTGTCTTCATCTCAACCCACTAGTTTTCTCACTTTTACTCTTCCATTTCTCTCCCTTGTGGTGGAGTCAATCACAAGTAGTTAGAAAAGAGTCAGAAAAGTGTTTCAAAATGAATAAGGCACAAGAGCTGTAGGATAAGAAGAGATTCAGTACACTGCAGTTATGTTAAAGCAACAACAAAAGCCCCATCAAAACTACACAAATAAGCAAACAGCAAACAAAAACAAAAATCCAAACACAAAACCTCCCACACCCCCCAACTTTCTGAAAATTATCCTATCATGTAAAAAGTAACCTTCAAGTAACTGCACTGAAATGAGGCCACCAGCAAATAAACTGTGAATAATTAAACTGCAACCCTGTGCTATTATGCCCCCCATTATGTAGCTCCCTCCATACAAGCCAGCTTTATAAATTCTTAGCTTGGTGGCCACCAGCCCCATGAATACTTGACAGCTCCCATCCCATCCCTTCTGGGTTACAGCCATGCAGCCTGGAGAGAGCACATACAGTGCTAAAGAACCAACAAAAACTTCTGCAGGAAGCTCTCACTGAAATTCCTGGGATAACTGCCAAGGAGCTCAAGATGCGAGTACAAGAACACCACACATCCTGGAACACAATGCTTCGCCCAGCCTACATGTTTTCTTTTCCATCCCTGTCTATGCTTCTTTTTTAAAAGACGCTTTTCCTTAGCTAGAAATAGAGATCTGTTGATGGAACATTAATGATCATTAAGTATAAACACTGTACTTAGACTTCCTACTGTCTAAACAACGCATGTTCAGCGTGCTTTCTTGGGTCCAATACACTAAAACACAGCCTGTTAGACAACGTATCATACCTGAATACTTTGGGGAACCAAGTGCTAGTGTGAATTATCTACAGAACACCAGTACATACACTCCTGGCACACCTTTAGGGGCATTCAGATAAAGATGCATTGTTATGCTTATAAAATCTCTTTTGAATGCTAATGAAAAAACAAAATTTAATTTCCCTGCAGGAAATTAAATTCCCATACGTATTTTATTTTCATCTTTATCATAAAGGGAAATTTTATCCACCAACTTGAAACTAATGGGGGGAAAAAGAGAAAAAAAAATCCACATCTCAGAAATGCAGTAGAAACTAGAATCAATAAATGAGTTGACCTATACTCAAATCAATTCCCCTGCAGCAGAAAACTGATTCTGATCTTATGGGAATCACAAGTAGGAAAAATGCAAAGATAGGTTCTGTGGTTATTACACACTATTTCCACTGAAATAAAACAGCAAGCTCAACAGAAGTTTCACTGTGCCACTTGCAGGACGTACACAAAAAAGGTACAGCCTCTGGAAATTCCAGGTCCAGAGTCCTGGGACTGTTCTGTCTGGAGCAGAGAAGGGTTGGGGTGATCTCATCAGAACATATAAATACCTAAAGGAAGAGTGCAAAGTGCACAGAGCCAGGCTCTTTTCAGTAGTGCCCAGTGGCACAACCAGAAAGCAACAGGCACAAACTGAAAGACAGGTTCCCTTTGAACATGAGGAAACATATTTTTCACTCTAAGAATAGCCAGCAACCGGCACAGGTTACCCAAGGAGGTTGCAGAATCTCCATTCCTGGATATATTCAAAAACCACCTCACCACAGTCCTGGCCAACTGGTTCTTGGTGGCCCTGCTCGAGCAGGGGGTTTGGACAACACGACCTTCCAACCTCAACCTTTTTGCAGCTCTCAGTTCTTATTTCTTATTCCAGATGCCAAAGGGCTACTCCAGGACTGCAACTCGAAGAGTTCAGCTTCTACTTAGGTAATTAAGATGAAGCGGAAAATTTTTTATGTTTTACACATAAAAGTGTTAACAGAAACCATTTTTCCAGTCTGATTATTCCATTCATGAACATCTCAGCAATAACTGACTTTTACAGAAAATTTGTCTAGGAAAATAAATTTACTTAGGATTTATTATTTATTCGTATTGGATTTTATAAAGATTATCTTACTCATTTTTATCTTGTATTCAGATTTATGAGATTATGAGAACTTCCACCTCATTTTTAGAAGCTGAGAGCGCATGCGAGAAACAAGAAAAGTAACAAGATAGGGTCAATGACTTTACCTGTCACTTGGGGGATCATCTTCCGTCTGAACATTTTTTTGTGAATTGCGTTTTCGCACTTTGGGGAAAACATTCTTTCTCACAAACTGCCGCTCGTGTGGTTTCAAATCTTCTGCTGATACAATGTCTTCAATATCCTCAAGCACTGCATCACAGGCAGCAGGCATCTTCAGGAAGTGTTAGAGAAGACTGGCATTAGCAAGCATCTGAATACAAAACCAAGGCCCAGTATCTACTGTGTATATTCTCATACAGAAAAGTCAGATATATTTCTCATATACGTGCAATGTATCATACACAAGTGATGCTGAGCACATAAAACCCAGCAGCTATCCAGAGCTATTTCCTGATGCCCTCTTCTCCTGATACCTCAAACACAGGCAAGGAGAAAGCCAAAAACCATATTGATTTTTAGGGGTTTTTTTGAATAATCTGCACCTTGCTGTCTTCTGATTCAAAATCCCTTCAGCTTCTCTGACATAACATACCCAAGATACAAGTATTTTTTAACATGTCAGCATCATAATAGCATAATGAGTGCATGTTATGGGAGGGATATGCTTCCACTCCCATCAGAGAGGGGAATGAAAGACACAGAATGCAAGTGCCTGTTTCTGGGCCTGTTCTGGCTCTTTTATCTGTACACTGAAAACAGGTGCACAGTATTTTTTTAGGACAAGATGTCCTCACAGCCTTTTTGAAAACCAACCAAACTATTTCTAGAATTCCTCATCCCACAGGCCTTTCATTTTAATAACTTCATTGATCAGGACAGCAAAATAAAAATTTCTGTCTTCAGGTACAAAATGTTAAACTTAACTAATACAAAATAAATAGATTATAATACATCTGAGATAATACACTCAAAGATCACTATAATCTAATTATATTTTCCGCAAGAACGTAAATACATATGCTCCCAGCAGATGTCAAGATCCAGATTAATTTTCAGGAATTGAAAAAGAAAGTTATTTGCTGAAAGAGCCTATAAAAAAGTTATTGCATTAATTACACACCTCACACTGTACAGTGTGTAATTAAAGTCTGATGTACCATTGGAAACTTCTTTTTTTAATGTATCTCAACAGTTTACAAAGGAAATCATGCAATGGCATTTCTCAGAGCTTGCAGGGAAAATACACTTTCCTAACTGGCAATGAAGAACAGAACAGAACAAACAAGGCTTTAATTTCTTTAAAGACAGATTTCAGGAGCAGAAGATTCACTACGGGCATAAAAAATGCTTCCAGATGTTGCAAATGAATTGCTGAAGAATGCAAGAAGTTAAACATCTGTGCATTTTCCCAGCACATGTCCTTCAGTCAATCTTTCAAAAGACGCTTCAAAATTAAACCTCACGTAACCTGAAACATTAACATCTGTGTTTAACTTAAAAAGGAATAGAATGATGTAACAAAGAAGATGTACATGCCACAGCTATTTAAGCATTTAGCATTCACCCAGACAAAAAAGTGCCAGGATCTGTAAAATACTGCAGCAAAGGATGACCAAAAATAAACAGCTGTGAAAAGTCCAGCAATAAAGAGTATGAGGGGAAGGTGACATCTCTTACACTACTTTATACCATGACAGTATGTACACATAGGTAATGTTACCAATTGAATACATGGAAGGGAAAAAAGGCTTTGATTTGTTGTTTTTTCTCTCTTCCAGAAAAAGATCCAATATAATGGAGCAAAGCAAATAAGCTTAGCTTATTTTAGTGACCCATGAAAGAAAGAATACAGCCAAACTAAAATTCCTACCTTTTTCAGCAAGGTCTAAATCCTCTTTGATAGTAATCCTGTGAGGGGCGGGAGGGGAAAAGAAGGGAAAAAAGACATGTAATGAACAAGCAGAATTAGAAGACAGAAAATCGTGAGTTTATGTCACTGATGTCACTGTCTAAGAAGGATTAGTTCTCCCTTTCCAGAAATACTTGCTCAGTTTGCCCTCATCTGGCTGGGGGCACACACTGACTGGGGGGCACACACTGACTGGGGGCACACACATGACAGGGGGCACACACATTACTGGGGGCACACACTGACTGCGGGGGCACACGTGACAGGGGGCACACACTGACTGGGGCACACACTGGGGCACACACATGACTGGGGGCACACACATGACTGGGGGCACACGCNGCACATGACTGGGAGAGCACACACATGACTGGGGCACACATAACTGGGGGGGCACATACACTGACTGGCTGGCAAGGGGGCACAGTACCCCCATTTCCCTGTGCCCTGAGCAGAAGCACTGATCTTTTTGCCCTCCTTCTACAGAATTTATATGTATCTGCCTTTGACGAACATGGATATCTCAGACCTCCTCCAGACTCCTGTCTTAACTCAGTGGAAAGTTTTGAATGAAAAAAGGGAAGGGAAATTAAGAGTGAATTTCAGGTCAGCTCATTCAAAACTTTGTTTGGTCGGGTTTTTTTAATTACTAACACTGTAAAGTTATAGTAAAACAGATGACTTGACACCTGCACTAATTCCATATGCGTGGGACAAGCAGGTAAATAAATATTCGTGCAGCTATTCTCACAAACAGACTGAAATCAGAGGCAAAAGCAAAATCAGAAGTTAGTGCATTCTCATACAGCCGAGGCGCACCTACGGAACTTTATGTTTGTATTTAACAAAATGAATGTTAGTAAACAAAAGGGGAAAGCCACAACAAAAGCTGTTTTAACGCCTTGAAATACACAAAGCCCCTTGCAGCAGCCCGTGCCGGTCAGCCCCGCTCCGTGGGCTCGCACACAGCGAGGGGGGACCCCGGGGGTGGCCTTTGGGGGGCTCCTTGGAAACCCACGGGCCAGGGGCGGCCGGGCCGCCCCCGGGAACGGGGAAGGAGAAGGAAAGGGAAAGGGAAAGGGAAAGGGAAAGGGAAAGGGAAAGGGAAAGGGGAAGGGAAAGGGAAGGGGAAGGGGAAGGGGAAGGGGAAAGGTAGAAGAGAAGGGGAAGCGAGGCCGCGGCGCGCCACTCACCCGCCGCGCAGGGCCCCGCCATGACACCCGCCCCGCGCGCCGCGCGCAGCGCTGACGGACGGCGGCCGGAGAGGGACACGGGAGTGCGGCGGGAGCGTGAGGGACAGCGGGGACAGCGGGAGAACCAGGGACACCCGGGACAGCGGGGACAGCGGGAGAACCAGGGACACCCGGGACAGCGGGGACAG
>VWZG01007480.1:640903-680504 GCA_013396735.1 Grallaria varia
GGACAGCAGTGAGAGTCAGGGACACCCGGGGACAGCGGGGACAGCAGTGAGAGTCAGGGACACCCGGGGACACCAGGGACACAAGGGACACCAGCGACACCAGTGACAGCAGGGACACCCAGTGACACCAGGGACATCCAGGGATAGCAGTGACACGAGGGACAGCAGGGACACCAGTGACAGCAGGGACACCAGGGTGAACCAGGGACACCAGTGACACCCAGTGGCACCAGGGACATCCAGGGATAGCAGTGACACGAGGGACAGCAGGGACATCAGTGACACCCAGTGACCCCAGGGACACCAATGACAGCAGGGACCCCAGTGAAATTAGGGACATCCAGGGACAGCAGTGACACGAGGGACAGCAGGGACATCAGTGACACCCAGTGACCCCAGGGACACCAGTGAGAACCAGGGGCACCAGTGACAGCAGGGACAGCCAGTGACACCAGGGACATCCAGGGACAGCAGTGACACGAGGGACAGCAGGGACATCAGTGACACCCAGTGACCCCAGGGACACCAATGACAGCAGGGACCCCAGTGAAATTAGGGACATCCAGGGACAGCAGTGACACGAGGGACAGCAGGGACACCCAGTGACACCAGTGAGAACCAGGGACACCAGTGACAGCAGCAACACCAGTGAGAACCAGGGACACCCAGTGACACCAGTGAGAACCAGGGACACCCAGTGACACCAGTGAGAACCAGTGACACCAGTGACACCAGTGACAGCAGTGCCCCCCGGTAGCTGGGAAATACAAGAACTACCCCCCAGCTCTGCAGCGCAGCCCGTGGGCAGCAGCAGAGGCGCCCCGGCTGCTCGAGAGCATCTCAGTCCTTAGGAAGGAAAACAGCCAGCGGTGAGTGCTCGGGTTTTATGTTCTCTAAAATAGATACAAGACATCAGAGAGGTTTTTTCCCCCTCTATTCTTGAAATTCAGAATCTGGCTGGTCATTTGTGAGCGACATTCAGTGCCGCTCAGAATTGGCAGCAATCCATTTTTTCCTGTTATATATGACACTTTCTCCTTGTCAGGTTCTCAAATGAAAATAGTGGGTTAAGAAACTCCCAGACCTGATGAAGGTAAAGCATTCTGCTGATCATTGCTCAGCTGTGGAATAATATCCAGGCAGATCTTACTTCTGCAAGAAAAGCAGAATGGGAAGATTAATTCTATTTGTTTATGCTTTTGTTTTTATCAGTCCATTGACCTTGCTATACAGACTCTTGGTTCACCTAATCCTGAGAATCATAAACTCCAGGAACACTAATGGCACTGTGCATTAACTGTGTTACATCCAGGAGGGGGGAAAAGAGACCAAAAAAAGAGACACATACTGCTAAATGTGATGGTTCTGAGCATACAGCAATGTCTCAGGCTACAAAAAGCACCTTGCATGTATTTCATATGTTCTTTCAACAACAAAAATGTTTGTGTGTGCATCAAGACCATGGTGTAACTTCCTCTCTAAGGCATTAAATCAAAAAGAATAGAAAGTGATGAGGTCTTGTCATTTGTAGGTGGATGAGTTCTTACTGTAGGTTCAAGGGCATGAACACCTTTTTTTCTAATTTTTTTTTAATTTTTTAAACTCCTTTCCTGTGTGTAAAGGAGTAAATAGTTGCCTATAATTCATCCCAGTTTTGACAGATTTTTCCAAACCCTTTTCCATCTGCTGGCAGCTGAGGAATGCAGCACAGAGGCTCCAGTAAAATCTCCCTGAAACTACTACTTGTACACTGAATAATGTTGAGGTGCACCTCAACTCAGGTCAGAGCAGCAGAATTAAGTGTTTTAGGTGGCTGGGTTTTTATCCTGTACCTCAGCACATCCCAAGTTTGCAAAGCAGATACAGAAAGCAGGAGAGAGAAAATGCCACGAAAATTGGCAATTAGTAGCAGATTCCAGGGGCAAATAAAAACTGCTTATGGCAGCTGTAGAACAGGGATAGGACAGAGAGAGATTTATTGCCATCTCTGCTTCAAAGGGATGTCAGAGAATACAGTCCTCCAGCCCTCCTTTATTATTTATTAGGAATATAGGGAGGATCTTTGTAATCTTCCTTCAGTACTTTCAGTGTGCAGAAGTTTGAACATGTACAGGTGCATAAAGAGAGAAAACAGTGCCTATCTCCTGTTGTGCAGAAGTTGACAAGACACACATGGCTTGCTCAGAAATGCAGCATTTAAGCAACCAACCCCATTACAGTGATTTTAGGGATGGCTGTGTATTCAGAAAAGTACAGAACCAAAACCAGAAAGGAAGTTTGTAAATGTACATCTGGTGCAAGAGACCATCAGAGGTGACTCCAGAAAACAGAACTTCTGTTCAAAGCTGCTATTTGGAAACTTTTGGAGAATTACCAGTAGGAAGGTTAAGCAGAACTGCTCTCATGTGATTTAATCCTAGAGTAACACAATTTCTATGATGTTTTCAAGAAGTCTGTTTCTAATTCATATGGGAGGAGATGGGATAAATAAATATAAACTTGTGTTATCCCATTTTCTGGCTCTCCTACTGCATCTCTTTACATGTGTCTTTTATTCTTGGTTCACTCTGGCTTAAAAAAACCCTGGTGAACTTATTGTTGGCATAGTAAAAAAACGGGATTGAAACTATCTGGTGTCAAAGGAGTGTGAGCACTAATAATGAAAATAGGAACAGGTTTCAAGAAACAGCATGATAGGCACCAAGAGTAAGAAGAACTCAAATAGGTGTATACAAATCTAAACTCTTTAAAAAATTCCTTTTTATTGATTCATTACCATACAAAATTTATTCAAATTACATCCATTTGAAGTGGTAAGATCACAGCTAGAGAACAGGTCACCCTTTCATAGATCTATTTACAAAACTCACCATAAAAGCTTTTTTTGTTGTTTTGTTGTGTTTTTTTTTTGTTTGTTTTTTTACAGTATTTTACAGAGGTTTGTGTTTTTTTGTAGTTTTTTTTTAAACTAGCATACAATGCAAAGCTAAATTAGATTAGTTTTTGCCCACGCACATTGGGACAAATTTGTACAAAAAAAAGGTGGTCTGTGTTAAGTCTTCATTTTCTCTTCCCTCGCAAAAGTGCCCCTTTGTCTTGCAAATCTTCATGCTCACACAACTTTTACTTTCCTCTTCCACAAGACGAAAACTTTAAATACTACAATTTTATTTACAGATCCACATCTAAAAAAACCTCTTAAAAAAATTACAAACCAGCTAGAAAATATTCTGGCAGTGTTTACAAATTAATTCTATTGTACAAAACTGCTAGATAACTAAAGTGTGAGTTGAGAACATATATCAAATTAAATACAACTACTGAATGATCTATGCAAACATTTGTACATATAAACACACACTTAACACTGTTAAACAGTTCTTTATGTGTTGCCCTTTATACATTTGTTATATTCCAAAACTCACACAGTCATACAGTTTCTTATTAGCACTGTGACTTCTTGCCTTTTCATGTGTGAGCTTTCATAGCAGCAACTCAATGGTACCAGAAAACCTGCATACATAATATTCTACTACAGTACAAATAGTCCTAATTTTCTGAGTATGACAGGTAAGCACAACAGTAATACAAACAAAAGGATTACACGGGCGTCATCTAATCAACATTACATTAATTTAGCCCAGAATGTGGCAAAATATTTTACACTCAAGAAAAAGAAAAAAATTATTTAAGACTTCTTAGAATTCCTCTGACGTTCAAAAAATAAATATTGGTACTATACTATACTAGCAAAGATCTTCAAAAAATAAATGCAATTCAGTTGATGTGGTACTTACAGTTATGTACTTTGGAAAAAAATTAGTTCCATTTTGCTGGCGAAGAGAATTATAAAAAGCTGTAAGCAGAGGAAGCTACCCCACTGAGATAAATATGATATATATTGAACAAACAAAGCTTGGCATAAGTGTTTTCCATAGAGGGAAAAACCCACAGTGCATCTCTAGTAGGCACTTAACACGAAGCCCCACTTAGTACCACAAAAATTCATGTACCAGTTCTAATGCACACGGGGGGGGCAGTAAAATTGAACTGTGCATCTTCTTTCTAGTTTAAAAAAAACAACCAACAAAAACTATTTTCACACACACACACGCACAAGCATTTTTAAAAATCTGTAGTTACTACAAGAAGTGGCAGAACTTTATACTTTTCAATATTTGCAATATACACTACATTTACAGTGTATTTTTTTTTATTAAAAGCTTTTAAGGACATAAGTATTTGACCTCATATTGAGACATATACACAGCTCAAAATGAGCATTATGACAGCAATTTAAACATTCCCACAAGTAGCTGAAGAATCCCATTTCACTCTTTTGCATTACTTCATATTTACGTTCACTGCATGTACAACCCATGTTGTGACACTCAAAGAGACATGCATTCTCTGCAGAAGGCACGACCTGAAATACTATTATAAAATGGTTATTTAGGACTAAAGCCGTTCACTGAGCCCTTCCCCTGAAGCCCACTTGTCACGGCTGGGGGAGTGTGAGGACCAAACACGGTTACCTGCCTGCACCTGCTGTCTCGCAAGGCACTGGAGCTCAGGGCCAAGGACAAGGCTTGGCTGTAAAAGCCTCCACTTGTTCATAGGACTTTAGGGAGCTTTCAATTCAAAGATCAGCACTGTCCACGAGCCTAGTTTATTTAATAATGCTATTTTATGGTAAGTAGAGGACAACTCTCAACGACGGCAGGTTTTTTGATTCCATTAAAAAGACGGCTTAGATAGGGACAGCATTTAAGACAATCAGCTGTATATAAATTCATCCACCAGTGAAGGAAGCTTCTCTAAATCGTAAGCATCGAAGAGGTCACTGATGCCTTCTTCATCCCCGAGGCTCAGCAAATAGTCTTCCTGAAGCAGAGGAGGCAGCAAATTCACAAACGGTCCTTCGAAGTTTGAGGGAATTTGGTCCTCAGTCTGCTGTAAAAGGTTGGCTGGAGAAGCCAACGGAGAGATTGTTGCCATATTAACTGAGCAGTCACCTTGTCCTGAGTTAGCAGAAGCCACTTCTGTAAGCGCAAGGAGAGAAAAAAAGATGTCACTTTTAATCTCAGTAGAAACGTCAGATGCAGATCAAACAAAACAACCACTGCATAAAGGCCCTTTCAAAAAGCCTCATTTCAACAAAAAAACCCAAACCCTCCATATAATTTCTAGCTTGTTTTTGCTATGTTACAAAGGGCTTCTCAAAAATCATCATTCTGCTATCACCTCTGACTTGGCGATGAAAGAATTATTTTACAAGATTTAAACAACTACGGAGGGGAAAATACTCAAAAATAGTGAGATACCCACTTTTCAGTGGTGTTTGTAGTCAAAAGTGAAACCTTTGTAGGCGACAGATGTCACTAGAGACACCGTGCAGCTGCATATACCCACACCCAGATTTCTGCCCCTTGTGGTGAGGTGGATCTTCACTGTTACTGTCCTGTTTGGAAATGCAAAAGGAACGAAATTGTTTCTTTCTTCAATTCTTTCTTCAATACTGCATCAACTTTGGTTACATATGATATGCAAAGAGGAGGCTTATCTGAAACAACTGATGCAGAGGAAAACGTATTTCCTGCTGCACAGACCAGAAATGCACAGTGAAAAGTCAATACCTTAGCATTTCACTTCTTAGAAAAATAAAGCCAAAAAGTAAGAGTTGGATATCTGCAGTTCAAAATGAAACCTTGAATGTGAGCTTGAAGGAAGGCCATTAGTATTACTAAGAAATAACATTACCTTTGGAAATGGTTTTGGAAATATTTCCATTGTGGTCCTGACTATAGGTTTTCATGGGACTGAGGGCATCATTTTCCTCCGGGCACAGGTAAACTTCAATAGGTCCTTGAGTACTAGACAAATGTATCAATGCACTCTGCTAAAAAACCAAACATCAGTAAGGTGTTACAACAACGAACTATGAGCAGAATATTGATGGTACCGAGTAAATTCTTACCAGGATGTCAGGGTTTGAACACATTTTTTACGAATCAAAAGAACCTGAAAAGAACCCCAAGCCTTTTTTATCACGATGTGAAAGGTTTGACTGATGTATCTTGTAGACTAGAAGGCAAAATAAAAGCTTTTTCCACTGTCTGTAGTGCAGAAATCTCAGAAGCCCACCTTCTTGTGTGGGGTATCATCATGAGGGACTTACAAAGGATTGAACTCCTAACTTTTTCTACAACCACAACAACCTGGAGCATTCTGACAGAATGGAACCGTGGGATGCAAGTCACAGGTTTTATTACTATTATTCATAACAATAATATTGGATGTATTTGTGTAAATGTTTCTGCTTGAAAAGGATGTCAAAACATCCTTCCCACTCCCCCAAAAGCCTTCAACACTTACTTATACTGAACTCAAATATCTATATGCAAGTTCACCTATTTATCAGGGAACGTTTCCAAATAACAACAAAAAAAAAAAAAAACCAAACCAGATGCCATCCATTTTCTTCACCCAAACTTATTTATGTAAGTCCTTCTGCCCCCTTGAGGCAGTGATTTGGATGGGGGTTCTGAGTAGCAGCATCTGCTAATTTATGCAAAAAGTAACATTTTTCTTAACTTTGGCACATTGATGCAATAAAGCAACATGACGTACATAGAAAACCTGCAAAGTTGCTATTTGTGTTATGATGGAGAATTGTAAATTACTCTGGTTACAAATAAACCTGCTGTCTTGCACTAGTAGTTTTCTAAAGGGCAGGAGCACAGGCATTCTATACCTCTTTGCAGATGTGTTTCAAACACATCTTACTGTGCCCTCTGGCAAAATGCTGCTCTAGTATTGTTCTGGGTTATGTAACACAACAGAGGGCATTTACAAACGCAGGGGACTCCGACTGAACTGGGATTCCCTGGGGCAGAAACAGCAGCTCAGAGTACTCAGAGTGATACCAGGGATCATTAGGGAAAAGGTGATGGGAAGAGCAGGAGCTGAAGAAAGAAGGTACTCTTGAGTGACTGAGGTATGCAAAAAAAGGACAGCGAAATGCAACTGCAAATGACAGAAAGAGACAGCACTTCACTGCCTGAAGCTGCAAATTAAATGAGGAAGTTGGGTATAGAGGATAAGGGAGGTCTAAGCATTAATTTTAATGATTGTGTGCATCTCTCTCTGCCTGCCTGATTGCACTGAATTAAAAACCAAAGCATAATGCCCAGGGGAAAGAAACAGGAAAGCAAGCAATGATAACAGTATATATTTATGGACGCTGATAAAAGATATCCTTTCCTCATTGCAGCAAAATGAAAAAATTTAAACTGCCACATCTTCCCAAACCTGCACCTAGGTTCAAAGGGGAAATTAAGGACACAGGCAGAGAAACAAGACAAGAAAAGGACAGAAACCATAATGGGCCTAAGCAAGTGCAGAGGCATCTTAGGAAAAGAAGTGACAAGGAAAAACACAGAGGTATGAACACATCATGGGGGTGTCCAGGGAGTCAGCTCCACCTCTAGTTGCTCCTCAAGTTAAGAAAATAGGTTCATTCTTTGAATCTCTAAACCAGCATCTTGTGAAAATTATTCATATTTGCACAACATATTTGGGTCTATCTTAGCAAGTGAGAATCAAAGTATCAATAAAGCAAAGATGATGTCGGAAGAAGGAAGGGCAAGAATGTATCTTAGGAGTAAAATTCAATTTCTACAATAACTGTAATACTTCAGAAAAGAAAACCCTACATTAAAACGTATGTTTCAATAAATTAGGATATCAGAAATATGAACCATCAAGATGGTTAAGGCATTGAGTTATCCATGAACTTTTAAACTAAAATAACAAAGCTGAATTTCCTGTGGTTTTACATGGTTACAAAACAAAGACATGTCAATTGTCAAGGAAGAGCTTTTCTTTATATAAAGCATGGCAAAAGAAAACATCTGCAAATAGTGTGAATTGCTCTGAAGGAACCTGGAAGGCAACGAAAAGGAACAAATAACAATTGCCCCATGTCAATTCATTTTTGAAGTTTCCCCTTCCTTTTTCAAAGAAACATCTTGGCAATTTGTAAGAGATGAATACAGGACTGTCTGCCTGGGCATCAGATACCACAGTAAGACTCAGGACACACTTGCTCCATCTACAGAAAACTTGTACATATCCTGGCAGAAAACATCAGGTTCTCCTTACCTCCACTGGGTCAGGCACTTCAAGTCTTGTTTCTGGAGGAGCTTTCACAACTATAACAGTTTGGTCTTTAAGGCCACTAATTTTGCGAATGTCTTGATATGTCACATAAGCTAATGTAATCACCGTTAAGGAACTTTCCAACCCAGATCACAATATATTCAGACTATTACAGGAGGCAGAAGTCGTTGAATTATTTTCCATTTTCTCATAGCTACATTGCTCTCAGCCCAAGGTCTTCTGTTCTCTGCACTGTAATTGTCATGAAACCCTGTGAGAACTCCCCATTGATCTAACAGCTGGGGCCACTGCTAAGTGAACCAAAGGGAGTTTCCATGCTAAGTGCTCCTCTCCTCCTTTACACAGGGAAAACTGCATAAGCTCAAGCTCAACAAGCTGAAAGTACAGACTGCAAGGAGCAAAATTTTTTATGCACGTGCTGTCAAAGTGTAGAGAACTGAAAATCACATTAAACTGTACAGAAATTATAGATGTGTGCTATAGAAGTGCATACACAGTATCACGGAATCATAAAATGGTTTAGGTTGGAAGAGACCTTAAAGATCATTTAGTTCCAAACCCCCTGCCACCAGAGCAGGTTGCTCAGGGCTCCATCAACCTGGCCTTGGACACTTCCATGGATGGGGCAGCCACAATTTCTCTGGGCAACCTGTGCCAGGGCCTGCCTACCCTCTCAGTAAAGAATTTCTTCCTAATACCTCACTTAAACCAACTCTCTTTCAGGTCATTCCCCTTTGTCCTGTCACTACATCCCCTTCTAAAAAGTCCCTCTCCAGCTCTCCTGCAGGCCCCTTTCAGGTACTGGAATGTGCTTTAAGGTCTCCCTGAAGTCTTCTCCAGGCTGACAAAAATAACTTCATTTCAGATTTGAGGGGCTTTGTAAACAAATATATGAAACATACAACATATTTAAAAACATAGATGCTTTTGGCTGGGGAAAGAAGAGTGGAGTGGCCACAATCACATGCAAGTGCTTCCAGCTCTTCAGTTTTGTCCCCTGTGAGGTATTAGCACAACATTTATGCCAGAGAAAAAACCAATCCAACTTATTACACTTTTTGGGGTGTAAATGTGTACTGTCTCTGTGCAGTACAGCAAGCCAGACTGCCCAGGCTCAAACCACCAACACATCTTCCATCTACCTGGGACCAAACAGGTCAAGAGGCAAAATGAGAGGTCATCTTACACCCAACTGGCTTTTATCACTCGTTCAGCAAGGTTTGCACAGGCAGAGTGCAAGTTACAGCAGCAGTGGCTGCCACCAGACAAACACAGGAAAGAACTGAGCAGTTTCCAAAGAATTCTCACCACTCAGCTAAAGGCTCCCCCACGCTAATGCTGGGCACGTCCCAAAACACTCAAGGCAGCAGTCAGTTACCTTCTGATTCTGTTTATTAGGGAGACAGGGAAGCACACCACCTAATGGTGAGGGAGAAAAGACCTTCAAAAGCAGAAACTTCACCTTTGGTTGCATCTCAAAATGTCTATAAAATCTAGTCAAAAGACAGTGTTCACACAGTTTGTATCCTTCTTACTGGTGGTTCCCATACCTGTTCCCTAGCCTCCGTAACTCCACCTTATTAGATGCTCTTTAAAAACTACTCATTATATAAAGTAGTGAGTTTTCACATCAGCATTTAATAAAATGCTTTCCTGTGTTGCTAATAGGGGGGAAATCCAATGAAAAGGAGAACTGGTTAGTTACAAAGGGCATTAACAGCCAAAATAAGTCATATAGTCCTTACGCAATTGAGTATTGCTATTACATTAAATAATTCAGACTACAATAGACATTTTGAGAGTTCCTAAGACCTTTATTTATGATATTCTATTATAGAGTCTCTAACCAAAGTTATCTGAAAATTTGTTGCATGTTTCAGACTAAACGGAATCCCAGCTTTATTTTCCTCTCTGTGCCTGTAACTTATATACACATCAGTTTAAAGTTAAACAAAAAAATAAAAATAGTAAGTAGTGACTACAGAACTCTGTTATCCTACTTTCTCTCTTTGCTTTTATAATTTATGGACACATAAAACTGGGGTTTTCTCTAGGCTCAAAATATTTGGAAAAAACCACAGGGCTATTGGATACTGTCACTTATTAATCAGATTCTGGGTTATACTCTGTGTGAACAGAAATGTAACAGTCTCCTTCACACACTTTTTTGTGTTTTTGCTTTTTTTTCACATTGCAGAAGCATTACAGGTGCAAGTTACTTAAGCAACTTTTATATCAAAATACACTAAAACCCATTGGCAAACTTCTTGAAACATCTGATGCTTTCTATCAGATTACTTAGAGGATTCCTCCCGTTATTATGGGGCACAGCAAGGAGACTGACCACCTCTGAGGTTTTGGGGAAAAAAGGATATCTCTGATTCTCTGAGTCCTCCGTCAGCAGCTTGAGGTCCAGGGTGCAGCTTTGGATTAGCTCATCCAGTTTCTTCTCCTCCTGAGTCAGCTCAGTGACCTCCTTGGCGAGGCCCTGCCGCTGTGCCAGCATGCCCCCATCCTCGGAGAGACTGCAGCCCCTGCGGACACAAGGGAGGCAGCACCCCTGTCAGACTGGTAAAACTTGGCCCTGGGCTCTGGGAAAGGCAGGTTTGACACTGCAGGTCCAGCTCTTAGTCCTTTCTGCCTAAACTGGCGAGTCCACATCAACGACTCTTTCCTGGAAAAGCATCTTTTTATGATGACAGCACATTTCAGAACTGCCACCAAAACGAAAAAGTCGAATATTTCTAAGCACTTCCAAAATCTTTTTTTTCTAATCATGCCCTGAAAAAAGCCAAGGAAGGCAGCAGGTACAGACAGATACTTAAAATCTTACTACCCCTGCAGAAGTGAATGAGCTAATCCACTGTTCAGACCAAATGCTGCTTTCTAATTTCCCCGACAAATGCTTTTAACACACTTTTCTCAACAGAAAAAGAAAACTTTATCTGATGGAAGGCATTTTGGATGATTCCTTGCAGCAAAGTGCTAGAATGGAAGGTGGGAGAAGAAAAACACCACTGCACTGTGACAGTGAAATCAGCCAGCAGGGATGGAAAAGGATAATGAATACTTACATCCACTGAATGTTGTTTTTGGATTTTTTCTTAATGAGATGGATGCCTTCCAGTACATTGGTGATATCGTAAATCCTCCTTTTTTGCACCTTGAGGACCTCTGCTGCTCTGTTCAAGTCTAAGACCCCATCAGGAGACTGGCTCAGCAACTGAATGAACTTCTTTGTAAGGAGGCCAAGTGATGTATCATACCGAGTCTTTTCTGAAGGAGATTTTGGAGCTTGGAAAGAAGGCAAAACACAAAAAAAAAAAAAGAGTTAAAACAGTTTCTCCTTCTGGTTCTGAAAGCAGATCCAGAAATGAAAGGATATATATTACAGATATTTCTTTCCTTTTTTCTAAAGAAATCTCTCAAACCTCTGCATTAAGACACAACTTACCACTGCCTATTTATTTGTATTTTCAGATGTACTTTCCAAAAGTCACAGGTACATAAGCAAATATATATATTTTTTAAATGCAAATATTTCCACTGGTTTGACAGGTACATATAGCAATATTCTACTTAGGCTTTCACCATGTGAATTCGTAATAGTATTTCTAGTATGTAGTTATCCTGGCAGCAAAACCAAAAAATCCGCTGTGACTCTCCTCCATCAGGCTGATAGCCAGCTCTCAACAGGGTTTGATTTCCCCTCTTGTCAGGTACATGTTTCACATGCAGTTAAGCAGGACTTAGGTGTACTTCAGTGGGTGAACACCATGACAGATTCCATTGGTGTTAGAGTCCACAGCTTACAGAAAACTCCAGTGACTTAGAGGAGATTGACATAAAACTCAATTTATAATCATCATTTTTCCATAACCAAACAATGCCCAGACAGGGCAAGAGTAACCACCTCTTCTAAATTATAAGTCAGCAAACAGCTTGGACCTTACTGGGCAACCTGCATTTTCCATGCAGAAATGCAGCACCTGTAAACTTAACAGATGTACATTTAAACACTTAAATACTTGGATCCAAATGATTTCTAATTCTGAATGTCCGAGGGCTTTCTGTCAAGGGAAACAAGCCAGCCATTATTACAGGTCTGCTGGGCTAGTACATCTCAAACCCTTCATTTGCCTCCAGTCTCATGCAGGATGCATTTTAGGCTGATCTGGAGGTCTTTTTCATGTTTTCAAGGATTGGATCACACATTAAACTGCAGAAGTCAGTCAAAACCGAAATCCTACTTGAGTGAACCTTTAGGGACTACACTGAAATATTTAAGAATATGGTGGCTTTTTAGTGAAAACCAAGACAATGCATGTTTGCAAAGAGAACCAGCTTGCTGTATTTCTGTCTTGGGTAGAGTCAAGGCTTGTCTGCACTGGGAAATGGAAGAAGATTCATAGAAAGGCCACAGTTGAAAGGGACCTTTGAGATCATCCAGTTCCAACCCCCCTGCTGTGGACAGGGACACTTTCCACCAGACCAGGTTACTCAGAGTTCCATCCAACCTGGCCTTGAAACACTTCCATCCACAGCTTCTCTGGGCAACCTGTGCCAGGGCCTCACCACTCTCTGAGTAAACAACTTTTTCCTGATATCTGATCTAAATCTCACTCTCATCACTTATGTGACCTTGTGGCTTTAGAGTAGGGTGATTGATTTGTTTTTCTTTTGGGGTTTGGAAGAGGGTAAGAGGATCAGAATGATAAGGGCAAGGGGCTACTTGTACCCTACCTAAAATGGCATGTGCTCCTCATCATGCACCATGATCTTTGTACAGCCTGATCACCTCTGCAGCAGCATCCTTTGCACCAAACAGTACTGAATTTGTATGAGAAAACACTTCATTTTAAAATAGACTTCATTTAGTCTAATGAAGTGTAGTGTAACTAAAACAACTGCGGTTGTTTACTTCCATGCTTTAACTTTGTATCTTCAACTAATTTCACTTTTCCTGTCTGCCTCAATGGTGAGGAGGGACAAGCAGTATCCCTTTGTATCTCCTGCTCTCCCATCACTACCACTACTGCCCCAGTTCTCTCCTTTCCCCATTTGCCTCCTTCTGCCAGGCTAATTCTCCTGCTCGAATCCCCCAAACAAGACAGCAGGTCTACAGCCCCCAGCTCCTGTTGCAGGACACAGCTGCCACTCTGCAGAAGCCTCCCCAGGGGCAGGAGCTCTGGCAGCCAGCTCTCCAAGTCCAACAGGGAAGGGAAGGCTGGCCTGACACCCTTGGCTGATAGCTGTGTGTTTGAGCCCATCACAACACCTTCATCCCTCAGCATCCCAACGCCGCGTCCTTGGCTGAAGGAGGTGCTGGGTGGGGAGGATTTGGGCTGCCCCGTGGGCAGAGGGACACACCAGGCAGGCAGGAGCCCCTGCAGCCCCTCAGCATCATCCCCTGCACGCTGCAAACGTGTCCTGCTGGGGAGCTGAGCGGGTTGTGTGCATGCCCAGGGGAGGACAGCACTAACACACCCTCTAAGCAAGGTCATGCAGCCCGCTGGGTTGGTTCACTCCACCTCAAGCTTGTAAAATAAACTCTCTGCTTGTACAGCATGTTACAAGTTCCCTTACTTTTTGGACTATCTGGACTTCTTGTTGCAGCTCTTCCTTTCCCCTTTGGCGTCTTCAGTCCTTCCGCAAGGTACTGGTGACCAGTTTCTCCCAGCTCCAGCCTTCGTTTTGCCTGTCAAAAAAACCAATGTTTGTAATGGATGGACTGTTAAGAAGTGTGTTTCACTTTATCAGACACAGTGTTGGGGCTACGGGAAAGGCAGACAGCAGTGAGCTTTTCACAGTGAGGTATCCACACAGGTCCCCAGCCCACGTGCATCACAAGGGACTCTGAATATTTACTGGGATCCTAAAATGGACTTAAATACGTCACTCACAAAGGCTAGCTTGAGGAGGGTTTTGCTTGAAAATCCAGCAATTTTTTTTTAAATTTGAAAAGCTGAGTGCATGGTGTATTTCAGTCTAGTCCAGATGTTCTCAGAGAGGTATGAAAGAGTTCAACCCTCACCTGAAAACAGTTTAGTCGAGAAAAACACAATTAATCTCTCCAGCGCACACTTGTATGAACCCACAAAGCTACTTTTCTTTTTAAAAACTCCTTGTACCCATCTAAGTTTATATGTACCCATACTGCAGGTTATGTTTTCACTTCACTGTTTGACAGGATGGCTTTGAGAGGGCCCATGAACTTTCCATCAGTGAAATACAAGACGTGGCATCACGAGCAGCCCTGGACAGCTCCTGTCCTCTGCCTCTCAACAACTTTTGTCCTTATTGAAAGTACAACCACTACATTTATTTCCCATTAACTAGCACATGTGTATTAAAGCTGCCTACACAAAATCAAGGTGGAGCAAAAGTAATATCAGAAAGATGAGGCCTGAAAATCAGCTAAACATTGCATTCAGCTCAAAAGAAAGCTGTGTGTATTCTGATTAATGAAAATAATTAATGAAACTGTTAAACTATGCAACACACAGACAAACTGCAATGGAAACCACCACCAATATGAATTCTATTCCTAGACAGAAACACAATATACTATCATTGGAAACAATTCTATACCCATCCATGCCACTCAGGTTACTGAAATGAAAACTGGGGATACTTGTTATGCTAACAATAGAAAGAACATTACCTGGAAGACAGAGGAAAAAGAAAAAGAAGTTTTGTGTCTAATGAAGTCTGGACAAGTAACTGCTTCTGAAGAATGTTGTTTATTCAGTTAGGCAGAGTAATTCAGAGTAACTCAGGGTACTTTATTTGCTTCTTTTTCAGACTCACCCCAAAGGGTTGGATGATATTCCGCTCCCCAGTGAACCAAGACAAAACAATACATCCTGCTATGGACTTGCAGACAGGTATTTCTGTATTGTGGATTTATCTTACACATTTTACTTAAGGTCTGCGACCAAGAGAATGCTCTAAAAAACATTAATTTATATGCATTTATTTATGGATAACTAACATCTTTGTATTGGACTCTCCTTGCAAACCTCAAAGTTATTAAAAGGCAAGTTAAAGCACATAAAGCTCATACGGTGTAACAGCACGTGCAGAACACTCAAGTCACTCTTCTCTACATTCTGTGCAAAGAGGCACAAAAGTCATTGGTGGCAGAGCAAAACCAAACTACATCCTGTTCCCCTGGCCAACACAGGACCGACCACACGTCCAGCAGCTTCCAAAGGCCTGGAACACCTCTGCTCTGCTCTGCTCAGCCCTGTAATCCAAGGACAGAGCTTGAAAAGGTCAACTGTTAACAAAAGCATCCAGCTAATATGTTTAGCCAACATAATTGGATTAAATTAAGATTACAGCTATTCCACAGGGAGAAATGCATTTCACACTTTTTTAAGTAAGTGTTTTTCCACCCTGAGAACTATAGGAGAAAAGGAAGGAGGGTGAAAAGGGAACAATTCAGGGCGTGGGAAGACTAGGCCAAAGGGATACAATTAAAGATAAAAGAGAATCTCAAAACCAGGTGTAAGAAGGAGGGGCAATGCTTAAGACTTGAAATCCAGAGATTTGCAGAGGCTCTCTCCATCAGAAGAGAAACTTGGGTTTGGACTATACATCAAAACCTTTTGTCTCAACTTGTTTGCAAGACACAAACAACAGTATTTTGCCTCTGCTTTTGTGGTTGAAGACTAATAAGTTTCTCCCGTGCACTTCAAATAATGAGGGAGAACACAAACAGCACCCCTTGGCTGCACACAGCAGCACAACCCAGTCTGTGTGCATATTACACACATTGCAGACAACATGCTCTTGTCAGCCTGAGAGAGAGAGAGCAAAACACTTTACAAGAGTTTAAAGGACCTTCATTACAAACAGGCAATTTTAGCAAACTCTGAGGAATGTTTCATTTCGGGCCAGATGTTACACGTCACTCAGCAAATGCTCTCTTCCCCTTCCTGTTGTACAAACTACATCACTGATAAGACGCAGAACTAAAGTGTTGTATTCTCTCAATTTCTTCTTTCCTGAATTACAGACCAAAGATTTTCTAGTGCCTTTTTCTTTGCAGGATCCTGGGTGACTCACAAGTTCTCCCTCCCTTCTCCAAAATTATTCATAGTGCTTTTCCATATCAAGCTTCCCTTCAGGAATCCCAAGATCTGTGCTCAGCAAAATCAGCACAATCAGTGACCCTTTAAAAAAGTATCTTGTATAACTCACTTCTGCTAGAGTACTATAGTAACTATATTATTATGTAATTATTATTGCATTATTTGTACAAATTAGTACTGTTTGTCTTCATTGCTTTGTCTGATCAATCATAGCACGCACAGTCATCTGACACAGTAACAAGCCAAAGGACACCAGCAAAAGCATCCCAATGACAAGGAGAGACGGGACGCACAGGGACTGAGAACTTCTCAGTGACATGAAATCCAAGTGCAATAAACAGAAATCTGATTCCTCAGAGGGACTGTGAAAGGATCACAAAACACAGGGGGCCATGAGACAGGGAAAGCCACAAACTGATACATCCATCACACCCAAACCCTAAATTTTAGAACACTTGGAAATTGCTGTCAGAACATTTTCATTACAAACATGAAGAGCCAAATTCCATTTCAAGCTCATGTCACAGCTCTTGGACCTGCGCAGGCTCTGCACATCCAATCTCCTTGGAGGCGCCACAGAAACATCCAAGTCCCCTGGTTCTCCCAGCAGGCATTCAAGGAATATCGGAGGAGCAGCAGTCTGATTTAAATACCAAAGGACAAAAGTTGAACTCAGAGCAAAAGCAACCTGGGACAAAGCCTGCTGAGACGGGGACAGAAGATAAAATAACTTATTCTAAACAAAGATGGGAAGAAGAGCTCAAAAGAAACTTCAGTTTAGGGTTGACTGGTCAGGAAAAATAGGAAGACTGGAAATGACAAAGCATAGCAAGGAATAAATTGTTTATATTAAATGATATTAACTGTATCTTAAGGCTCAGCTGTGGCCGTCTCAGAGCAAGGACTAAAATGGGCAAGTTAAGCAAGGGAGGATGACTAAGCCTGGCGTAGCCTCTAGAAGATACTACAATTGCTGGGGGCAGATAAAATGACAGCTTTTCTGGATGCCACAGCAATGCTGATATTACTGCAGAGGGTAGGCAAGCCTTTCCAGGGCATACTGATAAATGCTGACCACAGCAAGGAAGCCACAGCATAGGTGCTTCACCAACCCACACACACGCAGCCACTCCAAAATACAATTTAAAAGCTGAGGTTCTGGAGGCATAACTCTAGAAAGCCTTTCCAGAGGTCAGGAGCTGCAGAGAAGAAAGAAAACATTTTACAGGGAAGGGGAAATTAAACTCAAGCTTGATGAGGAAGGAACACAAGAGAAAAAGCAAAGGAATACAAGATAAGAAGCAGCAAAGGAATACAAGAGAAGAAGCAAAGGAAAACAGACACCTTGGGGTGAACGCACAGAAATACCCACACAGCAAGGAAGTGGCTCCACTGAACGAGGTGAGCCAGGCTGTGCATTTAGAACAGACTCAGATGAACAAACCCTGGCAGGTGGAGAGCCCTGTACCATTACCTTGCATTTTCATCCTGGTGTCTTACATGACCTGACCTGCCAGAAGGTCAGAGCATCTCACAGTCACCACCACTAATGTAATTCTGACACCAAGGCACGTGGACAGCCCCATTTGATGCTATTCCATTCTCTGCTCATAGAGCTACTCCAGCGCCATGGGATCAGCCTGTAAAACCTGTGCTCAGTAGAGCAGCCACTGCCAAAACGTGCAGCTTATCTTGTCCTCCTGCTCTGGTGCAGTACTTTGTGTTCTCCTTGCACTAAAAGAGGAAGGGCATTACAACGGTTGTGCAAGAAATAAACCAAAGCACAAGCCACGTTTCTGGCCTCAAACCAAGAGAATTACACCTATGCTGCATAGGAAATGAATCATCTGAGATCTTTCTTATTGCAATTTTTTCCACCAAATATGAAACAATGACTTCTTACTGGAAGCAATGGCTTTGCACTGTAGTAAGGTTGAAAGCTCCAGTTACCACTACTTCATGTTGAAATATGAAGAGTTATTTTCAGGAAACTGCGCCCAGTTTTCATATCAACTGCCCAAGGTGAGGAGCACACGTGTCTGGGGGCAGTCCTGAACCAGCTCCAGCCAACAGCTGGCCCCCCCTGCCCCAACATCTGGCCCCCCCCTGCCCCAACAGCTGCACCTGCCTGGTGAAGAGGGGATGCTCTGGAGACAAAACTTCCAGAAAACATAAGACAGACTTGCCCGCAGAAGCACAGACAGACCAACCAGCATCCGAGGGGTGGAATCCTGACACAGGGGTTTTTTGGGGGTGCCTGGATGCAGCAGGACAGTTTCCCTCCCGTTCCCTAGGAGGATAGCCAGGGCAGTGGTGGTAAGGCCAGACCTGCCACCAGCAGGGTCTAATGCCAGTCTAGTCCTACGACCTGATGCCAAAGCTGCCAGCCATGCACCCGCCCCACTCCCAGAGACACCACCTTCAGCAGGGCTGCTCTCAGAGCAGAGCTTGGGGGTTTCAGTTGTGGTTCACAGCAGTCATTTCTCGCCACAGACATCCCTCGAAGAAAACAAGACTGTCATAAAGCATGTCTGGTGCTGAGCTTTCAAACTGATGGCAGGTGGGGGTGGGAGCGCCGTGGGACACGAACAGAGAGGGGACAGGATGTGATGGCAGAGCAGCCATGTAAGAGACTTCTCAGTGCAATTCCTGTCCATTGCATTTGTATGCCACAATTACACCAACAGGCCCACTTGTTACATTACCCATCGAGATCAAAGTAAGCCAAATAAAGTGATGGTTTCAGCTCCCACAGTGTGGGCACCACGTCTCCAGTGGCTGCAGAGCTGCTTCCAGTGCTTCAGCCCTTAAGAAGACCTCCAGCCTCCTGCCTAGCAAGGCTGAAATTGAACTGGACCAAGGGAAATAAACCTTTTAATAATAAACATTTTAAAAATAAACATTTTAAGGTGCATCCTACAGAAAAACCATCGCAAAGCAGTCAGTCTCAAAATATGTTCTAGAGATCATTTTGACTTTTGTATTTTAAGGACTGGTTTTTAAAGTACCCTTTTTAAAAAGTCATCAACTTCAAAATAAGATTGGATTAGTTCTGCTGAATGGCTTCCACTCCATGTGTAGAAATTATCACAGCTACTTAAAAAAGAAAAACTTGCAAACACTGTCTATTGTTTGCCAAATTGTCTAGTAAACAAATAAGCCCTGGGATTGGGGGAGGAAGGACACAGAGCTGGAGAAGAGAATAGGGTGAGCTTCCTTGTAGGAAATGTCAGTAAATGCCATGGAGTATTACATAAACAGGCTGAAATTTATAGTAGCAGCATACCGGGCATATATATTGACATAGGAATCAGGAGGATTGCTATTCCTCACTTACAGAAAAAACTTTGTACATCTTCCTGATGTAGCCAATGAGACTGAATCCACACAAACTGAAGAGAGAGAAGGAGGAGCACTCAAAGCCACGCCAGTGTTATCTCAGCGTAGGTGCTCTGTACTGATGCAAGACTGGGCTTGCATCACAAAGTTCACTCACTAAATTGCCAGCCTAAGTCATAGCATCTTGTTTTCCTTGGATAGCGGGCTCTTGCAAGAAAGGACGATGTCTGTGGAATTACACTGATGACTTCTCTTGTCTGCACAGGTCTGTCGTTGGAGATTTCCCACCCTGGCACCCCAAACTTTCCTGTTCTCCACACAGAACACAAAGTTATACCGGAGCAGTGCCGAGGGACTGCATCACTTCACTTACTGAGAGGTGATTCACAGCAAACCGACCAACTTGTGCATCCTTTCAAAAGTTAGTGACAAAAAGGATCTGTATGCAAACCCTTCAGAAACCACAGCAGAGAGCTACAAACCAGAAGGCATCAAGTTTGAAATGCTCAGGTGCACATAAGCATTAGTGTTGGGATTCACGTCCCCAAAACAAAGTCAACACCCACCTTGACTCCATATTTTCAATTCGCTACCTGAGGTACGATGGCTCTTACATCTAACCACTTTTGCAATTAATGCCATTAGTTATGAAAAGTCAGATCTGAAGTAGTAAAACCTTCGTTTTGAAGTACTTTCTTAATTTGGTTCCGTACAAGTATAAAAACTGAACACTTAAAAGCTGAATGACCCAAAAGTAATAAATGGACTTTGAATCCATTTAGGGTGATAAAAATATTATCTAGTTTCCAAAGGTCATTGAGACAGTTGACAAAAAACATTCAGAAGACCCAGATGAGATGTAATGATCTGCATTTACAGAGTCCGATGATGAGAAATAACAAAGGGTGCTAAGCATTTACTGTAATGCAGGATAGTTCAGTACATTATGTAAACTGTGTTAGTTCACTTTAAGGAAGTCTCAACATTGTTCAAACAGATTAACCATGCTAAATTGTTTCTGCACCTACAAATAACTATAATGCTGACTTTGCACAAGTGATTGATTTATCATTTGCAAGTTAATTAAGCACAGTTTTGAAATGAAATTACCAGTATGCCATAAAAAAAATTCTGAAGTAACCTTGCAGAAGTTAACACAATAACCTCCTCCACATACCAAACCTCAGGGTAACAAAAATAAATAACAAGTGACCAAAAACGGGAAACATGGTTTACACATCCAAAAGTGACTGTTCCTAGAAGCAGTTGGAAAGGAGGCTCCAGATCAGCAGAAAGTCACAGAAATGGATAAAAGCATTAAGAGAAGAGAGCGAGGGAGAGAATCACAGGTAGCAGGGCCCTGGAGACACCAGTTGTGGCTGACAGGCTCCTCCATCCCAGATCTGGAGCTGGTACTGCCATCAGAAGGGTTCTTCACTGCACATTTCTCTGACTACAAGCTGAGCTTCATTTTCGCCGAGCCTGGGTTGCTCTGCTCCAGGAACTGGTGATTTCCTCCCTCCCCACATCAGGGTGGGCAGCTGTTGCACGTATTCCCATTGCCCAGGTCAGTGTGGCAGCAGCTCCCCTGGCTGAAATGGCACAGATAGCTGAGTTCTTAATGCTGTAAATGCTGTGTCACGTCACAAACAAACCAATCCATGGGGCGTTTGCTGAGATGCACATTCTCCCCAGCAGCATTTTATCACTCCATCAGCCACACCGAGGAGCAGAACAACCTGGGAGTGCTGGCAAAACAACGATAAATTCCTTAGTTCAAATAGGAAGTTTTACTTACTCCCATTGACAGAGAGGGAAGGAAAACAAGAGAAGGCAGCAGTTCATAAGAAAAGTGAATGAGTGCTGGTAGATTAAATAATTTGCATTTTCACATTTGGGTAAGTTCTGCCATACGATGCATGGGGCAATCTAAAAAATTGATGTGATAGCCTAATTTACAAGACAACATCCAAAACAGATGTGTCACTGCAGGGAATAAACTTCTAGGGGAAAAGAAGTTACAGTTGCTGTTCCTTCTCAGATTATGCAGTGTGTTTTCAAAAAGTTACCCGTTTTGGCTCTGTTAAGGCAGAAAATCTCAGGTCAGAGAATCAAGGAAGGAATTGAATCTATATGAAAACTGACCCACACCAGACACAATCTGTCCATTCCACTTTGTCTTGTTTCCGACATATTCCCTAAACAAAATACCTTGAGACGACTCTTCCAGAAAACTTGAAACTACCTTTAAGTCTCAAATTTTAAAATGAAGGGAATTCACATTTTCTTCCTAATGTGCCCTTTGATCAAAGAAAAGAATCCAACTTCCTAATGTGACCTCCTACATATCACAGACCCCAGTTGCTATGCTACCATAGCCAAGGGTAGGAATACAATTTTAGAATCCTCTTATGAAAGTTAAATGAACAAGCACCTGTCAGGAAGGACCACAAACAGTTTCCCTCACCAAAAAGCAGGTAGGTGGACTTGATGACCTCAAGGCTGTTCAGAGCTGAAATTACAGACCATAACTGCAGACAAATTAGAGCAAAACATTAACTGTGTCAAAACTTGAAGGTATCAACTTATGATTATTTTCCCCTCACTTACAAAAAAAAAAAAAAAAAAAAAAAATAANNNNAAAAAAAAAATTCTAATTTCCACTCAGAGTTTGCACTGGTTCAGCTTTCAGTATTAAGTTCTCAATGTGCTCAAGTTCAATAACTTAAGGTGACTTTTAATACCAGAATCATGTCACAGAGGGGCTGAGGTGGGAAAGCATCTCTTGAAACTATCTAGTCCACCTATCACTGCTAAAGGAAGGGGCAACCACAGCAGGATGCTCAGGGCTGTATTCAGTCAGGTTTTTAATACTGCCAATGAACAAGACTCCACAACCCAAGAGACCTATTCCAGCATTTGATCACCCTTGCTGTAAAATCTTCTGTTTAAATGGAATTTCTCCATTTCAATTAGTGCCTTTGACCTTCCATTCTGTTACTGGCCACCACTGAGAATAGCCTAGTTCCATCTTCTTCATCCCCTCCCATCATGTGTTTATGCTCTCCAGGCTCAGCAGTCCCATCTTTCTCAGCCTCTCCTGGTACATACAAGAGATATTCTGAGGCACTAACCACCTTCACAGCCCTGCTCCAGTATGTCCCATAACAGGGAGCCCAGAACTGGACCCAGCACCTCAGATGTGCCTCCTCAGGGCTGAGCAGTGGGGAAGGACCATCTCCCTCAGCCCACAATCCCTAATGCAGCCCAGAAGGCCACCAGTGATCTCTGCCGTACAGGGCATTGCTGGACCACAGGACTTTTCCCCTGCAGAGCTGCTTTCCAGCAGGTTTGCCCCAGTCCATTCTGGTGCCTGCAGTTACTCCTCTCCAGGGGCCAGACTTTGCACTTCTTTTGCTGAACTTCATGAGTTTCCTCTGTCAGCCCCTTTCTCCAGCCTGTCAAAGTCCCTCTGGACCAGGTTTGCACCTGGCAGTGCAACCATCAGCTGTACCAAACATCCCACCAAATTCTGTAACCTTGTATAGCAGTCTAGTCATCCCTTAATGTCACCTTTTTAAACAAAATATTGCTTAAGTAAGTTGCACAGAAGGGCATTTCCTTTAGACCTCAAACAATTTCTGCTGCCCTATTTAACATTACCTTCTATTTTCAACGTTTCCCCCCCTTACAAGCACTAGCACTGAATCACGTATGTTCCTTTAAGTATCAGCAGCACCAAAACTGTTGGCTGAGGAAGAAGGATCCCCTCCCCTGTGCCATTTTTTGTACATGCCAGGATGCAACCCTCGGTGCCATCGCCTCTCAGTGCTGTGCTGAGAGCTGGTGTGCAGTTGCTTGTCCACGACAGCCTTGCCAGCAGTGCTGCCTTCCAGGATACAGGCCCCTTTCATTGGGCATAGCTTGCATTCCCTGTTCCCTGGCATGCAACTCTGCCTTCTGCTGCATTAAAGACGCAGTGTGTTCGAATGTGCCCACAGAGCAAGTGGGGAGGGCTCCACTACCACTCACCATTCTGCTGGCAATTACTGTCAGTAGCACGTATTTTGTTCACTTCTGCAACAATGAGAAAAGCACTCCGTGGTAGTGGGGTTAAAACACTCACTGGAATCAAACAAACTTAGCCAATTTTTAATCCAATGCCATATTGACAGCTACTTTTTCTTTAAATCAAAATGCTTTACAAATACAAACATATTTCCTATCAGCCTCACTCACACTTCAGACAGCTGTATCCTTGCTAACTTTTAGCCTCTGACTGCAAGGCAGGAAAAGAAGGGTGAAGCTGGGAAGAGCTGACTGTTGGATGCTGCTGGTGAACACTTTTGGGAACACCACAAGCACTCTTTGCAGTGCTGCATGCAGGACTCATCCTCATAATTGCATGCTACTTAAATCCTACAGAAAGGGTTATTTCAAGACTGTTGGCCATCCCAAGTGTTCGGGAATTTTTATGGGTACTGGCGTGAGAGTGGAAGAGCGGAACATTAGCAGAGAGGCAAAAGAGACAACACCTGGACTGGAAGCAGAAACTCACGTGTCTATTCATGGCTTTAATTTCTATTCACTGTAGCCTGAAGTTCATAGAAAGTCCCTTTGGTTCTGGCACTGCTGCCTTCCCCCTCTTTTCCTTTTTGCTACCTGTCTTGCTGTATAACTGTGCAGTTATTAGAACTACCCCACAGGCAATGGACAGCTAAGTGGGATTTTCCAGAAGCCTGGAAAAGTCTTCCAGTGGAATCCAGCACTAAAATACCACCTATTAAAGGCTGCACTAAAAATTCCTTTCTTTAAATAACTCTGAAGAGAGAAGAAATCTATCTGAACAGATTTGGGTCCATGGATTCTTCCACAAGTGTACCTTAATCTGTTCGGAAGACAAATGACCATATGGTTTAATTGTGCCCTCTTCACAGAAACTGTAACTTTGTCTTTTATGATCAGTACACCTTGATCCTTTTCGTTTTCAAATGCAGTCCCACTTCTGAGTCATCTTTCCCTCCTCTCACACACACACTTTTCAGTCTTTCCTCTTCATCCTTTTCCTCTTGTTTTAGTAAAAACTGTAGGTAGGGCAAACTAAAATAGCAAGTTTCACAACTGGACATAAGACACCCTTAAATTTAGATCAAATAAGCCGTTCCAAAGTACACGGGAGCTTTCCATCCAGACAGATTTATAAAAGCTACATATAATTATGGAAAGGAATAGGATCGAAAATAGCCTGTGTATGATGGCCTTGCTAAGCAGTGTATGGATAGGAAGGAGGACAACCTTATTCCCTTAGCAGTCGGGGGAAAGGTAAGACAACTTAGGGCAGCCGTGGGAAGCCCTCACAAACCTGTAAGTTTGCTAGATTGCTAAAAATCCTTAAGCATGCTAGATTCTCAAAAAAAAAATAAATCCTCATTTTCTACACTAATTTTCCCCCAACCCTAATTCCAAATTATAATCAAACTGTAAATCTAAGATTACCCAAGAAGACTCAACCACATACCACTATCTGAGAATGCAGGTCCTTATCCAAGCTAAAGCAAAGATGGTCTTGGGAGAAACCTGCTTTGCCAGTCATGGGTTTGTCTTGGAAGTATAAAACTCAAGAGAAGGCAAAAACCTGCTGTCTTGCCTTGACATCCATAATTTCTACCCTTTCAGCAGGCGGCTGCTGGTGATAGCAGCAAGAGTCACCTCACTCCCGGCTCTCCTCCCACGCCTGGCAGTGGCAAGGAGCCCTCGTGCACTCTGTGCTAACTTGGAAGGAGCTCTGCAGCGTGGTCCTGTGCCTTCCACCGCACGCTGGAAACTCTGTGTCCGCCTCAGGTAAATACTCTTGACTGAATTAAATACAAGAAAGTAAATATGGCAGAGTTACAGTGCTCCTTGTGGAAAACACCAACTTCCAAAATAAACAGGAGTGCTACACAGCTTTTGCAAACTGCTCTCCTGCAAGTGTTTCAATGCACAAGGGGGCTAAAGAAGGTATTGGGAGAAAGATGGAAATGTTGGCAGCTGCCGAGGGGAGAGCTGAAGCTTCTGGCAGTGGGCAGTGAGTGTGAGGATTGAGAGATAGGTTTGAAATTGGGCACCAGATTAAAGCGATAACTCTTATTTTGCAGCCCTGTTAGTTACAGGCTGTCTCCAGAGCTAGTTAGTTATGCACTAGTTGGGTCTGTGTGCAGAGGTTTCCTTACAACCACAACAATAGCCCTCCTTTCCAGTCACAGCCGAAATTCAGTGTATTTTGGTGTCAGAGGCAGAATTCTACAGCAGCAAGGAATCAGCACACCCTGGGTGCTCCTGCTGCTGTGCCTCACCTCACCACTCCAGGGCTAGAGAGGAGACTGCTGTGAGCGCAGCCACAAAAGTCACCCTTCCCTGACAAACTCTGCACATCGCCAGCGGTCACTGCCCACCTGACTCAGGAGCCTTCCCACCTGCACAGGCTATGCAAGATAAGACCCCTGGCTGCGGTTGCTGGGGCTGTTGGTTGCAAAGGCCACCGCAGTTGGTATCCCCAGGGATTCTGTGACCTTTCCTGTGAGACCAGGACTCCTCTACTTCCATCTGTTAACAATCAGCCACATTAAAGCCCTGCTCAGAGTGACGGTCCCTGCCAGAGCAGCATGGCCAGTCTTTCCTCAGGAGGTCCGCAGTATTGCAATTGCACCACATACATAACTTCTAGGCACAAATTACATTTATATCCTCACCTCCTTCAACACCAGCCATCAGACTGTAATTAAATGACACGTGGCCTGGGAGCCTCACTCGGGGACCAGGAGCACACGGGGCAAGCAGCACTGAGAGAACACAAACTCTCCCTTTAAGCAAATACAGGTTTCCTCTGCAAAATGACAACGTTTTCAGCCATATTCACTCCTCCATGTACTCTGTAACCACTCAGCTGTCCCCCAGCCCTCCAAAGCTGGGGCAGGGACAGGCAGAGCACATGGGATCCCTGGGGCAGTCCGGCAAGGCTCCAGCAGCTGCACATCCTCAGCAACCCAAGCAGTGACCAACACCACAAAAGCTGCTATTTCTTTGCAGAGTCATTTGTTGCGTTTTGTTATGCACAACTCCAGGGGCTTGCAGGAGGTCACACATGGAGCAAGGTGTCCCATGTGTGGGGACAGGGCACCTCTGTCCACGCCATGTGGCCAGCTGGACCAGGGAGCACACTGGGCTGGAGGCGAATCACTCACCTGGCGTTAGCTTTCAGCTGGAACACGTCCCCAGCCTGGGGAGCACAGGAAGGTATGAGGGCAGCCCGACCCACCTGTTTGTGGCAGCACTGACTTAGGTCACTGTAAGCCAACTGTGAAACCCCAAAGTGTCTCCCAGGATGGCTCCAGGAAATCCTCTGTTGTGGGAAGCCCTTTTAGTAGCACAGACCTGGTCCCCAATTCATATTTTCCTTCCCACCCCATCAGGCAGTTAAGGCTACTCTGATTACGAGAGGATTACATTTCATTTCCAAGAACACACAGATAGGAACCAGGAGGATACTTTAGTGTCCAAGACAAACAGCCATTCCCATGCTGCTGAACTGAATGAAGCCAGCATGTTGGTCTAGGGCATGAGGAGCAATGGGAAGACCCCTGTCCCTTCACTCACCTCCTGCAGAAACCCACCACGACTGATCGCTTTGCATTTCAATCCCAGCATGAAGCTTGTGACCACCTGAAGGACTTTGACAAGGTATTTAATGTTCTTCTTTATGTTAAGATCCTCATAAACACAAAACAGTTTACGAAGCAGCACAAGTGCTTAACAATAGCATGGGACTACTGAATTTAACATGCTGAAAGGAAGCCTGTCATATCTACCCTAAAAGAGTATCTTCAGAGTGTAACACAGAAGAAACCAGAATCACAGTCAGTAATATTATCACTCATTGCTCACAGCCAGAGCTGAGTCCATCAAAGGCACTGCAGAAAACAAGGAGTACAAAGCTAATCAAATTCTACCACCTTTCTTCCCCTCCGTTATTGCTTCTCCCAAGATTGACCACATTTGTGGTTAAATGCAGGGAGTCAAACTTCCTATAAGCAGTGTTGTTATGGTTCCAGATTTCCACTGTGGTTCAGCTGTATCACGGCTCTGGAAAAGCAAGCTGGCATGTGCTCAGACTCTCTCACTGAGGTGAAAAAATTCCCCGCCGCAACTCTAAAAGCTTCTTTACGTGAATCCCCTCACTGCCCAGGATCCCCAGCACGCACCTCGTATCCCTGCTCCCAAGAAGGTCTCCAGCTCAGCCCTCACGAGACCCAAGGCTGTACACGTCTTTGTCCAGGCAACCCAAAGCCTTCCTCAGTGCTCCTGCAATGTGCAGCTCACATTTTGGAGACTGACAGTCCAATCTCGGCCATCACCAAGATGCTGCATGAAGCTGCCTGACCAGTGGCAGGGTTAGCAGCTTGTTCCCGCAGCAGTCAAGTCTTAAGATGACACAACCTCCACAAACTTAGGGGTATGCCAAGAATCTGCTGGTAAGTGTAGCTCCTCACAACAACAGAAGCTCCTGAGTTTGTCTTTTAAAAAGGATCAGCTCATTGCAAAATGGGCAGAGTGAAGCACGGTGGGTTTCAAGCCATTTTTCTGATGGGAAAAATCAGATCAGGATAACCATAATCATGTGACAGTATTCAAAGCAGGTCTAAGAAATTCAGAGTTTCAGCTCTGCCTCTAAGAGTCATAGGAAACTGAAAGCTGAAGTGTCACACAAGAACAAGAAAGCAACCAGTCATGGCCCTGACCAATATTACTATCAAAAAGATTCTGGTCTTACACGTGTTTGGTGCAGACCCACAGGTGGACCTGTGGTGACACGTGCATGAAGATCTCACCCATGTAAGTGGGCTGCTGCATCAGCCCTGACCTGCACACCCACGTCAGGCCAATGCACCTCCTTAGGCACACTCCAGTTTTTCCCCAGCAAGCACACCACGCACCCTCCTGTTAGATCAGCACCCTTAATTAAAGGTGATGGCCAGGAAGATCACTGCACCTCTCCATCCCGGAGCTCATGCCTACAGTCATTGGGGGGCACTCAGACACAAGGCAGAGGGACAAAGGGGACAAAAAGCATCATCTCTGGCATTTGGGGAGAGGCAGAACGCTTGTAGAAGGTGGTCAGCAATACCCTGCAGCAGAAAGAACAATACACTTTCACGTGGTCTGAGCAACACTAACCCAGGGGTCTGGAGCTGACCTTAGACACAGTATCTGACCCCAGCTTTTCAGGACCTTTCAGGACCATCCCAGACATGCAGGCTCTCCCTAATCATCGAGGCATGCTGCACTTGCATGGCCAGGGGGAGAGCTGGTGTGGCTCTGGTGGGCAGGTACATCTGCTGGGGTCTTTATGCCACCCCCCCTCTTACATCTCTGCACTATTATGCAAAGCTCCAGAAGTTTAACAGTGTTCCAGAACTGTTGGCTTTTTCCATTTCAACAAGGCACTGCCATCCAACAAGTCAATAAGGCAAGCTCAAGCATCTGATATTTTTAGCTAGGTATACTATAGCACCTCACTGATGCCTAGAGTTTTCTCCCTGCAAGGTCTGAAGAGGTTCCTCCCTTCTGCGCTGCTGGCTGAGCAGAGTTTGGGGACTGCTGTTCACAAGCTGAGACAACAGAGCTCTTCAAACAGCTGGGAAAGCCACATTTCTCCACTTCAAATGAAGTACTTGGGGCAGATATAATCAATCCCCATCTGATACGAGTGGTGCTGCTTCCTCATTTTGGAGGAAGCAGGGCAATGTTTCCAAAATGGCATTGAGGTCATCAAAAGAGCTGAAGGGTAGCCAGAAAAACACACAAACTACACAAACCTGAAGGGGAAAGAAAAAGGCTGACATTCTGATCTTTTTTTTTTTACTGAAAATGTAATGATTTGACTACTTTTGATTCACTTTAAGAGAGAAAGATCTGATTTTGGCCTTGAAGAAAGGAGTCTACCTTACTCTCTGCATTGCAGATGAGAACAATCACATTTTTGCTTGCTCTGACTTATTGCTAAATTGATTATTCTCCAGGACTAGGAAAGAGTGAGAAAGAATGAAGACTGTAATCACCCTTGTAAAATTCCTTAAGGTGAAAGGAGTGAATGTATCTCACTTTTCCTAGCAACCCTCTTTCCTAATTCTGAAGCAAATAAAGCACACCAAGGATAGTAACATGAACATATGGCTCTGAATAAGGGGGATTTGCCTGATTGTCTTTCCTCTGTTTTTTTCCTTTTTTTATAACGTATCAGTCTCTGGAATCCCCCGCACATTTCCTTTCACAGCAAAAGGGGTTTCTGTCCCCCTGAAAAACAAACAAACACCACAAAAAATGCTTTCTAAGTCAGTCCTGCCCATGGAAGGCTGTACCTAAGCCTGGTGTGCAGCCAGCAGCACACAACCTGTTGGCTGCTGCTGCCTTCCCTTCCCACATCCCCAGCCACGCGCCATGCCACCAACCCGAGCAGAGGGAAGGGCTGCAGCACGCCACGGCCAGCACCAACACCAAGGGCATCTTCACAACACCAGGGACCTCAAAACGACCTTGCACCTTTCTTTACCACCTTTCTCATCAACACCTACAATGCGTGTGGCTCCAAGTACAGAAACTGATGGGGCATGTCTTCATCTTGCACCTTCCTTCTCCATCCATGCACAAGAACACCCTGTGTTGCACAGGCTGCACCTCGAATGCTGCCCTGTCTGTCTGCAGAGCAGCTGAAGCAGAGGACCACTGGGAAGGATGCTGCTAACCCCTAGATGTGTTCCCACAGGGGCCCTGCAGGAAGGGGGAAACACGCCCTGAAGTTCCTCCCCACCCTGCCTGCAATCCAAGGAGGCAGCTGGGGGCACTGCGTGGAAGATGATCATGGAGAAGTCTGCCAGCAGGAACGAAAGGGTAACGAGGATGCCAAAAGGCAGTGGTCTGCAATTCTTATTTTTAAGTGTTTTTAAAGCAAAAATAAAACCAAGCAACACAAACGTGACTAGCAATAGAAATCAGAAAGGAAATAAGATGATTTTATAGAAAGCGTGAATCAGTCATACCAAAAGCCACCTGAATCTTTCCTTATCATATGCAATTTCTCATTTCTTTCATGTCATCTTCACAGTGTCAGTTTTCGAGAGAACAATTCTCAGCTCAGCACGACAGAACAGTAATACCGACGGGCATGCAGAACATTAGCATGTTATAAATAAACTGCTAATTTGAGGTGGGGAAAAAAAAAAAAAAAAATCATCGAGGCAGCTCTTATGATTAAGAACCAGAGAAAGAAAATGAGCAACTTGCTTATGCTTTCAGGACAATGTATTTTACAAAAGAGTTCTTTCTAACTCCTAATTCCTGAGGGGAAAATAGAATAAACCCAGTGAAATACCCGCTGTCGAGACAAAGAAGCCGGTGAAAATGCTATTATAATTTTTAAAGCCCTCCCTGCACCCACCTCAAGTAGTAAGTTGTCTTTTCTACCAGCTTAAGAGGTTTGAGCTTAACAGTACTACAGCAGGGTTGTGAGGGTTCAGCTTCCTCTCACCCGACTCGCAGCTTTACGTAACCCCCAAGACACACTTTTTGGCTACAGATACCACGCAGCTGGAAAAAAAAAAACAAAACACCCAAAAAAGTACAGGGTGCAGAAGTGTTATACAGCAGTTTGGGTCTGGGTGAGTTGGAGCCGCTCAGTAAAACTCCTGCCATGAAAAGCAGAACTTTATTGTGCCGGCGATAGCCCTGCACGGGGTTCCCTTCCCACCCCATCCCCAGCCTGCAAGGACAGATAACCCCACCCTGGGTATTATTTCTGTGCCACTCCAGCATTGTCACTCCCCACCAGCATGCCACTTACTAAGCATTATTATAAAAATTTCTGCGAATATCTGCATCCTGCACGGGCGGGGATAATGGCCTCATTGCAAGAGCCTTGATAAAAGCTCCCAACAAGACAGCTTTCAGATATGGCCACACAAAAGCCTTCTGTGAGAGCTGTAACCAACATCAATTCCCGCTACGTGAAGACATTAGACAAAGTGTGAACTGGCTTACTGTATGGGGACAAAAAACTGACTGTCAATGTGTGGCACCAACGCCGTCTAAAAACACAACGCTGGCAAGGCAAAATAGCACCAGAATACATACATGGTAATTGCCATTTAATTCTAGAATTAGCAGCGCAAGAAAACAAGTTCTGAAGGCACTATTAGGTTACTAGCATCATTCAAGACACTGTAATTCCATTTCTAGCGTTCCTGGTTGGAAAAACAACTTTAAAAACAGCAGATGTTAAAAACACCCAAGCAGAAGGTGATGGAAAGCCCAGTTTACATTACAGAAGTACTCAGAGAACGCAGCAAACCCTTCAGATCTGCTCCTCAGAGCATGTGTTTTCCAGGAGAACCATAAAATAGTTTGGGTTGAAAGGGAGCTTTAAAGGTCATCTAGTTCCCCTGAACGAGCAGGCACATCTTCAACTAGATCAGGCTGTTCAGAGACCCAACTTGGCCTTGGGTGTTTCCAGGAATAGGCATCTCCCACCTCTCAGGGCAACCTGTTCCAGCATTTCACCACTTGTGCTGTAAAAAACTCATATCCAGTTCAGACCCACATTCTTTTAGTTTACAACCATTACACCTTAATGACCATAGAATCCCCTGAGTTGGAACAAATCCACAGGATCATCAAGAACGACTCCTGTCCCTGCACAGGACCACCCCCAAGAGTCACAGCACGTGCCTGAGAGCACTGTCCCAAATCTTGTTGAGCTCTGCCAGCCTTGGTGCTGTGCCCACTGCCCTGGGGAGCCTGGTCAGTGCCCGACCACCCTCTGGGGGAAGGACCTTCTCCTGAGATCCACCCTAAGCCATGGCAGACAATCAGATACACACAAACCACCGTTCCACCTGTGGCACAGGATGAAACCCTACCACACCGTGCATCATTTTGTCCTCTTTATAAACTTATCTACTTACAGAATAGTAGCTTCCAGAATGTCAGAAGCCTATCAACCACAGAAATGGACTGCACCAAAATAATTACGGGGCCAAGAGGTTGCATTTTTACTTCCAGACCTGAAATTTGCCAGATGACACTTCATAAACGGGAGCCTAGGAAGGAGCAAGTCTACATGCTAGTTTGTTTCTGAACAACATTTGAAAGGCAAATTTGAGAGCTAAGTTTTACAGACAGCATAGTACACTCACCCTATGGAGAAGTGTTTCACTCTAAAATTACATCTGTACTTCAAAATGTGTAAAAAACATGAAATCCTACAGTACAGATTCAGTGGCTTGCAAGAAAATATATCTGTTACTGCACTCCAATTTTAGTAATATTTTGTAACTAACGGGTGGAACCAAAATTAAGACAAAGTTATATTCAGAGTGAACTAGTAGAGTGCACCAACAAGCCTGACGTGATCTATAAGAATTGGACTCTTGCACTGCATGGCGTGCACCACTGAGTCCCAACCCAGAGACTTTTAATGTCACCTTAATTAACAAGGAAGGAAATTTGCCAATGAGTTTCTTCCCCTGCCCCCCTTTCTAGCAGTAACTTATGCAATATGCAACAACCTTTGAACCAACAGCTGTACAACAAGCAAAAAAACCAAAACCAGAGTAGCATGGTAAAGAGGATAAAGTCTTTCATGCAGTTCATTAATGAAAATTGCTTTCAGAATCTATGCATACATAACCAACACATGCATACCATAACTTGGGGCAGGAATGCTGGAGCTGAAGCAGCCAAGGCTGAGCAAACACTTCGTGTCATCCAGTTTCCCAATACAATTTGTTTTTACCAAAAACAGTTGCTTACATGTTTTCTACAAGTTTTCATTAGATCTTTGCAAAAACAACTATTGCTTGCAATGTCGATGAGATGAGACTGCAAAATTCTGTTGTGAAGATACAGAAACAAAAACCAAAATAATAGCAACCTCTGCTTTTAACAGTGACTTGTTCATAAGAAGCTCAAGATACCCAGGACCCACCATCTGCAGTACCACAACTGCGTATCACAAGAAACACCCAATATCTTGCTAAAAATCAGGTCCTAGACCCTTGAAGAAAGGGTCCGAATATGCCATCAGCCTTGGGTAGTGGACGCTGGTTGGATGAAATCCTGAAAGTGGCTGCAGGTGATCAAATTAAGCCTCCTCAAATGAAGCAATGAAACTTTTAGAGGCAGGAATAAAGAAGAATAAAGAAGAGCCATACTTGCCCATGTAACTTAGCACACTCACAGAAAAGATGCCAGCTGGAGAAGGTGATCCTCAAGGCTCCACTTCCCATTCCCAGCTTACTCCTGGGCAAAAGACCTTTGGCACAAGGAGCCCGAGAGCTGCAGGGCACACATGTGCAGCAGTGGCAGAGTTCCATGTTAGTTTTCACACTCTAACAGGTCAGGTCAACAACTGTTCACACCCAGGAGAGGGACAGGAGGCTCACTGCACGTGCCATTGACCTTGGGCAGGTTCAGTCTGCAAACAACTACCACCACGTTTGCTATGCATTCATACCTGTACCAAAGGAAGGCTGAAATGCATGAAGGAGTGCACTCCTACTACACAACAGAGGCCACTTTCAATATGCTCTGGTTTAATCAACACCTAGTCAAGTTCCTGCCTTCTCTCTTTACAGGGCTTGCAGATGGAAACATTTACCACAGCTCACATTGAGCCCACAAGGCAGTGAGAACTCCACGAATGCCATTAGATCCAGCAAACGGCAGCAGCCTCCAAGCAGACAGCACAGCACTTCAGGAGACACCCATGCCAGGCACAGCACTTCCAAGGGTGGTTTTGGACCAGCTTACTTGGGGAAAACAGAAGTGAAATAGCTCCTTTTTAAAGATGTGATAAATTGGGCAATTTTGCCAAGCCTGTCTTCAAACAGAAGTGAAATTGAAACAGAGTGCAAATACCTCACCAGCAGCACCACGGCATCCCAGAGACACGGGCAGCCTTCCTCCCTCTGCCCCTGGGGACAATGATGGGGACTTCTTCTCCCCAGAGCTACAAACACAGTCCTGCTCTTGAAAAATAACGCAGGAAGTGATTAACTCTGCCAGCCAAAACAAAAGCCTGAAGTCCAACTTAGTCATTTGTGAGGATGAGAGTTACCACGGCACACACACACTCAGTGCTGCCAGCTGTAAGTGAGATTATTTCCAGAGTATAAAACCTGGAGATTTAGTTACTCTGAGAGCTTTCTATCTGCTGAAGCCCCACACTGGGCAGGGCTGGATCCATGTCATCACCGACCCGAACCACAGTCCCAGACTCTGACCCATCCTTAGCAGGAGGCTCCTCCACAAGCCAGGACTGAAGCCTGAGCACCCTCCAGACTGGCACCAGCCCTGACACAGAGCCATGGCCATCAGCCCAACACACCTGGGGGAGTGAAGCCTGGAAGGTGTCCTACCTGCAGCTACCAAGACAAGCTCACACCTTTGCTCTGCATCCCCCAGTCTCCCCCGTGGTGCTCCAGACAGCAGGGATGGGCTTTATAAAAGGACACCTTTATTTCAACATTAATGGCTTTCATTTCAGGAGAAATGAAGTGGTCTGTCACTCTTCAGCTTGGAGAAGATATGCGAGGACAGAAGATAATTAATCATAAACTGCAAAGAAACATATCAGAAAATCATTTTTTCCCTACTACAGTACCTAGGATGACCCAAGAACATTGGAGACAGGAAGTTCAAAAAGGAAAAAAAAAAGAAAAAGGCAGAAATGAAGACAATTGCTTTTTCCTTTCAAACAAGAGCCAAATCATGGATAGAACCTGTTGTTATGTAAGGCCACAACTACAGCCCGATGGAAACAGGGATTAGACAAAAATCACAGGCCACTGGTAGCTGTAAAACACTTTGTAGCCCCTGACCAAGGAAGTGTTCCCTGAAGCAAGGGCTGTCCTGTGCAAGCCTCCTTCTCGTGTTCCCTCCTCCGATGTTTGCCACAGGCATAGCCACAGAAGGAGTGGGAGAACCCTTCACCTTGCAAAATACAGCTGTTCCTAGGTTTAAAGATTGTTTTCCTTTTAAATGCTTGCACATACTCACAGATGAGCACACTGTAAAAATTAACAGAGCGGCACCAACGTACCTGGGATAAACTGAGGGGAAAGAAAATGCCTTTAATTGCTCAACCAGGTGAGGCAGCCTCTGCAGAATAAACTGGCCACAAAGTGACTCCCCATCCAGCTTTTCCGTAAGTAGGCTGATGGCACGAGGGAAATAGAGTCATAGTGAGAAGAAGCAAGACCAATATCAGCAAAAGGCGGCTTGGTGAGCCAATTTAGCATCTCAACACCACTGCACTGGAAAGCTCCTGTCTCCTTCATCTCACTCACCCCATCCTGGGCCCAAGATGCATGTCAGACCCAGTGCTCAGATCCAGCTATCTTCCCGTGTTAGAGCAGCAGAAAACCAACCCCTTAGCACAGCCAGATGTTCCCCGAGCACAGCAGCAGGGGAAGAACCCGCCCTGGCCATGGGCAGAGCAAAGGAGATGACGGTGAGGGAGAAGCAAGCCTACTTCCAGCACACTACAGCCTTTGGGTGTCTCAGCTGCTCGTGGAGCCCTGCCAAAAGCCCTTATCATGCCAGGGCTACCACGCTCAGCGGCTCTGGGGCAGATGGAGCCCCACCAGCACAGCTGGGCTCCAGGCAAGGATAGCGAGGGCACCATCACTAAGCCACAGGCTGTTCCTCTACGGCTTTATTAGGACGCCCACTTTGCACCAGATGTTTGTCAGTGTGGTTGGGGCAATCAGGACTGGTGCCTCTTTGAATTCTCCTCAGACAGCTGCGCCAAAGGACCGCGCGGACCTCCTTGGGTTCAGAAGCTGCCTGTTGCTGGAGGAGGTGGATCTAAACAAAAGCAACTTCCTTAAATGTTATTCAACAAACGAAGGTCCCAGACTCATGCTAGCATTTATTTCTAATAACACAAACTATCAGGAAAAGAAAGAGAAAAATGGTTCTGAATATGAGAACACCTGTGTCTTCACATACAAACCTTTTTATTCATGCAAAATAAAGCAAAGCTCCTAAGTTAACTGCCCGCTTCCTTTATGCAACTTACACATTCCTCCCCAATACCTTAAATCCTGGTTCATTATTTATGTCCTATTTGGCTTGTTCCTTTTCATAACACCTAGCAGAAAAATTGTGGGTAACCCCATTTTTCTGCCTTTCCAGCTGTGACTTGCTGAGAAGGGAGGAAGGAAGAGGTGCTTTCTAAACCAGCAGAAAAATGAGAGAGGTACCAAGTATTCAGTTTGGAAATGTAAATCCTCCTGCCCCCTTCTGAAGTATGCCGAACCAGCCTCTCCACAGCTCATGTCATCTAAAGGCCACAGGAGTTCTCTAAAGATATTGTTAAGAGGATTTAGCCCCTTTTAAAAAGGACTTACCATGTGGGTGGTGTCTCCATTTAAGCATTTTCTCATGGCTAAGAAAATGGCCCTCTTCTTAAAGGCTTATCTTTATAACCCAAAGACAGTAAGAAATTCTCCACTATTTGAATTAGAAACATTTTGAGCAGCTTGCTTTTATAGCAGCTCCATTTTGGAGTCCTGGGATTTGCAAATGGTAGTGACTTTCTCAAACCAAGCGAGAAGGTGACACCAGCGAGAAGGCATTCGGGGTACCTCGTCATACATTCATTTCTCCTGAGTTTTCGTGGGGATCCAAGCTCAGTCACAAACTCACTGACACCAAAACAGCATGATGTCAACTACTCCTGTGCCATATTCAAGGCCACCACCTTCCCTTGATGGTCTCTGGCACTTCCCAGACCTGCTGTTAGCTGGTTCAACCTGCTTGCCCAGCAGAAAACCATTACTTATTCAGGTCAGGGTTAATTTTCCATTCTGGGAAGCCCGAGAGTCCAGCAGGGAAAAGGCACCATCCTGTAGGAGGGTGCAGGACCACCAGCCCCTCGCAGCAGCACTGCCCCCATCTCCGGATGCTCAGCCTTTCCCCAGGAGCACAAGCTGATGGTTGTTTTGCAAGGGTTAATTCTTCATTACCACTCGTGTTTAAGCCATGGCAGTGGGTCAGATTCACCCAGTAACACTTTCTATTAAGTCCCCAGGAATCACAGAACAGCCCCTGGAGTTGAAAGGTGAGCAGGCTGGGTCACAGGGTACAGGAGCCTGGTTAGCAACCCCCAGCTGGCCACAACAGGCAGCAGAGGAGCAAGAAAGAGGCTTTGGACAGGATGGACACACATGCTCAGGAGATGGAGGCGTGTGCACTCACCACCGTGGGGTTGGAGATGCCTCTTGCTATGGACTGGGCCACTCTTCAAGGATTTTCTAGCAGGGTTACACATACACCATCACACAGAAGGTAACTCACAAATTCCCAGGGGGGACGCAGCTTACTTTGGCCAAAGAACCTTTCATTTGGTCATATATTCAAACACCTCTCTGAACAACTAAACTCCCATTGTACTGACCCTTTTCTGGTTGCACCACAGTTTATATTTGGAAGCCATGGGTGGGTTGCCAGTGTAGTTACATCTGCAAGGTTAGAGCATTTTCATAACCCTAACCAGTGCAGGTGTGCTGGCCAAATTTTACACTTATCCCTACCATCTTTTGCATAGCAGGGCCTCGTTTCACCTGGGGGTCTCGGACCCATCCACTACACGCAACTCAACTAATCAAGAGCTAAATTTATATTGGGGCTACATGCCTGAGATCACTGCCTCCACTGCCCAGTGTTTTCTTGCTCCTCTCACAGGTCCCTAATATCATCCTCTCCAAGATGCTCTGCTAGGAACCAAGGGGGAAATATCCTCACCTCCCAGTCCCAGAAAATCCTCTACAAGTTTTGAGGAAAACCAGCTGGGAGCTGGAGAACTGTGAAAGGGCTGGATCACCTCCCTGCCAAGCAGTTCGTGGAGCAGAAAGAGCAGGCAGAGCACTAGGGGGCTTCAGCCCAGCTTCCCAAAAGATGGGTCTGCAGCAAACCAGCCCAGCTCCAAGAGGGGCACTCACAGGGACACAGCTGTCAGGGCAGAGCAGGACGCAGAGCCCCTTTCCTGGTGTGTGCCATGGGTGGCTTATCACCCTGGGAGGTGCCAGCCAGAGGCTGCAGATACTGCTGGCCCCACCATGCTCTTCCTCCCCCACCCCACATCTCACCCCAAAGTTAATACAGGGGCTGAGGGTGCACCACAAACTCACAAGTTTCATGAGGACTTGTCTGCAGGCAGAGTCCCAAGTCCTGCTTCCAAATCCTTAACGTGGAAAGAAGCCTTCCTGGGTTTTTATGGCCAGGAGCTCCTCCCATCACAGAGGTAAACAGTATATGTATACTATAAAAAATAATAACAAATAAAACCACTAAAACCACACAAGATGGTCTTGTAGCACCCATTAATAAGAAATGTTAGGAGTTCCTGGGACATCAACATCCCTCCCACAAAGCCAAAAAAGCCTGCACAATTATTCTCCCAGGACCACCGTGTAACATATGCTCCTCTTTGAATTCGCTCACCGCCACCTTCTAGGAACCAAACCTTCCCACAGGACAGCCAAATATTTACGGAGTGGCCTGGAGCAGCCTGCTTGACACTGAGTGCCATTAGGATATGCTGAAGACCAAGAGCACAAGAAAAATTCAAAAATATCTGTTTTCTTTTGCGGCAAAGATGCTTATTTTAAAATAAAATACTAATAACAACATAATAAAATAATAATAATAGCAACATAAGAAGAAGAAAAAAAAGCCTTGGATGGCATTTAATGAGCCTTGAAACTTCCATCCCTAGCTCAGCAACCAACACCTGCAGGAACCCTTGCAAGGGGCACCTCCGTGCCCCTCTCACCCATCTCCCAGCTGCTCCCAAAGCTCTTCCCGAAGTATTTCAGAATTACCGCCCCATCCCAGACCTGGAGCATCCTCGCCTGGAGGCAGAGCAGAGGGAAGGATGGGGGGCG
>VWZG01007480.1:681639-705386 GCA_013396735.1 Grallaria varia
AGACGGGTTACGCGCCAAGGGCCTCCCGCGAAACTCGGATTTCCCGCCCTCTTTTCAAACCAAATTTGCATGGTCACGCCTCCCTGACGCGCCACGCCCGCCGCGCCGCCTCATTGGACCCCGCCGCGCCCCGCGCCGACCAATGGGACGCCGCTTCCACGCCCCTCTCCCTTCCCACTGGCCTGGACGCTCGGCCATGATTTGCATACCGCCCTCTGATTGGCTGCGGGGGCGAGTCCGGGGATTCCCCGCGCGGGAAGCCACGATCGCGGGATGGGAACGGGGACGGTAACGGGGACCGGGACAGGGACCGGGACCGGGATCGGGATAGCGGCGGGGGCAGGGACCGGGACAGGGACCGGGAGCGGGATCGGGAGAGCGGCAGGAACAGTGACCGGGACAGGGACCGGGATCGGGATAGCGGCGGGGACAGGGACCGGGACCGGGATCGGGATAGCGGCGGGGACCGGGACCGGGACCGGAACCGGAGCCGGAGCCGGGATCGGGACAGAGACCGAGTCGGGCACGGGCACTTGGACGGGGATGGGGACAGGGATGGGGATGGGGACAGGGACAGCGGCTCCGGCGGGCGCACCCAGCACCGACCCATGGGCAGGGTTGCTCCCGGGAGATGCCCGGTTGTTCCCGGTTGTTCCCGGGAGGTGCCCGATTGTTCCCGGGAGATGCCGGGTTGTTCCCGGGAGACGCCAGGTCGTGCCGGGTTGCTCCCGGGAGGTGCCCGGTTGTTCCCGGGAGGTGCCCGATTGTAAATCAAGGCTCCTGGACTTGTTCCCGGGAGATGCCGGGTCGTTCCCGGTTGTTCCCGGGAGATGCCGGGCTGCTCCCGGGAGATGTCGGCTTGTTCCCGGGAGGGGCCCGGCTGTTCCCGGGAGATGCCGGTTTGTTTTCGGTTGTTCCCGGGAGGTGCCCGGTTGCTCCCGCCCGGCAGCTCTGCAAGGGCTCCCCTGGTTCTCTCCGGCTCTGCTGGGAGCGGCTGCGCCTCCGGGGCAGGTCTCGGGGAGCCTGCTGAAGGTGTCCCGGCGCGGGCTGTCGCCGGGCTGTCACCCCCGGGGCTGAAGGAGCACCCTCCGCTTGACTCACGCTCCCGCATCCACCCATTTTCAAACCAGCCCGCCCGAGGCGTTTGGTTTATTTTTTCCTGCAGACAGGGAACGCTTAGCAAAATACTTCCTTTCATTATGGTCTGTACTGCCCCCGAGAAGTAAACCAGTGGAACTGTGTCCACCAGCTGTTTCTGCTTTGCTGCAGCGTCTTCATTTATTAAATGCCTTCCCTGTAGTGTCTGCATTTATCAAATGCCCCCTTAGAATCACGGAGTCATCCCGGTTGGAAAAACCTCCAAGATGATCTGATCCAGCCTCTGGCCAAATACGACGGTGCCCACTAAACTTACCCCACCACGCCCCCTTAACTCATTGAATGCTCCCCCTGCCCAGCAGCTATGCCCAATTTCCCTTGTTTCCACACACACCTTCCCTGCGACCAGTGCTTCCAAGAGACACGTCCAGGCTGACACTGCTGAGTCAGGTGGATGAGAATCCATTTCCTTGGTAAGTAAAAAAAAAATTAAAAAAAAAAAATCAAGGCTCCTGCAAGATGAACAGAAGAAACCTGGGCCATGATGTTACATCGTAAGGAAAGAAAAGCAATAAGGGAAAACACAGCAAACTGACAACAGCAAAAATAGAGTCCTTAGAGGAGACCTTTAAAGAGAAAGAGCAGCAAAAGACTAAGTATAAAAAGAGCCATGTAGACATAGCAGGAATAGCCACAACCCCAGGAGCAGAAACAAAGCACAGTCAAACTGAGGGAGCAAAACAGACTAACATGGGCTAATGCACAACACATTCAGAATTCACTTTTATATATTGGTTCTTTCATTACCTAAGTTTCTAGTAGCTCTTTACTCTGCCAAGGGCATAAGTCAAGCAGTTGAAATAAAGTAAAGCCAAACTATTAACAGATAAATCCTGTCTTGTTTCTTTGTGTGTTATTTTTCACCGGGAAGGAAAAGGATCTGGCTTTAGGCGTAAGAAAGGTTAAATGTTTCCAATAAACAAGAAAAACACTGTTGCACACAGAAGGATACTTTAACTGAACGGCAACAAACTTAGAAAGACATCTATTTCTACATAGGAACAGGAAAGAGATCCTTACCCCAGATTTACATCCGTAACCAGGTGTAAAAAGCTGGTCCCAGAATTGTGCACCAGCTGAATGGGATGGCCTGGAGACATCTCAACGGGAGGGCTGTATGTCCCTGTCTTCTGGAAGTGGAGGTTTCCTGTGACTGTGGGGAGGCTGGGGGATGATCTCAAGATAAAAAGGAAGGGTTTCATCAGAACAGCAACTTTGCTGTCCATAAACTGACTCCTGCAGAAAACACTGCGGGAGAAGAGGTGTGTTGTTTATTTCTTTAAACACAATTCTGTGCCAGACCCTTCAGCTTGCAGTGGGACCTATTAAATGTGCAATTCACTCGCCAGAGCTAATGGAAGGAATGTAAAGAAAGCAGAAAGTAGAACATACACAAGAAGTGTACAGAGGGCTAGATAAAGGGAGCTAATTGCAGGCCCATGGACCTCTGCTGGTCTGTAAAAAACAAATTGTCGTCTACAGGGATGTCATCATCCAGGTTGCAGAGAAAATACCCTGCAGAACTCAAAGGCTTGGGAGGTGCTACAATTCAGGCCAATATGGAGCTATGACTTTTCTTTCCCTGTGGGTATGGTACTGTGGTACTATACTGCTATCATTGTGAATATGGTCTTTATCTGTATGATGATAAGCAATTTTACCCACACAGTGTCATTTTAGGGAAAAGGCTGCATTTGTCCTGCAAATGCATTCAGAATTGCTTTCTTTGGGATTCTGACTAGTTGCAGGTAGTGGAAGGAAAAATGGAAGTTTTGCCTTGGTTTTTAAATGGTTAAATCTGATCTGGAGACTTGGATTCTAACATGACCTTTCCCATGAAGATTCTTGACAATGTTAAAATGAAGACTGCAAAAATCTTCCTGGGTGAAAAAAAATCTCTCTAAGAAAGGTTGGAATAGGAATAGACAGTAGAAAAATGTATAGCCCAGCATATAGAATACTTATGAGGACAGAAAATATACTGAACAGCTACTTATTCCATGAGACATGCCCATCCTTTATATTAAATGAAGAATTGTGCAGGAATGATGTTCACATAAGCAGGGACTGCATCATTGTGCACACATGCAAGGGGTAAAACTGAGACTGTACAGCCCCCCTGTTCCCCCACTTTCCTAATATTGACCTTTAAGTAATTAATTTCTTAAGTTTAGGAGCCTGACTTCACAGCATCCAAGGAAGCGTTGAGAAGGGAGGGATGATATTATGTGCTCAACACCACACATCTGGAACACAACCTGCATGAGAGCAAGTGGGCATCTGGAGGGAATCCTGAGAGTGATGGGCTGTGTGTTTCCTGCAGCGACTGAAAGTGTGACATCTCCTAATCTGGGTCATTAAAGAAGATGTTAAACACTGTGGGCCCCAGCATCAGCCCTAGCAGACACCGCTAATGACTGGCCTCCAGCTGGACACTGTGCTCTCCATGAAAACCCTCCGGGCATCACAGTTGAATCAGTTTTCATTCCACTTCACTGCTCACTTCACACAGCCCATGCTTCATCCATTTGTCCATGAGGATGTTACAGAAGACACTGGCAAAAGCCTTCCTGAAGTCGGGCTAGACCCCATCCATTGCTCCTCCCCACGCACCAAACCACCCTCCCTGCAGCAGGCAGTCGTATTGCTCAGGCATGACTTTGTCTTCATAAATCCACACCGACCACTCCAAATCACCTCCCTGTGTTTATAAATGGGTAATTTGTTCCATTGCCTTCTCAGAGGCTGGGGTGAGGCTGACAGATCTGTGGCTCCCCAATGCTCTTTCTTGCCTTTCCTGAAGACAGAATTGATAATTGCTTTTTTTCCTTCTTGTCAGGAGCTTCCCCCAGGCATGATGATCTTTCACAGACTATCCACAGTGGCCTCACAGTGACATTGGCCAGCTGCCTCTGCACGTGTGGGGACATCCCACCAGGTCCTATGAACCTGTACACATTTGGGTTGTTTAAGTGTTCCCAGCTTGGTTCTCCTCTACCTGGAATAAGTCCTCTTTTCTCTAGACCTCCCCACTGCTCTCTCAGGAAGCTGAGAATCCTGAAGGCAAATCTTGCCAATAAAGACTGAGGCAAGGAAGGCATTCAGCAACTCAGCCTTTTGCATGTCCTTTGTCACCAAGTCTCCCCCAAGATTCTTCCAGCAGATACCCGAAGAAGTATTCTCTTTTCCAGGCCGGTTTTGTCTCACTCCCTCCACTCATAATTGCTGTCGTAGGATGGCATCTTCTGAATCCCTGCTGAACAATTGTGAGCTGTGACATTTAGTGTTTTACTCTCAGAAAAAAAAACTAATGTCCAGAAAAATTGTTTCACGTCTGTCCTTGACCAGGTTTCAAGGCTTGGCCTCAAAGAAAAGCCTGTCAAATTTGTTTAAAGACAGTTTGTGTTCCTTTGCCTTGATTCTCAAGTAGCTTCATAGTTCTGGCCAAGAATGTCATGCAAAGGGTATCATGTAAGTGACATTTCAGACCAAATTATTTAGCTTTTAGATGGTGACAGATGATTGAAAACCTGGGTCTCAGAATAAGAAATGCTAGATCACCTTAAGTAGAGGCATGTCTACTCTCCTGGAGAATAATACGTAGGTATCCCTTCTAGGAAGTCTTTTAGGAATAAACATGAATGCTTAAAGCCTGGGCAATTCCATGAATCACATTTACACTTCTAAAATTTACAGGAATTATAATGATATTGTTAGAATATAGGCAAAAATTTAAAAAACAGAGAAATGAAACTAAAACTAAACTGACTTCCTTAGCCGGTAAATTCTACATTTAGGAGTGAAATGACTGCTATGAGCAGCATGTGATCTATTTACTGGGTGTCTTTACCTAACAGTCTCTGGAAAAATTTACAGGATTATAATCTCTAAATTTTTAAAAGGCATCAACATTGAAATGCCACTTTGTCAGAAAAATTTTATATACATGGACACGACTTTTTTTACCCTCTTTTCAGTGGTTTTGGAGAATGCAGCTGACCACCTGACTGGAGCAAGGGTGTACAGTAAAAGGGCATCATTTGGTAGCATCTCCTCATTATACCTGTGTAATATCCACTAAACCTAATTATCCAAAGAACTGTATGTTGGAGAAATTATTTCCTGGTCCAGACGAGTTTATTTTTCAGGGTTAATGGTGTTTTTTTAACTGTTGGCAAGGTTATCACAGTGTATTGGTATTCCAAATGAATCTCAATTCTTTGCACTGTATTTGTGTTTTAAAAGATTCCATATACATCTCTAAGCTCGTTAATGTCTTCCCTTTCTATGTTTAACTACCTACATACATTGGCAAACATGCAGTTTTGATTTGCAGCAAATGCTGCTTAAGGAAAATAAACCAGAAATCGTGCACGCATTATAAATTCTGTATGTCAGTGTAGTCCTGCTTTGGGGAGGATTGTAGCGAGGAATGTGGAGCCTGACCATCTGGAGGATGAGATGGAGGGGCACCCTGCCCCTATCATGGAAAGACAGAGACATGCACTTGACCTTCTGCGGGGTGGTTATCACCAGGTGACCTGGAGTGTCTGTGCCCTGCCGGGTTCGGGGGCTGGCTGCGTGCTGGGCTGTCAGCCCTCCTGCTGCACCGTCCTGCCTGTCCCTTTGGGACACTGTGCACTCCCCACAGTTCTCACCCTCTGGAAACACAGCCCAGCACAAGGGATTTCTCCAGAAGTGAGAAGAGCCGTGGGCTCCCTTCCCCCTGTCCACTTCTGACCCCGTTTGTCAATTCAGCCCGACTTTGCACGCAGAGTCAATGTCCACACTGGGTCCTGCACAGTGTCATCACACAGTAATCAATTGCAACCTTGTTCCTCTTGATCAAGTGCTATTTCAAACACAGAGCAAGCTAATGTAAAGCAGCTCTCAAGCCATCTAACCCTCTTAAGTCCACTCCTCAGATGTCCAATCAGTAAGTTCTTCGAGCCTTTTGTATAACTGAACCCGTTGCCTCCCAAAGGACCAAACAAGCCCCTTGTAATAATCGAGCCTGAACAACTGTTTGTGAAGAGACTGTGCACGCAGAGGGGATGGCTCTGCCTTGTCTCCTGGCCTTTGGGATGGCAGATGGGTGTGGGACAGCTGTCCACGCAGGCTCTGAGCCTCCCGCGCTCTGAACTCAAGGAGAAATGGCTTCGTAAGTTTTCTAAGACCAGGTATATAATATGGATATTATATGATTTCTTCATTTTTTGTATTTTCATATTAAAGGTTTTTATTTTAAAGAACAAGTTATTTAGGGACGTTTGGGGTGGGTGGCAATTTCAAGGCATTCTAGTAGGAATCTGTTTCAATTTCGAACTTCCTGAGTCTTCTCCAGTTTTCCTCAGTGGACGAAGGGCTGCAATCCAGGTTTGTGGTTCCATCACTGGAAATCTCTTGCTGAGGAGCTGCCCAGCCAGGGGGGAACAGCTCCGTGTGAGGCTGCCCACAGCCCTGCACTTTCCCAGGGCACAGGTTCATGTTCAAACGCATTTTCCAAGGTAAGCAGAAGACACATTTGAACCCAGGCCTCTGACATCCTTTGTTGTGGGCAAACAATGAGAGAAACTCACAATTTCTGCTTTGTGTGGAGACCTGGAGTGAGAACCCCTCTGAAACATCCTTCTCATTTTGCTGGGTTGGTTTTTGGGGGTTTTTGGGGGGGTATGAGGCCAGTTTTTAACTTTGGGTGCCTGTTTCTCTCCATGCCCTGGATAGGAAGAGCCTGGGAGGTCAGTTCAGAGCCGTGGATGGCCCCGGGAGGCACAGAAGTGTTGGCTGAGCCCACGACTGCATGGCAGGAGCCTGGGCTGGGGATGAGCTGAGCTGGGGACAGAGGGTGAGGAACAGCACCAATGGCCCAGGGACTGTGAGAATGTTTGATTCCCTGAGTCAGAGCCTGCAGGACAGACACCACAACGCTCAGCTTACAGCCCCTTCATCAGTCCAGCCCCAAATTACCTCCTATTAGAGGAAACAGGAGCAGAACTGCTTTACCAGGGCGCTGTCTCTTCTGTAGCTGGAAGACTTTCTGTATACACAAGGTCTCCTTTATCCTTCTTTAACTAGCAGGCTCATTGTAGGAAAGTTACGCTAATGGAATGTCTTAATTCAGTCCAGGTTTGTTAGGACTCTTTTCCACAGTCACCCAGATCAGATAAATCACATGCTGTATTTACTTTTTTGAATGGCTGCCTAAAATGTCTCGGCACTGAGTCTGTTTCTCATGATGTGCTGACTTTTGAAACTGACTCTTTATTTACAGGCTTTGGCAAAATGTTTAGGTTTATTATTTATTAACCAGAAAACCAACAACCCTTTCTTTTAGAAAGGTAAAGAGTTGCACAAGGTATACTGTGCTATCAAAATGACACGTTTTGTTCTGGATTTTTTCATAATTTCTATTATCTATGATTTGCTATCAGTACTTGCCATTTTTAGAGAAGGAAATCCTTTCCTTCCTTCTCTTTTACTTTCAAACATCCGTAACACTTCAGGAACTCATTTTGCATCAAGAATTTTTGTAGTTTGCTTTGAGATCACAGATTTTTATGTGCCTTTCTTTACTGTGCTATTAATTTTTTTATGAAACAATCCACTCTTCACCTCACAATGGGTTTCTGTAAATAAAGTTATACTCATCCTTATAATTTTCCTTAGTATGCCTGGATGTAACATTAGTTACCATTTTTCTTTGGTTTTAATTGATTTGCCAATTCAATTTTTTGCAGGAACATGGCCTTACTTCTCCAGTACCTGTCAGCTTGTCCAGCATCTCATGCTTCATCATCACAGAGGTGCAGCTATGAGAGAAGAACTTTGGAGGCATCAGAAGTACTTACAACAAAGAGCAACACTTTCAAATAATGATGGAATATTATTTCAGCACAGAAGAGCCTCCGAAACTGATTCTATTTAAACTACAGTGGAAACCAAGTTAGCAGGAGCCCAAGGCTTGCGCAGACAGTCAGAACTATTCCTGCAGAGCTCTCTTCTGCCCGTGCTGTCAGAAGCTGGGTGCTAACATGGCACAGTGCTTATGAAGACCCTTGGGAATTCCTGTTCTCTGACTTCTGGCCTCCTGTTTTGTCCAGAGCTGTTCCAAGGAGGTACCTTTTGGAGGCACCTGAACACGGGGCACAGGCAGAGCAGTTCAGCATCATCTGTAGCTGAGCCAGGCTTGAGCCCCGACCCTGAGAGCTCTGTGCTCTGTGTTATAGGCACAGCGAGAGCAGGCAGGGCTGTCACTGCCACCAGCAGAAGCAGCCCTGCCTTTCCCTTATCAGTTGTTGCTGTGCTACCCCTCCCTTTGCCCCTGCCTGCCGAACTGATGGGAGTTAGAGCCAGCTCCAACTTGGGCTGGGTCAGCCTTAGCTTGTGCTGGTTCCTGACCTGCTTCGCTGCAGCGCTCAATAGAGCTCTCTTTTGTGCCAGCACAGGGGTGGAAACAATGTGGAGGCAGGGATGGTCCAGATGCCTGGAAAAGTGGGAATGGAGGTGCCACCGGCTTGAAGAGTTCACGAAACTCCCGATTCTTCTCGGTTGTGCTTTGCAGGGGTTCAGTTGATGGGGTCAGTCGAATTCTCGCTGTTTTGCCATGCCCAGCAAGTGACCCCCCCAACCCTCTGGGCTGCTCCTGCTTTCCAAGGTGGAGCGTTGGGTTATCTGTCACCACTGTCACCACCGCAGGAGGGACAGTGGAGTCTGGTGGGCACAGGGGGAGCCGCAGCCAGGGAGAGCCCGGCTGGCACCGCAGAGCCCTCCACCGACAGCCCCGCGCAGGTCTCTCGTGGCCGAGCCCCAAACGGCTCCACACGGCGCCTTCCCGGCAGCAGCCTCTGCTCTGTAGGAGGGATCTCAGCAGGGCTGAGCCTTTCCCTCGCTGCTGGGTTTGACCTGCTGGAGGGCAGCTGAAGGTGCAAGATTACACAGACCTGGCAGTAAGAGCTGATCTAGTAGAGACAAGCTTGCATTACCCCTCTCTCCATCACTCTTCTGCACAAAATGCACGTAGGGGTGAGACCATCTGCCCCCAGAGGTGAGTGAAGAACCAGCTCCAGGAACAGCTGTTGAGTGGTCTCTTCCTCTCGGTTTTAATGCACACCTATCCCTGGCAAGGCCCTATCTGCCCACTTTTCTTATTATTTCCTTGGGTTGGCTTTTCTCAGAACTTCCTCCCACCAAACCATTCCGTTTCCTGCCACCACTTCATTGCAGTTGGCTTTGATTGATCTCACCAGTCTTTGTTTTTTTAAAATAAAAATGATCTCTTTACAACCAACTACCATTGCACTCCATGGGTAGCATTGCAAGTGCACAGATCACAAATACCAGGATAGTTGGCTACTGAGGCAGTGAGTTAGAGTGGTGAGATGGCAGAGACCCCGAATAACATCACAGAGGTGTGCAAATCTTTCTCCCCTGCTCTGCAGAAGTTCCCTGTGTATAAGTGGGGATGCAATGACATGGCTGTCAAAATCTTGTAAAATGATGCTGCTTATGGAATGGACAGCTGTGAGACAGAGCACTAATGCAAATCGCTTCCAGTGGGGAGTAGTGTCTGCTGAGATGCAGTCCGTGCCCCGAAGGAAAACCTCCTGGAAGCTTTTCTGGTCCCTCTGTGTGCCCGTGTTTGAGCACAGTCTGGTCATGCATGAAGATTTTAGGACTCAGCTCTCAAAATGATCAGTCTTGCTGTGCATCTGTAAAAAAGCCAAAGAGATTCAAGTCCATGACAACCCTCATTAGCCAGACATCAATATTCTGAGGCAAAACAGAGTAGCTGTTGGAAGAAGAATTTAGTTGCAAAGCATATTGTTATTTATCAGGGTTTACAGAAGGGAACCTCTTCTCTGATTCTAGTTCTTTTATTCTTTTAGTTTTTTTCTAAAGTATCATTTTCTGTTTTAATTGGAACAAAGATAATTTGGGTCTCAGATTTAATTTCTAAACTTAGAAGAATGGAAAATAAAGGCTTGTGCTCTGTTTTTCATAAACAACTTGTTAATTCAATTTCAGAATATTGTATGATGCAGGTTGAGCGAGCTGTGCTGGGACATAAATGCAACCTTGTGTTGGTCCTCAATTCCCTTTTATGTCTGACACATCTGAGACGATCTTGTCTTTCTGGGAAAGAGATGGCAGAAAATCAGTTGGGAAAGGAGCATGTTTCTTCAGACCTCACATTCATCTGAACTGCAATATGCCATTTCTAAGCTTGTAAGAGAGATGGGAAACCTCAGGAGGTTGGAAACTTTGGAGACTCTTGTACTGAGTTTCGTGAGTTCTTCATGAAACCACTTCATCAATCTTGGATCAAATGTTATGTCTCTGCATCCCAGGAAGTACTGTGGGTAAATATGCTGTCTCTCAGAGATATGGGAAGTTTCATGTTTGAGGTAAATGACAGCAAAGACAACAGGATAATTATGTACTCCTGATTCACCCAGTGGGGCAGCACTCCTGAAATACACAAAAAAAAAAACTGAGAAGCATTTCAAAATGTGCTGTCTTAATGTTGTTTTCTCAATCTAAGGCCTGCCAGAAGCCTCTGAGAGGGTGCCATGATGCAGAACAGAGAGACAAACACCGTGCACATGTACTTTACAGGTTCACAGGCTGGTGATGGAAGATACTGGTCTTAACTTAGCAGAGAGTTGTAGAAGCAGAAAGGGCCACCAGGACACGGGGTGGCTGTACAGGTCAGTCTCTTCCTTGCAGCTGAACTATTGCCTGACCAAATCCAGCCAGACGTGACCTCAAAATGGAAGTGTCCTGGCAGACAGAAAGAACAACCCCCCGATTATTAACTCCCCTATAACAAATGGTAGGTTTTTGTTTTATTTCCACATGCACTGTCATAACCTTATCCACACTCACTGACAGCTCTCAGCTCCCTTCCAATGTATAAAGTCCTGCTCACCTACCAAAACACCTCCACGCGAAATAACAACAAACAAACACACAAAAAGATACATATCCAAGTTTTCTCAGCTGTTTCTCAGAAGCCCTTTCCACCTACCACCAGTTGACTGTAATTTCAAATTATTGTGTAGTTAGGGTATCAAGGATTGTTGCTGAGAAAATTCTTACAAACTTAATAGCAAAGTGCTAACTAAGCTTTTTTATCAGCCAGGTTTCCGTGGTGGTGCCTGTTTAGGCTGGTTGTAATTTAAGGCAGCACAAGTATGAGGTCAGTGAGTAATTCTGTGAGTACTGATTTCACAGGAACAACAGCAGAGAATGGTAATAAACCAGTGCTGAGCAATACAGTTTGTCTCTGCCTGGGGTGGGGCTCTTTGTCTACACCAGGGCTGTCTGTTTGAAGGGCTTATTCTCCTGCTCCTCCAAATTACCACAACTCAGAACTGCCCCTGCACCTGCCCACTCGCAGGTGTCCCAGGACAGCCTCTGACAATGTTAATGGGTCACACCCAATTCACAGACAAACATAAAGGGCTTAAATTGGGATGCCAAGGAAAGGACTAGCAGAGGGAGTGCTGCTGTTGAGAGGTATGGAATGAGCTGTGGGCTAAGGGATGAAAATCATCTTCTGTTTCTGAGTCTTGACATTTTTTCCCTCTGTTGTTTTCCAAGGCTCATTTAGGTTCAGATGATGCAGATCTTTTGACTTTTGGGGCTGTGTTAATTGTCTGTGCAGGGTGTGTTGAGAAAAGAAGGGTTGGAAGATGCTGGGCAGGGATGTGTTTTTCTTCTTCCCCAGGAGGATGGAGATGGGTCCAAAGAAGGTAGGGTGAGGTGTGTGGGTGGGTTAATTCAGTGTTCTGCACTCATAAACTGTTCTGTTGTGTATTAATTTCCCCTGATCTTGTTTAATGTATAGTTTTCCTGAGGAAGAGCTTAATTTTTGTGTGCTACTGAACCATATGTGTTGCATCTTAAGCCTGAGTTTAAAAAATGGCTTAATTTGTGCCTTTTTCTGTAAGAGAGAGACAAACTAAGAAAGCTAGATGCTAAAAATCTCAAGTGAGGTTATCTGCCCAGAGACTTGTGTTACTAAGAAATTAAAGCGCATTAGGGAGCACTTCTGAACCTGTGTTTTTGGATTTTGGTTTGGTGCTCTTTTTTTTGTGGTTTGTTGGTTTGGTTTCTACCTTTTAAAGTGTTAGATTACTTGCTGCCATGGTTTGGAAACAGTCTAATTAGCATTATCCCAAACCAGTTCTGGGCATAGTTCATGAGCTGTTGCATGTCCAGGACCATTCCTGGTAAGCCATGGAATGTGGCTGTGCTGTTCTGGAGGACATTATGGATTATCAGTTTTGACTGATATCTCCTGTTCGTGCATTCAAGGAGTAATGTTTTATTAGACTATTTCACTGCAGTGCAAGGAAAGAAATCTAAACTTCATTTTACTATCAAAAGAGATGGAACATTCCCCACTTTTTCTGAGAGTTTACTCCTCTCAATAATTTGAGCTTACTGTCTGTTTTGAAGTATGTCACTCCAATTTCCAGTCACTGATTGTCATTTTAATTTTCTTTTCAGTCCTTCTTTCATCAGAAGGTATTTACAAGCTGTAATCAAACCTGTTTTTTGTGACAGATTGTTTTTCAGGTCTCTGTTCATAAGGCACTTTCTGTAGCTCTGTAATAAATAATGCTGCTCTTTTTGTGTCATCACACATTTTCAATATTCTTTTAAATAATGCCCTTATAGCAGAATCAAAGCATGGTTGGAAGGGACCTTAAAGATCATTGAGTTCCAGCCCTGCTGCTGTGGGCAGGGACACCTTCCACCAGCCCTGGGTGCTCAGCACCCCATCCTGCCCTGCCCTGGACACCTCCAGTGATGGGGCACCCACAACTTCAGCCTGTTCAAGTGCCCCCTGACCCTCACAGGTGATGATTTCTGTCTAATATCTGCTGCAAACACAGAGAGAAGAGCCCTCCACAAAGCTCCAGGTTCTCAAGTTTCCTTAGGCCAAAGACATGCACGTAGTTTATAGGGTCAAAATAAATAATTAACAAGGCTTTTGAAAATTGGCTAATGCATTTCTCTTTGTTATTAGCCCAGCTGGTCAATTATTTGTTACTCAGCATGCCCACTGACCATCCAGAAGTTTCTCCTGTTGTGCTCCTGACCATGTATAACATAGGGTGTTGAGTGCTAACTATTTACAACAGGCTTTCCTCTTTACCCTTTAGCTGTTAAATAGGCTCTTGAAATATTTGCTTGGAGTAATAAGTATTTTCAAGACTGTTTCTGGCCTTTCCTGTCCACAGTCTTGAATTGTGAAATGAACTGCAGGTGCTGGCAGGGGTTCAGTTTTACCTCCCAGCAGTGAATCACTGGGGCTGTCTCATAAGTTATAGAAATTTGCGCTGTATAAAATGCAAGCAAAACCCAATTTTCAAGTACAGTCACCTACTTAGGGAATAAATGCTGGGGTTTCCTTGCAGCTGGGAAGCAGTGGCTGTGTTTTGCTGGTGCTCAGCCCGCTCAGGATGAGGACCACAAAGCTGGCAGGCTGCTCACTGTCACACGGGACAGCCTCAGGCACACCCTGCAGAGGGACAGGGGGCTTTGGCTCTGAGGAACATCCCTGACAGCAAAGCCATTGCCATTTGCAGGTGGCAGGGGGTATGTTGTGCAACTGAGAGTTCACACCTACTGAACGGACCATGCTTTCTGCAGCAGTGTGAGTTTTGGATCCACAGCTTGTTTCAGGATTCTTAGTGAGCCGTGTCACAAAAATATTTTAACAACCTAGTTGGCTTTAATTTTGTTTTCTTCCCATTATGTCCCTTGAGAATATTAGGATTATCTGTGTGTTTCGCACTCTTTGCCATATACAAAACTGAAGATGAATGCTCTATCTTGAAGCAACAAATCTGGACTTGTGATAGTTTAGTTTTTTCCCTATTTCCTGGTGCCAGCACGTGTGAGAAACCAAAGGAACAGTCTGAGCAAGCAGTCAGCTCTTTATTGTCTGCACACCCAACCTGAGCTGAATTAGGGGCAAATTAGAATGGGAGTTGCTACATTAGGTCATGTTTTACCACACTGTACAGCACAGGCTAGTTTTAATCTTCCAGAAGTGTAATGTACAGCTCTGGAGTGCTGTTGCCAAAGTGCCCTGCCACTGCTATGACCAGGAAAATCTTGCAGGAGGGAAAAATGTGCCAAGCTGTGGTTTGCTAATATGATGGGGAGAAATAACTTTGCTTTGCCTTCCTTCCCCCAGAGTCAAATCTACAGTAGGGACACATGGCACAGTTGGCAAATCCAATGGAAATGGGAAGTAGGGGTTGCTCAGTTCATAGACTTTCAGGAGTCTTAATCCTGTGTTACACCCTTTTCTTCTGGACATCCCAGGAGTCAGGGTGACCCATGGGGAGGGCACAGCCCCTGAATAAACTCCTCTGCAGTGGCCAAAGGGAGGGTTTTGCCTGCATTGCATGGGATTTTGGAGCTGCAGTCCCAAGTATTGTCATGTTTCAGATTCATCTTTGTTTCAGATACCTCTTCCTTTCAGCCTGGGTGTGAAGATGCTTCCCCTGGTGGGGCAGCAGAGCCCAAACCACCCTTTGTCTTTTTCAAGATGAACAAATGGCTGCATCCCTCTGCTTATGTGACACATGCAAACTGCTGTCCTCTGTGCTCTGAATTTCAGCCAAAATTGTTGTGTTGCTTGGTTTCAAGAGGTCAGGAAGCTCTCTAAAGATCTCAGGCCAGGCCCCCAAAATCAGCAGTGCCATTTGGGACTGGAATAGCTGGCCCATAGTGGCACTGGGCAGCAATCTGTAAGACCTGACCTGTACGCAGCCTGGCTAGAGAACATCCATTTGGGTTGGACCAGGAGCCTCAGTGCTTCCTTCCAGGGGCAACTGGGGCAGGCTGCAGGAGCTCAGTGCCTGTCATGGGCATCCCCCTCGCTGTCAGCACTGGCTGGGCGTGGGGTGGGAAGGAGACCTTCCAGGAGCAGAGCAGGAGGCTGTCCCTGTTGTGCCCTGTCCCGTAGGATGTGATTTGTCAGCTCCTGTGTAGGGAATGCCAAGGATATCCGTTTAGGAACATGTCTGTGGTCAGCTGGCCAGCGCGTCGTGCACCGGCCCATCTGTCACCGCAGGAATTGGGTCACCCTCTTCAGGAGAAGCTGTTCTGCCCCTGTGGTGACAGAAGCAATGACCTCCTACAAAGAAAGCCTGCACTGGACCAGGAATTCTAACTGGGAGGGGAGAGGAAAGAAAGTATTGCTTTGGAACCGACTGCAGATCCCTGTTAGGTGCGTGTTTAACTGAGGCTCTGGAGCAGCTCTAATTGCACCTCGGAAATTATGCTGAAGGAAAACATGGAAAAGGGTTCTGCAAGTTATCATTAGCAAGGGCACTGCAACCTACACAAAGCACCTTGCCAGGACTAGCTGTCTCCTTGTCCAGCGCCGCAGGCCACCAGCTTCAGCACCTTCTGTTAATTCCAGGTACTGCCTGTGTAAAAAAGTGGTACTGGAAGGTATTTTTAATTTGTAGGTTGGCATTCCTAATTTGGAATTTCTTTTTCAATAAGAGTTAGAAACAGAGTTGATTTCTCATTTAAAGATAATCAGGTTTGTGGTTACAAGTATTACAAAGTTATAATGCCTATTTTACCTGTTCATGATGAGGGAATCAACTCTTGCTCTACAAGAAGTATTCATTTTTCACTTCTGTGTGTGTCTCAGAGCAATTATCCAATAAAATAACTTTCATAGGAATATAAATCTTTTCTATCCTCAGCAATTTTAAAAGCTAGAGAATCTGCCTTTCTTAAAATTAGGCTCTAATCTGAACAAGAAATAATTGTTACAAAAACCTTGTTTTACCTCATCAGATGGATCTTTAACCCCTGAATTTTCTGACACAAGCTCCATTACTGTGAGTACAGGATGAGCTTCTGAGAGTCCAGGTGTCCGTGATGCCTTGGCCACTTCTGCAGCACAAAGTCAGGGAAAAGCTGTTCATAGTGAAACTCAACAGCTTTTCCCCAATGCAGATACACAGAAAATGTGCAAAGCAAACTGAGAAATTAAGCAAGACTTCACTTCAGAGGTAAGGGAAGCATCTTATAGCTATAATTTTTGGTGCCTAATCTCTACATGCTGTACATATTCTCCAGATAAAGTCCAAAACTGATTTGGAGGAAAGAAAGCTCAAGTAGGAAGAAAAAAGGAAAGACAAATCCTTCTAAAATGAAACTTGCTGAGGATTTGGGGCCATGGAGGTCACTTCTGGCTTTATAGCCAGCGGGTCTCTTACAGCAGTGTGTGAGTGAAGCTTTCAGTTACATTAGCCCTTTCCATTGCTTCTTTCACATCGGGCTCTTAAATCCCCCAAACCATTTAACAGAATCATCACTTGAACAAGACAACAGTCACTGAAACTCGGTACCATTGGACTTAATCTAGCAAACTGCCTCATTGCTGACCAATGCGCTCCTTAGATGAGCCACTAAAACGGGCAGTGGAACTTTCAGCAAAGACAAGCTCATGACATTTCTGCCAGCCCGGGCACAGGACTTGTTGCTTGTGGTAAGGGAGCTGAGCTTTGAAAGAGGAGCTGAATAGGAGGACTGAGGTGGACAGGAAAATATTCTGGCAGCTGCAATCAGGCTATCCAGGTAACATCAAGCTCCTCAGTGCATGGGGGCTTTGTGTGCTCTTCTGTTGCACTGTTCCAAAGGCACCTGGAGGCCCAGTTTTCTCTGCATCGTCTTAGCCTGGTAGGAAATGCATGCTGTGCTAGGAGATTGGTCTAGCAGGACCACCAGTGTAGCTGAACACTTATTTGGATGCCCAGCTTTATAGCAGGGCAGATGATTACTTTTTATTTTTGGGCACTGCTAAGAAACCGGGAATTCATTCACATATGGCCACTTAACACTGGAGGCATGGTGCTCTCTCTGAGCAATTGTTAATGCAGACAATGGTCAAATTCACGTAAATTGTTTCCCTTAACCAGGTCTTAGGACAGCCAGAAGATATGCCAACATCCATGGTGAGTTTACAAAACATCTGCTGACAGGAGACTTGGAATATGAAGGTTTCTCGTCCTTGCTTTTCTTTATCATGTTTTTCTTTGGTGGTCCTGGCTTGGGGCAGTGACCCAGACTGCTCCATCCAGGAGGGTCTGATGCAAGGCTGCCTTTAAAACAAACATGCTCAGTGTTTTACTGCTCGGTCAGCAGGGGTCCTGCCTTTGCCAGGGATGAAAATACGCTGAAGGGTCTCCTTGTTAATTGGGTCGTGTTCTTTCTGGTAGGAGTTCACTGGGTGTTGAATCGAGTCCTGTACCCCACACGTATAAATATTGCACACATAATAACAACCACAGCAGCAATATGTAGACTGCTTATTTTCGGCGTGCCAAGCAGCTGCGTTGCTGGAGGAAGCCCCTGTTTTCTGGGTGTTACACAAGGCCAGGATAAAGCAGGCAGTCCAGCTGAAGGGCTAATGATCTAAGTAGGAGGCAGGATTCAAAGCTGGATATAGACCAGCTGGCACTGAAGGCCAAGGAAACAATAAGACAGCACTAATCAGTGAATGTGCTGTGATCTCAGCATAACAACTCTCTGTTGACAAGCTTTCAGTAGAGAAGCATTTCCCCCTCCCCCTTGAAACAATAAGAAACAAAAAAGTTTGAAGAAGTAATTAAAAAGAGGATAGTATATTAATCTTGTGCGGTTATTGGGGTCAACTCCTAATTGTAAAATGGCAAGTTCAGGAGAAAACCCAAGAGTGCTTGTTTGGAAATCTAACATAAGGGCTAACGCTTGTCTTAGGGTGGATGAATAGACAATGGGAACCTAGAAAAGGAAGAATGACACAAGACAGAGTGAAACGGAATAGGCAAAAATAAGAGTGACATGTTCAAAGAGGTTAATTTGGGAAATAAACTTTCCAGTCACGCTCTGAAAGAACAAGTGTAAATTTGCTAATGCTGCAGGAAAAAAGTTTCAATAATCACAACAAGAGACAGTGAGAGGGAAGAGATTTTAGCTGAGCTTGTGTTAACCACATCTCTACAAGTGCCCACTCAGAGTAATGAAGTACTAATTTAAAATAGAAAAAGGCAATTTCTATGAAAAAAAGTCTTTACAATCCAGAATTTCTTAAAGTAACATAATTAATATATTGGTCATCTTAAATAATACTCATTAGCTTCAAACCATACTTATCCCTAATTTCTTTTTTCCTTTGGACATTACTTGAAAAAGTGACTATGTTGAACTATAAGAGTAACGCACATAATTAGACCTCAGTAACTGTGTACTGAGGGACAAAGTGTTCAGTCAGCACAGGTGTTACCAGATATCTTATTCAGGCTATACATGTTGCTGAGCAGTGGATTTATCTAACAGGGTTATTTGATAGCATTAGTGGACAAAAAACTATGTAGGTCTTGGCTCTCTAAATCCATGCTCTGGTGCTGAATGATTGCTGCGATGTAACTGAATCTTTTCCATGGGACTTTTAACTCCAGTTGAAGGGGCTTGTTCCTTATACCAGTTCCATTTTTCTTTCTATAAAATTGTAGTATTACTCCTACAGCTTGAAAAGCACTAAAATAATTTTCTGCTGACTGTAACTCCTAGCTAGTTTCAACATTTTCCCCCCCCACACACTTACATTTAGTGCAAAAGGGATTTCTAGGGAAAATCATGTAAGGAATTGGAACAATTAAGTTTGTGGAAGTTGCTTTTCTCTGTGCTGTGCAGTTACCCCTCTAGGTGGTAGCAGAGAACAAACTCTAAGGGAGTTGCCCTGTCAAGGCAGGGATGATACTAAAAAAAAAATGCTGCTGGTGAATTGCAATTTAAACAGGCTGAAAAGTCACCCCACATTAAATTATCCTCGTGTTCTGTTTTCGTTTGGCATAGGTAAGAAAAGTTACACTGGATACACTGATGGTTCCTTGTAAACTTAAACCTGGAATTTTGAAGGAATGGTATTCTCAAAAACCATAATGCACTATGATTTGCATTTACACAACTGTTGTGCAAACCCTTTCTTGAGAATACAAACATCATTATTTCAACACTCCTAGATATCTTCTGTTGTTTTTTGGTGGGTTTTTGGTGTGTGCTTTTTTTTTTTTACAGTAACCCTCTTGATTTCCTGAAATGTTGCTTGAATTGAAATCTTCATGTGTCACATAGTTACTGTCTGGATCCTGAAGTATTTGCATGGACCTTTACTTTTTTCATATCTATGAGTACTTTTTAGTAAACTTCAATTTTTGCAAGTTCTCATTTTGTACATTACAAAATGCCCTTCCAGGTTTTTTGTTTCAAGCTGCATTACATGGCCTTCTGCAGCCAAGAATATTCCTAAACTGAGAGTAGTAGAGCTCAGAAAAAGGTCCAATATCAGCCATCTTCTGCTCAATTCACTCGTACATGGGGAAAAAGAATCCTTCTGTAGATTTAGACATATTTTCTTGTATAAATATAGCACATTTCAGCTACAATCAGTAATATTTCCCCAGCAGTAGCAATACAAGATTAAATTATTAATATGCACGATTTCTGTGCTCAGTGTGTGAGCACACAGCAAATGCCTTCAGTTACAGCATTCATGTCTATAAATTGATGCATATAAATATGCACAATAATCCACAGACAGCAGACTGTCTATTGCCATGTCCACCGCATTTCTTTTGATTAGTACTTGTTTCGGGTGGCTGATGTCCTTCAAACTAAAACATCCTTGAGTGCATCTCATTCAATCATTCTGATTGCAACTACTTAATAAATAGACCCTTTCTCAAGATGATGACTTCATTTTGTGCTTAACATTTATTATCTAACAGTTGTTTTAGTGTACCTTCAGGGTAATTAATGAAAATGATCAGGCAACAATACTTTCCCTATAATTTTGAGTAATCAGAATATTCGCACTTATTCTTTTATTCTGCTACACACAGGTTTATTTCACTTTACTTTAGCTGAGACTGAGTGGGGATTATATTTACCTTATTTTCATCCTTTTGTTTCTACAAACTAACTTTATTTTGGCTCTGATAATATGTCAAGGCACCAAAGCATTAGGTAAAATTTAATGACAACTGCAGTCCCATGGGATTTAAGTGTATGCTTTAATGCTTTGCTGAATTCAGAAATGTCAGCAGGGAGACAAGTAGAATTTTGGTAGTTTTCTCAAGAATTGCCAGTGACCAGATAAAACTGATGTTATTTGCTGAGTATGGCCTGAACAGTACATTCCTATCAGTAATTCAGTCCTAACTTGAATGATGGCATAAAAACCCACAGCAAGTTTAACTGTGCTGTTAGTCTTAGATTTACAACTGTGTAACAGCGCATTTTCTTTCACAGTTGCAATACCAAAACAAATTTTTTTTTAAGTTTTAGTTATAGGAGAATCCTATCAGCTGCAAAATTACCAGGCTTATAAAGTCAGTCACCCAAAGATAGACTTAACATCAAACGGGCCTTGATAAGAAAGAAAACATGGGAAGATGTGTGCTAGTTCTCTCTGTTAGCAAATAATTTGAAAAAAATTAAAACCAAAATGAGAAAATAAGTATTTAAAAGCCCACAAAAGTTTTACAAAAATCATTATAAAAGCTTAAAAAAAATAATGTATTGTTCAAGTAAAACAGAACTAAGCCATCACACACAGCAATCCAGGCAGAAAAACTATTACTGAGACCACCTTCATATTTCTTGCTTAATTTCTACTTTAACATCAGAATTGTTAGACATAAACTAGTTTCTCTAAATAAAAGAATGTGATACAAAATTCTTATTTTCAGTGCTGTAAAGTGAATGATAAAATGGCTATGTCTCTATTTCCAAAAAGTCTGATTTGCTCTTCTGAAGAAATATATCCTTTCTTACAAGAAAAAGGGGGAAAACATTTTAAAAGCTGAAAAACACTCATAGGGATTTCATGTTCCCATGAAAGAAAATGATAATACTAGACTGTACTAGAATTTAGGTTAAGCTTTTAAATCACTCTTATTGATATTTTTAAGTCTTTTAAGTATGGAAGACATACAGGAAACTACAATATAATGGAGAAACTATAGCCATTGCACAGAAGTTATGCATCACAAAATGTATTAGAGTTCTCTAAACATAAGGGTGATCCTGTCAAGAAAGTGCATTTGTATTTCCAGATACAAGATGGGGGGAAGGTTTTGCACCCAAAGTAATACAATAATCACAGGTTCATGGGAAAAGCTCCCTACTAGCTGTTTAAAAATAAATGCAGGATGAGAATAAATGTTGAATTGAAAATTAATACCAAAAAATCTGTCCTATTGAACACATTAAGTTTTTTGAAAGGGAGATAAGAAGACTAAGTCAGCAAGGATAAGAAATAATTCAGTATAATCAGGACTTCATTACAGAGTTGCAACAGATTTCACAATATTGCATGTGGTGCAATTTAAAGACAGTTAACATTTAATGTTGATAAATGTAAACAGGAAAAAGCAAATCTTGATTATACATTCACATTAGGCCGTGAATTAGCTACTACCCCTGAGAAAATAGGCTCTGAAGTCACTGGGGATGATGGTAGGAATTCATGGTAAAGGAATGCAGAACAACATGTTATGTTACTACAAAACTAGTCTCTTCCTTTCAAACAAACAGAAACAGAAGAGGGTGAAAAGGGAGAACAAAGATACCAATAACTTCATATAATGAGAGATTAACTCGACTCCTCAGTGAGGACAAGAGGCAGCTCAGGGTATGTGAAGTTATGAATAGCATGGGAGAGGTGATTAAGCAATGATTAGTCGCTTATTTCTCATAGCACAAGAACTCAATGAAATTACAAGGCAGCTGTTTTAAAACAAACTAAAGGAAGTACTTTTTCATACAGCACATAATTAAACAGCAGGACCCATGGGATACAGTGCAGGTCAAAAATATAAGTTAATTAAAAAAAAAATTAGAAATGTTAAGATAGGCCTGTGAGTGACTATTAAACATGACATTCCAGATGAAATTTCCGTCTTGGCAGTCCTGATAGCTAGGAAGTCCAAAGTGAAAGGGTTGCTCTCCTCCTCTGTGTCTGCGGCCAACTTCACTCGGGTTCCCTTCACCAGGCTCCTTGAGCTGACCCACTCCCGAGCTGTCATCTCCCCGCTCTTGCTGGGCTCTCCCCATCCGCCTTTCCCTCCTTCCAGCTGTTTTCCGGAGCAGCTGTTCCCAGCCCCGCTGGCTGCGCACGGACGGGCGGCCGCGCCGCTCTCGCTTCCCGTGCCTGGGGCTCTGTGATATCGCGCTCCCCTCCTGCGGCGGCAGAAATAGACGGGTCCGGTGACACGGAGGAAATGCGAAGGGCAGAAGAGTGCTTGTGGTCCTCAGAAACGTCCTGTGCTGGCTCCCTGAGCCTCCCGGTGGATTCTGTGTGGCTTTTCCCCCACAGCTCTGGCAGTTGATGGCTCTTGAGTAGTTTCACAATGACAATGAAAGGCATTTCCTTGATTTCAGAAAAACTGCCCTGTCTGAACTTGAAGTCCCCATCCCAGAGGTACTAGATTTCCACAGTGAAAAAAGCGTTGAGAATATCTGTAGTGTGGGTGTAATAAATCACTTTTATTCTGTTCCCAAAAGCAGGTCAATGCTTTTAGCCAGAGCTCTACAAGCAGCTCTCTTGTGGTGGACACAGCCCATGGAAAGTTCCATCCAGATACTTTCAGGCTGGTTAAACAACTGGAAAGAGCAACTTATAATGAAAAATGTTGAGAACTCTTATGCATGGCTCTCCAGTTCTTCCAAATTGTTTATTTTCCCAGCTTATAGTATGTGTGTGCATGTATGTAGGTATATGTTTCCACATATATTCAAACTGGCACTGCTAAAATGATCCTATTAAGAGAATGTTGTTTCTGTAAATCCCCTTCCCCACTGAGCAGCTCTGGCCTGGGTTTTCCAGCACAGCACTGCCTTGTACAGTGTGAGCAGGGCACTCAGAGCATGGCACCATACCCTTTTAGCCACTGCTAGTTTCAGCTACCACAGTTGGCAATTACTTGAAGAAGAGAAAATGACAGGGCCTATTGAAGAGCCTGTAACTGAGCCTGCAAGGACCCTTTGGGGTATTTCAGGTTCTGACTGTGCCAACAGCTCCAGCTGAACAGAAACTCTGCAGCAGTGCCCTAGCTCTCCTTGCAACACAACACAGCTTTGTCCAGGGCAGGTGTAAGAACACTGCTTCTGCAGATAAGATGATCTTGGCAGAAACCCCCTTTTAATGGCCATATTTCACTTACAAGATAAACATACCACTTAAAAGGTCACTGCTCCTTTTCCCATTTCCCTCCCCGACCCATGAAGGTAAAGTTACTGTTTCTCCAAATCACGTGTGTCTTCGTCTCCAGCAAAAGTGAAGCACTGTCTGGATGCTCAGTGGTTCTGCATTAAAAACAGTGCATACAACATAAGCACATGAGCAATGACTGGGAAAAAAAGAGAAAAGGAAAAGAAATTGAAAAAAGAGCCTTTGTGTTAGATAAATAAATACTAATATATGTAGTATATAATATATATATCATTACATGTAATTATATATTTATTATTATTGTTATTTATTTATTTTATTTATTAAA
>VWZG01007480.1:705422-732960 GCA_013396735.1 Grallaria varia
CCCGCCCCGGCCCCGCCCCGCGGAGCGGCCCCGGGGCCCGGCACGGCCCGGCCCGGCGCGGTGCGGAGCGGGCGCGGTGCGCGGTGCGCTGTGCGGGGCCGGAGGGGATGCAGCATGGGCGAGCCGGCCGGCGCCCCGCACCGCACCACCGGCTCCACCCTGCTGCACCCGCTGAGCGCGCTGCTCGGCATCCCGCTCGACCAGGTGAGCCTGCGACCCTCGGGGCATCCATCCGTCTCTCGGGGCATCCATCCATCCATCCATCCATCCATCCATCCATCCCGCGGGGCATCCCATCCCGCGAGGCATCCATCCATCCATCCGTCCGTCCGTCCGTCCGTCCCGCGGGGCACCCCATCCCGCGGGGCATTCATCCATCGGATCATCCATCCCACGGGGCACCCATCCGCGGGGCATCCCATCCATCCCTCGGATCATNCCCCAGCCACCCACCCACCCACCCACCCACCCCCCCACCCATCCATCCCGCGGGGCATCCTTCCATTCATCCATCCCGCGGGGCACCCCATCCCGCGGGGCATTCATCCATCGGATCATCCATCACACGGGGCACCCATCCGCGGGGCATCCCATCCATCCCTCGGATCATCCATCCCGCGGGGCATCCCCCGGCGTGTCCCGCACCCGTCCCCGCGGCAGGGCTGCCGCTGTCACCCCCCGTGTCCGCCCCCGCGCCCCGCGGTGGGAGCGCCTTTGGGTCGCGCTGTTCTCACTGGGGAAGCCCTTGGTTTCTCCCGGCACTGCCGGGCGCTTTTCCTGCCCTGGCAAGACGCGGCTGCGGGATGCTGCGGGATGCTGCGGGGCGCTGTGGGTGCTGTGTGTCACCGCTGACTGCGGCACTCTGGAATGCCCCGGGGGCTGGCCCGCCTCTGGGAACCGCGTGGGGACGGGCGGGGTGCCCTGCGAGCGATCCCGGTGTTCGGGCACTGCTTTTGTGCCTGAGACCTTTTATTCGGGTCTGTAGAAGGCAGGCTCGGAAATCACCCCCAGCCCGGCCCAAGCGCCTGATGGAATTGCAGAACGTGTGTATGGAGATAGGCAAAGCACACACAGACACACGTGGTCTCACGGGCGAGCAAGTTGGCGCTAAATCCTTAACGCACAATAGATTTTTGTCTGTGGCCGTTTGCTAATTGTTTATAGCCTCCTAGTTAAATCCTGGTTGCTCTCCCCACCCACCCCTCCTGAGTGCACCTGCTGCCGGAATTCCTGCCTTCTTTCACTGAGCAGGAAGGTCGGGCTGAAAGTTTGGGATAACCAGAACAAGTCTCTGCCGAACTGCTGGGAGGTTAGGCTGTGCTCTAAGAAACCAGGGCAGCAGAGGTGTGCTCGGTAAAGACAAACAGAAGGTTGAAATTTATTTGCTTTCTTCTGTTTGCGGAGTGACTGGTGCTAGGTGTCATTTTTTACTACTGTTTGTTTTTCGAGTTGAGTAAGGAGTATGTCATTTTACAGATTAAGCCCCTTCATCTAACCACGCCAGTTTTTCCTTTTTTGACAGAAAACAGGTTTTGATGCAAGAAAAGAGATCTGTTGCTCAATGCTGTAACAGTCAAACAATAAACACCTATAATTATCTGTAAGCTATTAATTTAGGAGAAGGCACATGAATAGTGATAGCTTCTTTTTTGAGGTGTTCCGTGCCATGATTGATGAATAAGGGAATGCCAAAGGAACCAGGAATAGCAAACGTTGATTGTTCCAGCTTGTTTGTGGTGCCACAGCATACATGGAGTGTTAGGATGACTCAGTTGCCAAACAGTGAAGTCTCGACTTCAGAGATTTCTGCTGCCCTAGAATAGGAAACACCCTGATCACTGCATGTGGGCATTGTGCCACCACTGTCCCCTCAAATCACCTGAGTCTCAACGCTGACCTGCAGTGCTAATGCCCTCAGAAGCAAAACAAAAACATTGTCACACACAGCTGTTCTGCCAGGTGGGTGCATTACCTTCCTCATTAGAATGACAGAGGGATTTTTGCTGTGGGGGAAAAGTTCACTCACTGGTTGCTCTGCCGAGAATTTCTCTCTTTCTCTGGATATGGAGCTCTCTTTCTCTGGATCTGAATGCCACGTGGGGCAGGGCTGGCTCTGTGTGAGTCCCTTCTTGCAGCGCTGACAGGCTCCCTGTGCCTTCTCTCGGTGGCTGTGCTGCCACAGGGGAGGTATCTCATCACTGTGCTCAGCCTGGTGGATGGTGACAGTCCCGCTGTCCCTCTGGTCCATGTGGCTGGCCCTGAACCTCCAAAAATGCTGATAAGCGCCTGGAGAGTGAGAGGCAAAGGTGGAGTTTAGCCCCTGCCTGTGGTGTGTGACAGCCACGCGTGTCTGCCTCTGGGTTCAGTGCACGGAGGACTCATCCCTGGTTTTATGGAGATGGTTTACCTTGAGGACTGTGCTGTGAGGGGGATTTCAGTCTGTGAATAAGACCAGAAAAAATGTTGAGCCGAAGGTCTGAAAAATGAAAGTTGTCGTTGGTACCCTTTCATAGCAGGGGCAGAAAAGCTGTTTTAATTGTAGGTGGAAAATGTTTGGTCATCTAAGAAGCAGCTGTTGTATCACTCGCTGTGGGAAGCATGGAGGAATACGAAAATGCCACTTTTCCACATTGCTTCTTTTCTTAAGGTTAGAAAATGACAACTTAGGTTTAAGAGCAGTGTGGAATTACTGAGGGTGCAGTTCCTGCACTGTGTACCTGGCAGGCTGTTCACGTTTGGTTCAGCATGAGAACATAGTGGTGTTCGCTGCTTTGGAGGCTAAAATAATCCTGATGTCTCAGGATAATAATAATATAATAATAATCACTTGCATATCTCTTTAATGGATGATTTATCTTTGAATGTAGCATTGAAATATTATTTTTTTTAAGAAGCGCTATATTTGGTAACAAGATTAATGAGCTTGAAAGAGGATGAAAAGTCTCTGCATGTTCAATTCATTCTCATGTCCCAGGAAAGCAGACTTTGAAGTTTAGCTGACTTGTGTTCTAAAAATATCTGGCTAGGTCAATGACATACCTTCAGCAGCATTTGGAAAAGAGTTTTAGGGTGTTTTTTAGCTCCTTATCATGTTTGCTTCAAATCACTGCTGCTGGAATGTCATCCCTCCGGTATGCTTATACAGTGACTTTTGGCAAAGGATATAACTTTTTGTTATATATGCCCCAAATCACCAATTTTGGGATATAGTTCTCCACCATAAATCAGTGAGTTATGGGAAGTTAAACATTAAACTTCTAATAGTGTAATTTTTGTTAACAAAGTGTGTGTGTGTGTGTATGTAAATACAGTGAAGAAACAAACATATTGTTTAAAGCTATACTGAACGTAAATTCAGTGGAATTGTTTATCCATGCATAGTTTTACCATGCCTTCCTAAGCTCTGGGCACCTCTAGAAGTAGTTCAGGTTCAAAGGGTTAAGACAAGTGATTAAAAAGTTTCATTTCTCAGGGTTATTTTGTAGTACTCTTGGTATGCCAGGTTACCTATTGCCTTAGAAGTAGCACCCCTGGTGCAAATGGTCAATGCTGTCCAACAAAACTTACATTTTAACAGGCCTTGCACTTTGCTGGACAGTACCAAGTTTGAGGATTTCCAGGGAAATGTGTTCTCTGTTCAAGGAGACTCTGAAAACTGTATGAATGTCTTCTCATGTTTCTATCAGAGGGGTTTTAACTTCGGTGTTTTCATTGATGAGGCCAGCCATGTTTCCCCAAAGAGGAATAAAATGTTCATTTAAACTGAATTTTGGGTGCTTTGGCTGCTGGTTGTAGGCCTTATTTTTTTCATTTTAATTCTTTCATTGTAAGTCATCTGTGTACTAATGTTTTGGCAGAAGTTGAAGTAAAGCACTGACCGTGGAGGGGACTCTGGGACATGCCTCGAGTCTTGGGGCAGCTTATTAAAGGTGTCTTCCCACCATTCCTGGAGTCCGAATAACTCTGCCCAAATATGCTGGTTTAAATAGGAGAAAGGAAAAAAAAAAGTATGTGCATCCTTTTTTTCCTTTTACAAAAACCATCGTGTGTCGTGATCCCACAATCAGGGATGGTTTTGTTAACTTTCCCATTTTTTAGCTCTTTTGCTGTCCATCTTCAGTGCTACTTCTGTGCTTTCTGTTTTAGTTACTCGGCAGATCTGTCAGTTTCAAGCCTCTTTGTGTGACTTTTCTAATCCACTTTTTTGGGCAGTGTAAAATCAAAGAAAAAGTAGGTTTCAGGGAACTCAACAAACTTTAGGCTGTGAACTTTGAGGATCCTTTAATGGTTGTCAATAGAGGCATTAGAAGATGTGATGATGAGGAAGAAAGGTAATTTGTTACAGAAGTGGGATAACCGATGATGGAAATCCATTAAAGACTGAAGTGGGGTTAGTATCAGATTTCTAACTGAAAAAGCTGCTCTAAAGCAATGACAACAACTGTCCATGTTTGGTATGAACTCTGCAACATCAATTTCCTAATGCCACTCATTTTACAGCTAAGAATTCTACATTTTCATTTTAAATTGCAGCAGTACTTGTCACATTTAATAGCTCCCTGTCTGACACCCTCAACTGCACAAAATAAAACTATGTAAATTTTACTTATTTGAGAAACAGTAGGGAAAAATGAAATTTGAACTCAACATCTTGAAACACATTTTTAGAGAACTATTACTTACCTTGCCAAAACCAGCTTTAATTTTGATGTTTTCTGACTTTTGAGTACTCTGATTTTGTAAAACTGTTGTCTTTAAAAGAAACCATTAGGGTTTTTTTACTGTAATGCCATGAAGGACATAGCACTTGATTTAAAGAACAGGGGCATCATCATTTTTCTGACCCTGTCCCCAGTTCACCAGGTGCCTGTGAGCAGGGCAGAGCAGAGGGTGTTTGGAGCAAATCCTCTCTCTGATATGGTGCAGCCACCTGTGCAAGGCCCAAGATTCTGTGTCTTCCTGAGACACTCCTGGGCCAGAGGTGCAGTACATTCCAAATATTAAGGCTGTCTGTCTCCAAAGCATTTCTTTCTGCTCAGATCAGCTGTTACCAGCAGTTGAAGTCATACACATTTTCCTCTGCTTTGGAATTGTGTGCTGTCTATTTCAACGTGCTGTCGCTCAGTTTGGCACTGCAGCCCTGAACCTCATGGCTGATGTCTTGATTCTGTGAGCGTAAATATTTCCACATCCCTTATGCCTTGAAAACAAACCCTGTCCTATTAAGTTTTCAATTTGGCAAGGGACAAAAGTGCAACTGGAATCAGCTGCTTACAATTTTCCCCCTTTTAAGCACTCTCCTTCTCATTTGTATCAAACGAGATCTGGAAAAATAAATGTTGGAGGGCTGCGTAAAGTTTCCTGAGCCCTTCTCTGCACGTTGATCACGCCAGCACTGCTTTGGTGGTGATCTGTGCCTATTTTGGGGAAATACAGAGTATTGGTGGAGGTTCTTGGGCTCCAGCCGAGGGGTGCAGGCAGCGAGCACAGAGCTGGCTCTGTGTGTTCGGGGGAGCCCCCAATGCTCAGGATTGACTGCGGGCTGGCCAGCCTGGCACTGAGTTTGATGCCCTGGCAGCTCCTTGGCTCCTGTTGCAGTTCACAAGGACGGGCAGTGCTCGAGGCAGCCCTGCCAAACTCAAGTGGTGCTGCTAATCCCTGGACAGGGGTGGCTTGGAATGACTGCAGAGGCCAACCCAGCCTCGTGCTTTCCCAAAAACCAAGTACAAAGTCTGATGTCTGCGGGCCATGTTTCTCTTTGGAGTGGAAAAAATCCCTCTGTATGTCACCTGGTAGTTAGAGGTAACCTTGGGGGTGCCAAACCTCGTCTCCTGGATGCTTGGGTGGTCTGGTGAGGCTGATTAAGGTGAGCTTCCAGAAACTCAGCCTTGCTCTCAGAAGTACAGCCTGATGCAAGGATTTCTGCTGTCCTTTATTAATAGTGGTGGGAGTCTTTATGTCAACGTGTAGTTTGAATCAGGACTCTGCTTTGGGAAGGAGCCTCTTACCTGTCCCCACGTGGCACCCTTTGGCCACACAGTGGCCCTGGAGCATCTGCACAGGGTTGCTTTCTGTGAGTGTGAAGCCAAGGGACGCGCCCCAGGCCCCTTCAGCTGTTGAGGGGCACAGGGCACTGGGCTCCAGCTCCTCTGCAGTGACACCCCGTGAGCAGTCACACCAGCGAGGGCTCCTCACCCTCAGCTGCTTCGCTCTTCAGACCCAGTTTTGCTGCCCCACAGCCCTTGGTAGGATGGACCCAGTGGAATTCTGTGCCCTTCACTCGGTGGTTTCCTCAAAGCACGGCGCTGGTCAGGCTCGTTTGGTCACTTCTGAATAGGTGGAATCCAGCCCATCCTGCCCCAGGCTCAGCAGGGTCAGCCAGTCCTGCCTCTGCCAAGGGAGAGGGACGGGGAGGGGGAACCCTCGGGGTGGTCCTTCCCCAGCCCCACATGGCATCATTCGCCCTTCTCCTGATCTTGAGTGGCAATGTGCATTTTCATTGGTCTTTTTTTTTTTTCCCCCGCCTTAAAAGCACTTTAAACAGGTTTTGGGAAGTTGTAGGTGAGCACAGCAGCAAAAGCAAAAGCACATGCAATGGTTTCTGACATGAATGGTTTTTTAGAAGCTTTTTGGGAGAGGTCTACTTACAGTATGTTTCATCCTTAATGGAGTTTGGGCTGCCCCCACGGTAAGACAATTCCAGCCTTAAAAAAAAAAATAATCTGAATAATGTGAGGAATAAACCTTTTAGACATATTTTTGAATCAAGTTTGTTGCAACATTTAAAAATTCCCCCCATTTTTTTTTCTCAATAATTCTTCCGAGCGTTGGTAAAATACCTGAATGAAAAATAATTTTCAAAACCAAAATTCAAGATATCAACTAGACAACTTTACCAGCCTGGAATTCTTTTTATTTCTTTCTTTAACAGGAAATGGCAGTCAGTGTTCTAAAAACTATTAAGAAACTTAGTCACTCTGTGGCATGAGTGTTGCCATGCCATGTGGTCTCAGGCAAAGCAAATGCTGAATAGTGGAGCAATTCTTCATTTCCCTCTTTCTGGCTGCCTTGTCCAGGTGGGATTGGAGCGCTGGGAACATCTGCCTGGTGTCCTGGGTGACTGAGTGCCTGGACACTGCGGGTGTAGCCGTGCCCTGCTGTGGCACTCGTGGCTTGGGTGCCCTCGGAGCACCCGAGCTGCCTGCCCAGGTGGTTTATGCAGGAGGCACACAGACCCGAGGGGTGTGCCTGTCTGGGAAGTCCCAGATGGAAACCCAACAATCTTATGGAACAGCACGTTTGGAATTTTGGATCAGAGTGAGATTATGTTCTGCTGTCTTTGAGTTCAGTGAGTGTTGGGGTTATCTGGGATGGAAGAAGGAGGCAAGAAAATACTCTTTTTAGGTCATTTCTTTGGATTGCATGGAGAACACTAGAAAAACTAGATGGCAATTTCAGGCCAAGAACGAGACTTCAGCTGCTGGCTGTCATGTGCTGGGTGAGTTGTTGCTGCTTCCACAGTCTTGTGACAAAAGCTCTAATTGGACTGGAGCAATTCCTTAATTTGTGGTTTCTTACTCCAGGGCAGTCTGGCACTGGTGAGCGGATAGGCCAGGAATGGGGAAGGCCAAATGAGCAGGCAAAGCCCAAGATGTTTGAGGACCTCCCACTCCAGCATTTTTGGAATAACTTCCAGGCTTGTTTTCATGCTCATGTGTTGGTTTTAAGTAAACCTTTGGGTTTTTTTTTTTTTTAGTGGACCACTGAGGAGAATAGTTTTAATTATTAACTCTTACATCTAGCTTCAATGGTATTGTAAACTGGTGAAAGTAGGGTTTTTTCCTGTTATCAGTGCGAGGGAGTGTTACAGGGAGTACCTTATTGACTTTGTTTATCTTACAAGTGCACACACAGAGGGCAGGTTCAAACCCCTGACTCCTGCATTTTGCATTAAGTATTTATACCAGCAAATTCCAGCTGATAGGTCAATAATTCATGTACTTTAGAGAGAGTTCTAAAATCACTTTGTTCCCTGACAAGCAGAGTTTCTGTGGTCTGACATTTACACTTCTGTGTGTCAGGGTTTCTTGGGATGTTTTGCCAACTGTGCTGCATCGAAGGTGAAAACCAAGTGTAGACACACAATTTGGAGACAGCGACTGATAAGTTAAAGGACTTTTTTTTTTAATTAAATACAGATTTTGAGGGCAGTGTCACATGCCCACAGCGAGTTGTAGGCACAGTTAGAACACACAGCTGTTTATGCCTTTTTGTGTATGTTTGTGTTCGTGCTGACTCTCTTGAGGCAGAAAATTGTGGTCTGTAGTTGCCACAGCAACAATAACACTGCACTCAGGGCACGGGTGGGTTTTCCCTATTTTATACAAGTTTGTTGAAAGTGCAGGCTTGTTGTTGTGAAATATGATAGGCTCTTGAGAGAGGAAGCGTTTGTTTGGTTTTTACTCAGAAAATGTGATTTTAATTTTGTGTTACCTTTATTACCACTTCTCTGCTTGGGTGCTGGTTCCCAGTTTTCAACAGCAGAGAGGAAAATGGGCTCAGCAGTTTGGAAAAAGAAAGTTTCAGAGACGTTCTGCTGATGATAATCAGCAAATAAAATGAGGACTAGAACAAAGAATGGTCCCAGGGCAGGGCAAAATGAGTGACATAATTATGATTCTGTCCCATTGTAGTTGCTCTTGTCAATCAAAAGATGACTGCAACTGTTCTTTGCCATGAAACCAGAATGAAAATATGAACTAGGTAAAAGAGAAAGAAAATAAGGTAAGCTTATTTTCTTAAATATGCAAAAGCAAAGTGAAGGATTTATTTTAGAAATGTGACTTTTAAGGGGGATCATGGTGAAAGTATACATGAGCAGCATAAAAGAAATAGATGCAGGACTTATAATCGTGGTATTCTTAGAATTTAGAATTAACCAGAACTAGAACTAGACTGAATTAGAACTAGTTCATTAAGTAGAATTAATGAACTTAGAATTCATCTTGGGTTGAAAGGGACTTCGAAGATCATCTGGCATCAACCTCTCCATGCCAGGGAACCTTCCAGGTCACTCAGAAGCCCAGGTGGTCTCAAACACCTCAGGGATGGGGAGGTCACACCTTTCTGGTGAAGGGAAGCAGGGGCTTCTTCCCTTCTGTCTCCCAGTGTTTCTTCACATGCAGAGAAAAGTGTGATACCATTGAAAGGCTGCAGATTCACCAGTGATCAAAATTAGGGTCTTTTTCATGCAGTCCAGACCTGGCTGCCAAACCCCTTCCAACAGGAGGCTGCTAAAGCTGAGCGTGGACTTGCAAGTCTCTGTGAAAAACATGAGTTCCTAGAGTAAGGTTGGCCTAAAAGAAAAAGCTTTTGGAAGTACCTGTTCTTTTTCTGGCTCCTCTCAGGGCCTGTCCCCTCTGCAGGCACTGGTTTCTCTCAGCTCTGCCTCTGGTGTTGCTGATGCTTTTGGGATCCCGAGTCGCTGCTGGCAGACCCAAGCATGGGCTCTCCCATTACAGTGGGTGGGTCTGCCGGAGTCTGATGGGTTTATTACTCGAGTTTCTTCACGTGGTGATGCTGCAGGAAGCACCAGATCTCTGCAGGGAAGGTCAGCCAACGCCCAGGAGAGGTCACTTCTCCAACATCCCGCTTTCAAGCTGTCCTTCTATTTACTGGTTTTTATAGTCACTGACACCCTATATGATTTGCAGTGTATTTCCCTGTTGGTTATCCCCTCACTTTTCTGTTCTGATTTTCAGATGTTGGGGGATTTTTGTCCATATCCAGAGCACTCCCCCATGTTCAGTTCATGCTGCTTATTTTTAATGCCATATTTGGTGGGTTTGTGATGTGCATGTTCTCTGTGAAGATGCTATGCCAGCAGGTGTCTGCTGAAGTCTGCCTCCATCCTTTGGGAGGGCTCTGACATCCTGATCAATGGGCTATTATCTATCTGTGTGTTAATCATGCATTTTTTTGTCATGCACCATTACCCCAGTTGCCCAGATATCTCGGTTAGGCTTCCTTTTGTTTTCTTTTCTGGCCTGGGTAAAGTTGAGTCAGGGTTTAAATGATTATTAGGGGAAAATGGGTTCTGTATCTGCCTTCTCTTCTTCCTTTTCCTCTGACACTTCAGTTTTTGAACATAGTCCCTAAAAATGGTGATGTGCCAGTCTAGCTAAGAAGGCTCTAAATGGCAAGTGTGCCTGTTTCCTGTGTCTGGGGTAATGTCTTTGCAGTTGTTTCTGTCTAAGAGACACTGCTCTCATTTCTTCACTGGCAGGTGAAACTGCTGCCTTGTGCCCTGCAGAGGCTTCAGGCAGTCCTTGGGGACCCAAGGCCCTGGGCATCTGTTTCTGAGTCTCCTGGTCCTGTATGAAGAGCTCATTGCTCGTGTGGCTCCAGCACCAGAGGAGCTGCCCCAGTGTGAGTCTGCGCTCTGGTGCTGCACTAACAGCAGGGAACACTCCCTGTGCATTTTCACATGGCCAGGTTTGCTAAAAACCAACCCGAAATGCTTCTCAAAGTGCTCCTGAGCCATCCAGGTTTTAGTGGGATAAAGCCTTGCCGTCGGTAGAGAGATGGAATACGTTTTGTAAGCCGGCTGTGCGGGTCATGCCATGCCCTAGTTCTTTTAAAGCATGATTTTTTAGGCTTTAGTGTAAAGGGCTTGTTTGAAAGGGAAGTGATAATTGTTTATGCAACTTAAAGGATTGTTGAATTTCTTTTCCCTGGCTATGTTCAAATTCTCAGGGTATTTCAAGAAGAGTTCACTGGGAGTTTTTGGAATCTTGTTGTTGTACTCTGTTTCTTGGATAATAAGTTGCCTGTCACTGCATCGTAGGAGCATCGCTGTAATAGTTTTAAAATGTAAAAGCATTCTTTTCTTTCCTCCCAAAGTGTTGAAGAGGAAAAAATGAGACTTATTCCTTTTGTGTAACAAAAGCAATTTATTTTTCTGTTATTGGTGACTCATAAACATGGCAAAGAATACAAAAATATGATACTGTGATTAAGCCATATAAATGTGAGTTTTTTCCTCCTGATACTGCAGTTGTCTTTGGAAAATAGCAGTGTTATAACCCAAAGCTCTGTTGTACTGCATGTGAACAGAACTGTGCAACTCTAATGTAAAGAAGGCTTTAATGAGGCAAGGAAATGATATCTTTTTTCCTCAAATATAGTATAGTGCAAATAAAATTACTGCAAAGTCCAAGTATCTAATTTTTTAAATTTTTTTTGTTGTTTACATTTACTTATGCACCAACTGAGCTTGCTCACGCCATGTGTTTTCCTGTTAGTTTTTGTTTTGATTTGGTTGCTAAGTTTAAAAACTGAGAAATTTGTTTTTTTTGTTTTGGATTTTTTTTTTTTTTTTTGTTATTTGAGGGGACAACCCCTGAAATTGCTTCAGAGCATGACTTTTCTGAAAGATAATGATGATTTTCAGGGATGTTATTTTAGAGACAGTTGAGATGTTTGGCTTGTGACAACTCCTGAGCCCTTGTCATTTCTAAGTTACTTGTTTTCAGTAGTGTCTGAAGTTGAGTGCCTAAAATTAGACATGCTCCAAAGTCTGGCTTCCAGAGATATTTGCTGTGGATGTGAAGTGCTTGTAAGAGCCATAACTAAATAGCTGGGGCTGAGTTCTTGTCTTTTTGTGTGGTTCAAGGTCCAAAATAAACGAGCATGAAGCAAGTGTGCTGCAAACTCGGAGCAGAAATAAGGAAGGATGAAAAAACCCCACAACAGGATATTGTCACTGCACGCGTTTTATTGGTGGCCTCTCTTCCTGCCACACTTCTGAAGGGAGTAAAAGTCAGTCTGCAACCCGCATGAATGAAGGTTAAATGTGTCATGTAGTAAAAAGCACGGAGCAATAAGTTTGCTTTTAAATTGTAGAACAATAGGACAGAGTGGTGTTTGATGGCTGTGGAATCTCAGGATAGTGGAAGTGAGTGTCTGGAGCTGGCAGTTCTGGTTCTACATGGTCACTGCTATAGCACAGGAATGAAACAAAGATAGTTGTGTTTGAATTGAAAAAAACCCCACATACACAGCTCTTTGGAAACTGGCAAAAATTAAGAAAACTGCTATAATAGCTGTCTAGAAAATCTGCTGGCCAGCACAGCCTTAGTGAAAATGGGAGACTCTGCAAGCAACTGCAGAACAGAAAGTTGTCACTGTTTATGGAAGCAAAAAGAGTGAGTTTTACTTACTATCTCTTATGTTTACAAATATAATTGCCAAAACATAAACTGACTTTCCCAATCAAATAAGTGGTTCTGACTAGAATTTACTACTAAAAGAAGTGCTTGTGCGTGTATGTCCTCCCCCTGTGCCTTGCTTCTTTCTTTTCTTGTGTTAAAACCCTCTCAGTTGTGCATCTGTGCAGGCTGAGCTGACTGAAAATTTAAAAACAAAAAAAAATCTCGGCAGGTTCACTGCAGGTTTTCCCTGGCCCTTACTGATGGATTCCCAAAATCTTTATGTGTCCTTCCTCTGCCTGTGAAAGGTGGCTGGGAATATTTTCTGTTCCTCTTTCAACAAATCCTGTGCCTCTGCATTGTTGCAAAGGTACAGTGGCCCCTTGTTTTGCTAGGTTGGAGCATGGGACATCGACATAGATGTACCCCAAAATTGTATTTTTAAGCTCATCTGCTTGAAGACATTTTCTTTGTTCTTCCCTCCATCTACAAACGCTGCCACGGTGTGTTTTGGAGACACAAAATTGCTCAGGCAGAGCAGAGCACAGGAAGAGCAGAGGTTTGTGGCACCTGCCTAGGGAGGCAGGAAACAGGGTGTGTTTGACTGCACCCATTGTTACCCTCAAACTCTTGCACACATATCCAGGAGCAGATGTGCTATTTGCTTTTCTCCTGACTGGCACAATTTTATTATTTTTTTTTTTAAATTTTTTTTTTTTTGGTTGGTTGGTTTTGGTTTTTTTTCCTCCCAGTTCTATTCCAGGCACCTGAAGCATGTTTATGTTATTGCAGAATACCATCTTCTGGAATATGGTACCATTTTATGTGTCTTTAAGTGTTAAACCGAATACTGGAGCATGGGGAACTGTGGGTCATTTTTGGAAACCTTTTTTTTTTACAGCTGATTGAAGTCCAGTTTCACAAAACAAAGATTTCTTTTTGCTTTTGGAAATTAATGCATGTAGGATAAATACTGTTCATCTTTGTCAGTCTGCAGTGTACATTTCTGCATCTAAACTTACTCATTTAGATGACTTTTATAGTAGAAGTACCTGTTTTAAACTTGTATTTTAGGATTTGATGAATTGCAACCTGAAATTGCCTTTTCCCCGCATTGAAACTAGAAGGAATTTAGATGGACTAAGGTGTCAGGACAGATAAAATCTACCCTTCTTCTAGCACAGTCCTCGCATACATTTTTAAGCATGTCCTAATACGCCGACTTGTACAGTGCCCTTGTTTTAAGTTACTGTGAGCATGACTGAGCATTTAAATACAGGATGTTCCAGCTTTTCTGTGTGTAAGGGCCTAATAAAGTATTACATAATACCTTTGCAATGTCTGAAGAGTTTAGTCTTTGATCAAGCCACTAATTCCAAGGATAATGTGCTTAAATTTAGCACAGTGCTGACAGTTTCTGTAGTGGGGAAAAAAAGCCCAACTTTCTTTTGGCTTAGAATAACTTGTAAAGTTGGCACTTCTTCCCCCTTACTGATATATGTTTCTTTCTGTTGTGTCCACTTACTGGAATATCACTGGGATAATGTGAACAAAATTGCTCTGTTTGTATCGATTTGTATTTTTAAAGACCACTGACATTTTTCTATAGAAAAGGAACTGAAAATGGAATTGCACAGACATTGCAACAGCAAGAATGGGGCAAGTTATTTGAGATGTGCCAGTTCCCATTCTAGTGAAGGATTGCACTTTAAGCCCACTGTTTTATTTTTAAATTGACGAGTGTGTGTGGGCACAGGGATTTCATCTGGCCTGGAAGTTAAGCGTGTTTCTGAACTGGGGCTGTAGAAACACTGCTGTAAGGATCCTGCCATTCCTACATTCACGCAGCTCCCACTGGTATTTGGGGAGGATAATTGACATTGAAGGCACAGAAAGACAGACTAGCAGGGTGGCTGGGGGTGCAAACAGCTCTCTGGGTTGTCTTCCTTTGTGTTTTGAATAAATGAGCTGTGCACTTCTCAGTTACACAGGCACGGGGAAAAGGGGCTTGAGTTGCTGTGTTGTAAGTTTTTTAAAACTAAACCTTTAAATCTGGGAGGGGAAAAGCAGGTCTGTGTTGATGCTATTCATAGTGCTGCTGCTTTGAAGTTATTTACTGAGGAATACGAACATAGCAACTGGACTGAAATCTCTGGGGTAATTAGTGCTTGGAGTTGGTGATGTTGGTCTGGATCACGTTTAGTAAGACCTGTCTGGGTCCTGCCCCTCTGTCTGTGGTGGCTGAGGTGACACTGTTGGAGGGCAGGGGCTTGTCCATGCGCTCGAGAGGCGGTGTGGCAATAATTGTTTGGGCTTTGGGAGCACCCATCAGGTCTGAAAAGGCTGGTTGGGAACAATCCCCGTTATCCAGGAATTCATCTGTGAGAAAAAGGTGGGTAAGCAGTGTATTTGACATTGTGAGAACTAAGGAGCCAAGCCCCAGCAGGTGGGGAAGCAGAGCTGTGGTGTCCCTGCAGTGGGATGTCCCTGAGCTCCAGGGGCTCCCAGGGGAGGCTTTGCAGGCACTCTGGTCTCTGCTTTGCTGTATTTTACTCTCTCAGAGTTGTTGTCTTCCTTGTTTCTGCTACTTGTCACTCCAGCATCTGCCTCCCAACCTCACGTCCTCTGACACGGGGTGTTCTGAGAGCATCCTGTGAGAAGAGCTGGGTGATGGAGCGCCGTGGTGGTGGGGCCAGGCTGGTCCCCCTGCACCAGCAGGAACCTGGATAAGAGCAGGTGGCACAAGGTGACACCTGTCCTGCAAGAAGTACTTGGTCCAAGTGACCCTTATTTCCTGAGCAACCTTTGGAAAAGCAAGGCTGGTAGTTCTAGTATTAGTTTTGGGATGTTTCCCCCACACACACCCGTTTTTGTTTGTTTTGTGGTTTTTTTGGTTTGGTTTTATTTATTTTCTTGTGTGGTTTTGTTTGGTTTTCTTTTTTTGTTTTGTTTTGTGGGGTTTTTTTTGTTGTTTTTGTTTTGGGGTTTTGTTTTGTGGGGGGTGGTTTGTGTCAAACTCCTTGTTTGGATAACAGCACTTCACTTCTCTTTCTCCTTTTTTTTAAATTAAAATATCCTCTTCACTCTGACCTGCCAGCTGTAGTTCTGCTTTTAGACACCTCAGGCATGTACTGTGCAATACTCTACCTGCACAGAGTTATGTCAAATTATTCTTTATAGAGTACTTTTTTGGAATTAAAGGTACTCTAATTAGTGTGTTCCCTCACTGCTGAGTAGCCTGAAGAAATGATGGAGCACTCCTATTAACCTGAAGGCATTCTGGTTAAAAGAACCACCTGAGTGAGTAAAGGCTCCAGGGTATTTATTTCCCTGCTGTTTCTGTTACAGGTAGGAATTACTGCTGGCTATCTCAGGTACAGGGGAATTTCATCATTTGGCATTACTAGCTTAGAGAGCAGTAATTAGTGAGTTCCAGGTAGTGACAGGACATTGCTGCCCATGAATGATCACTGCTTAAACTTCTGTTCCCCACCCCGAGTCATCATCACAGCTCGTGTGAGCTGGAGCTGTTTCTGGGGCAGGCCCACGTGTTCAATTTATCAGCCATCCCAGGTGAGTGTATGGGGGTGTGGCAGCATTATGGTTCACATTTGACTTCTCAAGTTTGCTTTTGGCTCAAATGCTTTTCTTTTAAATTTTTTGCTGGCTCAGGGTTTAATCTGTTCTATTCCTGTGCCCTGCTGGTGATTATTCTGGTGGTGGCTTCACGGAGGTAATCCAGAAAGAACATCTGTTTCAAGTTTATAGTCTAAGTCATGGAAGGATATTTGAGCCCGTAAGGACGGAAACAGCAGAATTTACCCAGGGAAACAGCACAACAGGCCAAAGTACTGTCAGTTTGGTATATTCCACTTTAGCAACTCTGTTTTCTGCATGCAACTGCACAAAAAAGGCCAAGGCTGTGGCAACTTTGTGCTGCTTCTGCAGAGGACAGTAATCTTAAATGTGTCATCCATACATGCTTTTCTCTCTCTCCCATGAGAGAAATTCTATATTTGAACCTTTGCTTCTGTCCCCTCAAAATCTTCCATAGGGCTCCTTGAACACAAGGCCGGAGAAATGAGTTGTTTCTGTATTGGAGATGGGACTTTTCAGCAGCCAAATCAGTATTTCCCCAGTGTAAATTAATTTATCTCCTCCCTGGTCCATGCCATTTGCAGTCCTATATACAGAAAATGCAGCACCCTGCACGTGGCACTCGGTTCTGTCTCTTTGCAAGTGCTGTTTGTGCTGGCTCTCAGTGCACAGAGCTCTGGGCAAAGTGACACCCCTGTGGGCAATGAGGGGAGCTGCACACACAATGTTACACAGATCCTTTTCCTTTGTGGAAGCCTAAGTCAAAATTCCAGCAGTGGGAAATTTGATATGGTTTCTATGATATTGCTCTCCTTTTTGGGGGTGTTTGTCCCCTCCCTGTGTAGAACAAAGTGATCTCTGCAGAGAATATTTGTCCTTAAGGTTCATAAAAATAGTCTGGAAGATCAAAATATTTTGAAAAATTTCAGTAAGGATCAGATATCTTTGAGATCTAATTAAAGACTTTTCCATCTCTCATTCTTAACACACCCATTTTAAATATCACAATTTGGAGGTTATGAAATCCTGTCATAACAGCAGGTCTGTTTTTAAACATCAAAGCAGAAATGTCTCCTGCAAAGTGAACTTCAACCTGTTGTTTGCCAGGTGTCTTTGGTTATATGCACAAGATAATCTTTTAAACATGGAAAACAAATTATTGCACTTTTGTAGTTCTTGCTTTATTCTCTGCAAGAAAAGCACCATCCTGGAAGATGGGGCTGGTCTCTGGCAATGTGGAATTCTTTATTATGGCATCCACTTCCCAAAATGCTACCCAAGCACTGCTGGACTCCACAAGCAAAGGCTGGACTTGAGGAGTTGTCAGGAGTTTCTATTAACAAGATTCTGTATGCTTTTACAAATAGTGCAAACAGCTGTTTGGGGATCTGTGGTATGTTGGTGAATAGAGGAGAAATTCTGATTTACCAGATAAAAACTCTGTAGCAGCCCCCTGAGGTGATGCTCAGCAGCTTATTAGTAGGTGGCAGCAAACACAGAGTGTCTTGACCATGAGCTACAACTTCATCCTTGCGCTGAGCCACCACGGGAGGCTTCTGCTCTTGGACTTTCTTTGGTCCAGCAGCTGAAATGCAGATTTAAAGCCTTATTTTCTCACTTGGCTGGTAAGCACAAAGCCTGGAATAGAAGCAGAGGACTCTTCTGCCATATCTGCAGTCTGAGGACAGACAGCATCCTCTGCTGCCCGTGGGGGTGGACGTGGACCTGGATGCTGGGTGGGAATGTTGTGGCAGTGTGGCTGTGCTGTCACTGCCCTGTGCCTCTGTGAACGCCTGTGAACGTGCTGGATTGTGTGCCTTTGGGGACACACCAGCACCCTGTCACCACCAAGGGACAGGTTAGCAGTGGGATTGCTCGCAGAGATTTTTGTAGGGAGGGAATTACAGCATTAATGGGAATTTTGCTTGCAGAGGACTGTCTGGTTTGTGTAATGGGCTTAATTGCCATTTGGGGTTTGGAGAGAACTGTATGGTCAATTCGTTATATCCTCCTGGATTTTTGGAAAGTGAGGTCAGTTTTTCTGGTGGTATAAAGGAGGAAAAAAGTAATAGAGGAAAATCAGAGTATTTTTGTGGTCAAAACAGAATGCAGGGTATTTCTTTCTGGTACTTAACTATAAGGAAAAGGTTTAAAGCACTAAAATAAGAGACTGTGTGCTTGTACTTACTGTGTCTTCCTAGAGTGTGATCCAGTAACTTTCAAATGCATATTGCCCCTTTTTTCAGTAGGGAGATTTGCAGATGCAAGGCTTATGTGGTGAGGGGAAAAAAACTTCCTGAGTGGGTGATTAATAGCCTAATTTGAACTACAGCAAGCAGTGACCGAGACTCTTTATGATGATTTGGTGGAAAGGTATAAAGCCAGATTTTGTCTCCTTTCATATTTTCTGTTTCCTATCTCAAGAACTTCAAGCTGGAAAAACCACTTTCCATTTTTTCCTTTTAAGATTTTTGTGTGTTTTTCCCCAGTAATTTTTCAGTGCACCAAGCAACACATCTGCCTGTCTCTTTTTGGAAATCCTCTGTAGTTCCGTGGCTTTCCTGTTAAGAGGGCTCTGTCAGGTTACTGTTTTTATTTTGTTTTGTTTTAAGTTTTTCCCCCCCAGCCTTCACCACAAAGCCACTTTGCTCCCAGAACAAAAGGCCATCATTGTTCCTTCTCAGTGTTATTGACGTTGGGCTGATGTGCTCCAAATGGTGAGGTTTTTAGGTCCATGCCCAGGTATTTGGAACCTTTATTTTGTGATTTGCCAACTGGCATTTGCCCTTTAAAGTGCCCACCTCCAGATGGTTAGTGGGTCCCAATAAGGTACTGAGAAAAAAGTTTTATGGTTTTCCCCTGAGAGTAGCTGGGGAGTTGAAGAGGGGACTTTCCTATGGAATGTGCCCTGCCTGCTGATGGAGATGACTGGCAGGGTGGTTCCAGATCCTGTTTCCCCTCCCTGCAGTGCCAGTCCAACGTTTGCCAAGCTGGTTTCACTGTGTTAAAATTGGGAGAGGAAGCAAAGGCTTGGAACCAACCTTTAATGTGCTTTGAGGTCTTGGATTGTAACATAACAGTGTAAGGGGATGCTGAAACCATTCTGCTTGGTTATTCTCACATCAGCATCATAGATGTTGGTTTGACCTGATTGTTCTCTTTGCAACTCAGATTTACGATCTAAATATCACAGAATTTGAAGGAATAAAAGGAGGAATGACAGTTTTTCTTTTTTTTTTTCCCCCCATCATTGTTCATACCTGATATTTACATGCTCTGGATCCATACAGCTTTTTAAAGTAGAGACTAATAAAGAATCAAAGGATTCATTAATCAGACAACAATAACGATCAGCCCAGTTGGGCTGGAGCTCCTCCAGATTTTCTCCCTCTCCAGAAGTGCAGATATCTTGTTTCTGCCTCTCAAGGCTGTCTCCAGCTGGCTGTGACTCAGATACAAGCCTTCCAGCTGTGGTTGCAGGATGCTGTGGATGCCTTTCTGTGCTCCAGGGTTGAGTCATGGGAAATGAAAGGCAGAGAGTGTCTTCTTTTGGCAACGCATCATGTGCTCCGACTCCTGATTTTATTACATCTTACTCTCTGGAGCATGGAAGAAAATGACTGTGAAGAGCAAAGGTGTTAATTTTCTGCTAGCAAAGTTGAAAGCAGATGTGCAAAATTTTGATGTCAACACTGAATAGATGTGACTGGCTAAAAACACAGGTTAAATGACTAGCAGTGAGGGGTCTGAATGAGAAGGGTTAATTCACATATAGTTTTTATTTCGATGTTACTTTTGTGTGGACACCATTCATCAATGTCCAGAAGCCCTCAAAAAACTGTTTATAGGGTGTTTGTAGCAACAGTGAGAATAATCAAAAGGAACTAGTATGAACCCTTTTCCCTTTGGGAAGGGAAAGGGATGAAAGCGTGACTTAGTTCCCTTGTGATGCAGCACAACATTTCTTAAATTCTTAGGGGTCTATTTATTTAGGTGCCTTAAATATGTAGAATGAAGAATAAAATTAATGTTAAGTGGAATGTAGTAAATGTCAGATGAACTGGCAGCCTTTGTGTGTACACATGTGAATGCTGCATGTGTTTAAAGTGGTACATATAAATAACTAGAGGTGGTAGTTATATGAAAAGCTATCCTATCCCTCTGTTAGTCTGTGGAGAACAGAACATATCTGGTCTATTACCAAATTATTGCCTGCTGAGTACATTGGGTCTGTGATGTTTGGCTGCTCTGCAGAAACAGCCTTTATAAACTGAAAACTGGTTGAAACACAAGGGTGACGTGTACTTTGCTTTTATCCTGGCGCAAGGCTTTGTCCCAGCTCCTGCTTAAAGACCACAGAGAAGAAATTGTTTGGGTTAATTGGCACACCAAAATGCAGATGTGCTCGTGGCATGGCTGTGCACCCACCCTGCCTTTAATCCCCAGGGAACTGGTGGTGTAGGCAAGCAGCAGTGTGTGTATGCAAGGCTGCTCAGCTGCCCTGTGCTGCATGATGGGATGGGATGAATAGAATGGGATATGATGTCTCTGCTGCTTGCTTGCTGCACTGCCCTGGCTGTTTAAATGCTGTTCCAAGGGTGTCTGCTGTGGGATCTTCCACCTTCATTTTGCTGTGTGTGTGCACCTCTGAAATCCTGGCATCCTTAATATGTCAAATTGGGCATACAAGATCTGGAGGGAAGTCTAAAGCAAACTCTTGCTTATCTTGATGGCATTTACTGGTGTAAAGCTTCCGTGAGCAGCACTGCAGGGAAGGGGGTGTTGTCTTTTAAACCATCAGCTGCATCAACTTTCTGGGAGTCTTTGCAGTTCCTTCTTTACTATGAGCCGGGGAAGCTCTGCCTGCCACGGAGCTGAGCTGTGGTGGCTGTGCAGGTTCCCTGTGTTGTCCTTGATGGGCTGGCATCCATCAGTTTGGGGCCTTGCTTGGAAGAGCTGCAATCACAGCAGCCCTGGGGGGGTTCAGTGATTTCTGCTGCACCTCTGGCTGTGGCAGGGTGGGAGTGAGGCTTTGGTGTTTGGAGTGTAACTCTGTGGTAAGAGTCTGGGGTTTCTGCTGCAGCATCTGGGTTTTGTGAGACCAGGGCAACTTTGTTGTCTTGCTTTTTAAATCTTGCACTAAAAATAAGAATTACTTACCTCGGGTATAGTTCTCTGATACCGTCTGTTATAAATGCTGGTTGCTTACATGAACAAGAAACAAATTGATATTGGCTCTGCTCCAAAGAACTGAAATGCAGCATACCTAAGCATTTAAAGTATTGCACTATTCTGTTGCATGGGTACCTGCATGACTGAAATAAGGCAACTACAGCAATGAAGCCAACAAACCTCTAATAAGAGGATTTGCATGAGCAGCACCGTGTTGGTTATGGTTCACCAGAACAAAAGCACTTTGGGGCTGTAGTATCTTGTTAAACCCATTGTGAGTGTTTTTGACAAGAAGGCTGGCTGAATCCAACCACCTCTGGACAGCCAGCATGTCAGAGCATTTCCGAGTAAGATATATCATCCTGTCCTGGACTGATAGCTTTGGATAATCCTCTAATCCAAGTGGTTGCTTAAATGTTGCAGTGTATTAAGTTTTGCTCAATCTGGGATGAATTGCTACTGTAGAGCTCAGAGTGAATTTGGTTTTGGTTTTTGGTTGTTTGTTTTGTTTTGTTTTTTTTTAAAGGACTGAAACTGAATCAATAAATTTAACTCCAGCTGTCCAGGCTGGACTTAAGGATGTTGCATCCTAGTGCTGTATTTGCTCTGTCAGAGGCAGCTCCTGAGCTCTGTTTTTCCTCTGACCTGGGACTTTTGCTGAGGCTGTTGAAGACAAGGTGACTTGAGGAAGGCAGTGTGATGCCATTTTTGCTCTGAGGACACTGAAGCTTTTGCTTGTCTTTGTGTTTGATAAGAGTAACCTCTGGTCACGTGCTGTTTGCCCTCTGCACATCTTGTGCTCCCGCTGCCATCTCTACCTCCTTGCAATGGCACCAGAGCGATTCCCACATGCGACAGCCAAAGGACAAGTGATAAGCATGTTCCTTTAGCTGTCTGCTTGATGGTGGAGCAAAGCTCTCCTTGCACTCTTGAACCACAAAAACAACGGTGAGTTGGAAGGTCTTTGTGGGAGGTGCTGTGGAGTGGAAGAATTCAGCTAAGGCAGCCGCCCAGTTCCTGCTGCTCGTGGAGCAGCATCACGTCAGCATGGCTGGTTGGTTTGGCCCTTGTGTTGGAGTTGGAGGGTCAGGCACTGGGGTGATGCTGCAAAGTCCCAGTTGCTTCCTGGCCTCTGCCTCCCTGCAAGAGCCAGAGAAGGGCTCGGGCTGGCAGTGGAGCAGAGCCCTGCTGCGGGGTGGGTGAGGATCCCCAGAGCCCTTCCGTGCCCTGGGGTAGCTGGAGCTGCCCTCCCTCCTGTCGGAGTTTTTGGGTGGCTTGTGCCTTCTGTCGTTGGCCAAGGAGAGTTACCAGGTGGGCTCACAGTGAGAATGCTAAGAAACAAAAAAGATGCATAGCTCACTTTCCCTGCCTTTTCCTCCCTCTTTTCCTTGTTCTGAGAGCAGAGACGCTCCTTCTCCTTGTCCTCCAAGAATCACAACAGCTTTTTGTTTTGTTTGTCCTTTTCAGATCAATTTTGTAGCCTGTCAGCTGTTTGCCCTTCTGGCTGCCTTTTGGTTCCGTGTTTACTTGAGTCCCAGCCATGCCAGCTCTGCAGTTCGCCACGCATTCGCCACCCTCTTCGGAATATACTTTGCTGTCTTCTGCTTTGGGTGGTGAGTATTTAGTCACCATGTAGACAAGACTTGCAGAAAAATGTTTTTAAACTTCGTGTCAGCTTTTCTGGACTACTTCTTTTTAGTCTTAAGGCACTTAAGGTTATCCTAAAAAAACCCCAAACAAAACAACCAAAAAACAAATAAAAACAAAACAAACCTAGCCTGCATAACCATTCCAAACCCTCAAAGTAAAATGAGGCAGCAGAGTGTTTTTAAATGAAGTATTTGATTTAATTTGTGGTGTTTGTTCTGGAAGTTAAAGTCAGCCCAGTCTGCTGTTAGGGTACCTCCTTTGGAAGAGTCGTATCCAAATTGAATGTGCAGTTTGACCCAGGCTGCTGTTTCTCTCAGTGAAACACCTGGAAAATACCTGCTCAATAAGTATCAGTCTGTGTTGGATATTCAGGCTATAAAGATGTCGTTGGGGTAATCCATGTTTACTGGATATGACATCACATTTATGTAATTTGCATGGGAATATATTCCCTTGCTCTGAACTGCCAGCCCTTCCAGGTAACGGAGAAATTATATAATGCTCCCTTTGTTGTCTTCAAGGTATTCCATTCATCTCTTTGTCCTGGTGATGATGAACTATGGCATTATGAATATGGCGAGTATTCCCAACATCCACAGGTGAGCTGACATGGCTGCAGGTCTGGAGCTGCCCCCCTGGCAACTTCTCTGTGTTCAGGGAGAAGCATTTGGGGTTTTTAGAAGCACCCTCTCTTCTTTCCTGCTTTTCTTTCCCAGTTCCTTGCAGGAGCTTTGTTCATCCAGTTACAGAAGCAGCTGTAATCTCAATTTGTGGTTTTTTGCATTGATATATTGCAGTTTCCTAAAAGATTGCTGCCCTCAAGAGTTGACTTTTGCAGGCTTAGTAATTTATGGCCAAGCCTCTGGTTTCTTAAACATAGTGAAGTCATGCTCTCCTTGGTCTGGTATTCTTGAGGATTGCATTTTATAATCCTTTTTAATGTGTTTTCTCCCTCGCTGTTTGGCCTTTAGGTATTTTCCACTTATTCTTGAGTTAGGTAGTTCGAATAAGGTCACTGTGGCAGCTTAACTTAGTGATCCATGAAACGGAGTCCTGCATTTGGTGCTGGGCTTTGAGCTGGGAAAAGCAGAAAGTGCCAGAATTGTCATTGCTTGGAGTAGAAGTTTCTGGGATCATCATGAGAAGTTCTCCCCCAGGGTACAGACCTTTTCCCCATACAGGTGCCTTGGAGGAGGGGAGACACGTAGGACTCCCCAAGGGCTTTATCAAATGAGTGCCCTCCTGGCCAAAAGACAAAAAGTGCTTTCATATGAAAATTAAAACTGCATGATAGTTATGTCTTCTTCTTTCACCAACTAAGAGGAAATTCCCGTGGGAGAATGTCTCTGCTCAGTCACTAAGCCTTCTCGTGTGGGCACCACGCTCTCTTAAGAGAGAGCTCAGCACCACGAAGCTCTTAACATTGTTCAGGTGGGGTTGTTCGTGTCCCATCAGTCTGCACAAATAGGAATTTTTATTTGTAAAGCTGCTACTCCTTAGCTGGTGGTTCTTCCCACTTCCTGTGAGTCTCTCCCTACTTGCCCCCCTTTCAAACTGAGTGCTTTGCACTTAAGCATTGAGGCTTGTTTTAGATCCTCCATCCTGCCTGTCACCATGACCTGTCTGAGCTGGGTGACTTGCCTGTGGAGGGCTGTTTGCACCCTCTGTAGATGAGAGGGAGTCCAAAGAGCTTGCTGAGGCAGGACTGGGTGCCTGACCCAGGTAAAACAAGATAAACTCCACTCTGAATCTCTTGAAGAGTCTGTGGTGTCCCCTCAGTCTGCCTTTCACCCAGCTGTTTGCTGCGGGCCGTGTGACCTGCAGGTTGGCTTGGAATCCATCACTGTCCTTCACACTGCAGTTTATTAGTCCCCAGGGAAGAAAAACTCATTTCTTTTTAAACCAGCCATAATTTGACAAAGGTCTGACTCTTTTTCAGTTGTCTACTGAGCGATCCTGCTGTCTGATTTCACCTTTAGTTCTCCCCTGTGGCTGATCCTCTTGTGGCTCTGGAGGGGAAACCTGCTTGGCAGTGTGTGCTTACCAGCCCCCTGTGGCTCTGCTGGCCACGTGGGGTGTGCCATCTCCTTCTGTGGTCTTCTGTGGTCGTCTTCTCCTCCACACGGGTCCCTTCTGCCACAGGGGACACCAGCAGACCCACTCCTGGCCTGTCCATGTGTCCCCAGCCTTTCCTCGTGGTGTCCCAGTCTCTTGCTCTGTGCAGATGGCTTCGTGTGTCCCTCTGGTTCCAAACGTCCATCAGCTCTTTCCTCCCCAGTGTCCTCTTTCTTGCTCACAGGAGTACAGGGAGAAGTTACTTGCATGGAAAGCTGCCTCTGTCTGTGCAGGCACCGCAACATTTCCAGCCTTCCAATTATTCAGCTCTTAAAGACAAAAAGTTATGCTCCCACCCTGCCTAACTGTGGGGTTTTTTGGTATCATCTTGTAGAACAGGGGATGAATTTGTCACACTCTGCTTAAGGGATGCTCCTTTGGGTAAACACAGTGGTCTTAAAGGTCCTCTCCAGCTGGAATGGTTCTGTGATTCTTCTGGAAGGTGGCGTGTTTCAGAATGTGGAGCTGAAAACATCAGGCTCTGTGTCATTATCTGCCTTTATACAAAATCAGGAGAGAGAAAATACCTTAAACTCGAAATATTTGTCTCTCCTAGATCTGAGGATCTTTATTTACAAATAAAGAATGTTTATAGATTAAAAAGGCAGTGGATAACTTCATTGGCACACATACAGCGTCACCTGGTTTAAAATAATTTAGTCAGACAGAAATTTCAAAATAATATATGAAGGTGGCAACTCTGAAACTGAAATATGCAACTTGAATTGATCCTATTTCTTCTCGTGCTTCTTCTCCACCCCCAGAGTGAAGAGACATCCCCGCAGTGTTTCAGCTGGGTACCCACACCCATCAGACCTCTGACAGTTTCTTCCAGCACAACTTCAGGCTCGTTAACAGTCTAGTTTGCAAAAATCAGAATGAGCCCAAACCCAGTGTGGTTCTTGCCGTGTTGGTAACTGTGTGTTCTGTGTGTTGTGTTTTCAGGTACTCCTTTGTCGTAGCTATGGGATACCTCACGTTGTGCCACATCAGCCGAATATACATATTTCATTATGGTATTCTCACTACAGATTTTTCCGGGTGAGTGACTCTGCAAGCTGGTTCCTGTTTCAATTGCTATTAGTTAATTTCAGTACGTTTTAAGAATGATTTTTATGTTATCTGTCTAGCAACTGCAGTTTTGTTTCCCAAGGTTTTTTCGTGGTTTGAGTGACTTTTTTTTGCTTTTTTAAAGAAAGGAACAGGGAGGGCAGAACCTGGGCAGGGGGTGAGCTCCTGTGGGAAGGAGGAGCTGGTTGAGCAGCCCAGGCAGGGAGATAAGATCAGGTTTGGTTGTTGGCACCAGTTTTGTGGGTTCTCTCGTGGGGCCAGGTTGTGGCTGCCGTTTTTATAGCTCAACTTTTTATATGTGGTGCACTTCTGTGCTTTTCATACACACTGTAGTCTCTGATTTCACTGAAGCAGTAGAGGATGCTTTGCAAAAATAGACAGCTGACCCTGTATGTTTTGTTTATGAGAGGAAGGTACCCTTTTACACGATTTAAAAACAGTGTGCTAATCTGCATTGCACTTGTTTAATTGAATGTCTGACTAACTAATTAACACACTACGAAAAATTTCTGTAAACTGGCACAGTAAGTTATACATGACCCTTGCAAGTCTCTGTCACTTTGCAGGCATAGAGCAGGAAATTGAAGGGTTTTGCTGTCTGTGTGCATGTATCTCTCTGACGTGGTGGGTTTAAGCATTTAATCAAATTTTAGGGGGTGGAGGGGAAGTTCCTCTGAGAATTCTGAGGTTTTTATTAGAGGAGGGTGCAGAAATGGAAACTCATACATTTAGAGAAATTTAGTTCTTTAATTTTTTTTTTTTTTTTGTGGTTCTTTTAATGCGCAAAAGCATGTCCTGGAAGAGCATGACATACCAAGAAGCCTGTAAATGGGATTAGAATGCTATAGGTCTGTGTGTGTACAAGACAGAGACAGAAGAGAAATGCAAGAGATCATAATATTCTCAATAGTGCATTCAAAAATGCACTGTCAGGCATATTAACTCTCTCTCTCTGAACACATTTAATGAAGATCCAGCTCAGACTGGGGGTGGAGGAAGAGGAATGGTGGTTGTTTATGTTATAGACCAGGTAACATTTCCTGCTCTCCTGGTGAAAAAGGAACTACTCTTATTTAATGATGAGCTGGAGGATAATAATGGTAGTGAAAGGATAATACCTGAACTTCCAGTGTTATTTGTTTTTGTCCTGGCGCTTCAAGATGCACACCAATTTATAAACACTAGTGAAACATAACACTGCCAAGTAGTAAACAAATGGAAAATACAGTATGGATACGAACTGCACCTTCATGGTGTATTTTAAAAGCTAAGGATAAATAAAAATACTGTTGTGGTATCAATAAAAACTTGTAATCCAAAGTGCTGAGACCCAGGTCAACTTCATAAATCTGTCTCAAAAGAGCTGTAAATAATATGTGCCCACTGAGGCTTTATGCAGATACCTGAACAGATGTGATGACCCAGGGAGACAAAATATACTCCCCAGTCACAGTTTTCCCGTGTACGAGCAGCAGCTGAACCTCCTCTTGCTCCTCCTCCTGTATCTGATGGCTCCTCATCTCTTGCATGTGGTAACAGGGAAGCATTCAGGCAGTTCCTGGTGGGAAGGAAGGACTTAAACCTCTCCCTCAGGGCTTCCCAAACAGCCAAGAGAACCTGTGCAACTACGCCCATCGCCCTCCAGCACCACCTTTTGGGTGGGCATGGCTGGGGTCACACATCGAGCAGGCAAAACTCTTTAAATTGCCAAAAAAAAAAAAAAA
>VWZG01007480.1:741174-752404 GCA_013396735.1 Grallaria varia
CGGGCTGTCCATAGGGCACGAGCTGTCCATAGGGCACGGGCTGTCCATATGGCATGGACTATCCACAGGGCATGAGGTGTCCACGGGGCATGGGCTCTCCACGGGGCACAGGTGTCCACAGGGCATGGGCTGTCCACAGGGCAGGGGCTGTCCATAGGGCACAGGTGTCCACAGGGCATGGGCTGTCCTCCACATGGCCAAGAAGCAAGTGGGAAACTGCTGTGCTGACAGCTCTTCTGGTATTTGCACACAGGCCTAATTGACAGAGCTATTCATGTGGGGAAATAAGCATCTGTATCTGCAGAATCAACATTTTATTAGGGCACTGAGGAGACAGACAATAGGGGAGTAACAGTAAGAAGAGCCAGAGTTCTGTTACAGCAGGATTGCTGTATTCTAGTGTCGCACTGAGCTCGGTCCTCTCCTGAAAGGAAGCTCAGTGGCCTGCAGAAGCTGGTATTTCCTAGTGGTGCCATTTCTTCTCAACTCCAATTTGCACTGCTGCACGATAGGGAGACAAAACAAGGCTTTGTGTGCACTTAGCAATTAAAAATTCCAGTGCAAGTTACTGTGGGGTTGTTTTGAACTCAGGCAATTGTCTTATGCCTGAGTGCCTCCTTCAGTTTTAATTGGATGTTTTCCACTTGTTGCTAATACAGTTATGCCTTTTAAAGGAATAAAGACATTCAGTAAGAAAGTGGGGAATAATTCGTACTACAAAACATGTAACTGTTGTTTCTGTCTTTGTTGCAGTCCGCTGATGATAATTACACAGAAGATCACAACACTTGCATGCCAGTTACATGACGGTAAGAAGAAGGAATCTCTTCCCACATCCTGAAGGCAGCCTTTTTATTCTGTGTGCATTCTGTGGCTGAGATATGGAGTGAATGAATGTAGATCAGTTTGTTTCAAATGAAGAAGAAAAATGAAAAACTTCAAGTTTTGATCAGTTCTCTGGGATCAAACTGTCTTTGCAGTATCAAAGACAACGGGTTTTCTTTCCTTTTGGGTGCTCTGCTTCCTTGGGCCCCAATCTGGATTTTAGCCAGTACCAGTATCTGCTGTTCAGATGCTGCAGTGCCTGTCCATTAAGCTCTCTGAAGCTGTTACTGGTTCTCAAAAGTCAAGAGTCGTGTTTGATTCATAGGTTCAGTCGTTAATGGTAATTTAGCAAAAAATATGCTAGCAGTGATGTATTCAGTGGTAATATACTCCGTGAGCTGTGAGAGATAGAATTCAGTGGCTCTCTCCCAGTGCAGAGAGAAGCACAGTGGCAGGGCAAACAGCATGGTCTTCAGCCTTCTGCTGTGCTGTGACAAAGAGCACTATTATTCCCCAGCAGAACGCCTGCGTGCCGTGCGGTGCGAGGGCTGCAAATGCCAGCTGTCATCAGCTGTTCCTTGTGCCTGCTGGTGTTGCAGTGGGCATCTCTGCTGCTCTGAGCCCACTGCCTTACCAGCTGGGGGTGACTCCATAAGCAGCCTGCCATAGGGTTCTTGTGGTGTAGCATTTAGGTGGCCACAGACTGCAGGGTGGGCATCGTTTGCAAGCCAGGTTTGCACAAGTGAGTCTAAAGCTTTTAGGTGGCTGTAATAGGTGCAGCTTGAGGCTGGGCTAATTGCCCCTGTTCTGGCATTCCTGTTGCTGGGCTGTCCCTGCCTCTCTTAGTTAAACTAGCAGCCAGCTCAGCATGCCTGGGTACACACCTACAACATGGAAGGTAAACCAACAGACAGAAAGGAAAAAGGTAACAGCAGAAGCATTTTAAACAGACCAGGAATCCTGCAGATTAGCGGTGGTGGACACCCCTATATGGAGCAGCTGGTCAAACGGAGGCAGCTTGCAGTTCAAGCATCGGTGACAAATTTCTGTGTGTAAACTTCTAACACAGCTGCCCGTAAATGGAAACAAACAAAATACCCAGCCCTGTAAGTAATTAAATGTTTAGTTGTTTCTTTGAAACCCAGTATTTACATACGGAAACAGTAGAGAGAGGGTGGGAATGAGCAGCTTATCAGCAGTGGTTCTAGGAAGTGGGTGCTGTCTGTGTGTTGGTAATTATGGCTGGTGGGTTTAGCACAGCAGTGTCAGTCGGTGCCAAGCCCTGGTCTCGTGGAGCTGCACACACATGTGCTTGGCATCCTGGGCTGTGGATCATCCCCTGGTGGGCTCTCCTGAGGCCGGTGGGATTCCCCATGGGATGAGCAGCTAAAGCTTCAGAGTGAGGGTCTGGAGATACTTCCTGTCAGCAGCATCGCTGCACCCCTGGCCGTCACACAGGATTTTTCTGTAGTTTTCCAGGGATGTTGTGTCTGTGGTCTGCCTCTGGCCCCAGAGGTCTTGTGCGCTCAACAGGAGGTCACCCTGCCAGTGTGGAGCGTGCACAGCCCCAGATTGCCACTGGTGGGTGTGCTCAGGCTTGCTCCAGCCAGCCGGCTGCTCCTTCACACCACCGGAGCGTCTGTTCCCTGCGAGCCCCTTTGCCTTCCTCTGCCCGCTCCTCCTGCTGTGAAATGCTCCATTTCTCCCCAAGAAGCCAGCGGGAGGCTGGTGCTTCAGCGAGCCGGTGGCAGCAGAGGTTTCTGCAGCCCAGGGCTGTGTGAAGGCAGCTGGAGGCATTGCCAGTTCCACTGTGTGTGTGGGAACCTGTGGCTGCTCCTCCTGGCAGCGCAGGGGGAGAGAGGGGCAAGGAGAACATGAGTCTGCTTGACCTGAAGGTTAGGGATTGAGCTGCATTACAGTGGCCTGTGACAAAGAAGTGTTGAAGTTCATGGGTTTAGAAAGTTGTTTGTGGGGGGCAAATGTTAGGCTTTGGGAATTGCTTTTACTGTTTGTCTTTTGGGAATATTTAATGTGACTTTTCTTTTTAGGAATAGGGCGACAGGCTGAGGAACTCACTGCTGAGCAAAATCGACTTGCTGTAAAGTAAGGATGTAATTCCTCTAATGATTTGTGTTTATTTTTTTCCAGAGAAGTTTAGGGTTTACATTGTTTATTTATTTTTATTGTATTTTTTCTTTTCCATTGCAGTGTCAGGAACAACTTTGTGTCTCAGCCATGAAAATGTTCCCTGCTTCTGTCCAGTCCATGATGTGCCAAAAGTCCTGTGTGCTTTTTCTATTTTCTTGAGCAGGTGTTTGTTCTGCTGTTGTTGCCCACTCACACAAACACAGCTTCTCTCCTATATTCCTTATTTCTTCAGTCCACAACCTTATCTGCCTGTGCTGGTCAGTAAAGCACTGAAGTACTTGGCAATGTCTCATTGACTGAAATTTATATTCCGCATGCAACAAAACTAGTCTTTGCTGAATTAACACTTTTAAATTCAGCCTGAGACTGTACTATATGGACTTTTTGGCTGTTACCTTCATCTGGTTTATGATATGTTATTTTTCCAAGTAGAATACTCCTCCCCTGCCAGCAAACCATTGCACAGTAAAAATCAATTTTGCTTTGACTCTGAAACTTCAAGTACTGCTTTTCTTTGCCATCATTTTTGAACACTGGAATTTTATTTTTTCTGTCTCCCTCTGTGATGTTAATACTCCTCATTCTTCACATTACATGACCAGTCTCCTCATTTTTCAGATGGAGAGAGCATGCCGGTCATCTCTTTTAAATGCCTTTTTTTCTAGCTTGTCTCTCAATACAAGTGCTGGATGCAGTGAATTTGCTGGGTGTTTTTAAGAGGAATTGTGTTACAGAATTACTCTTAGAACCATAACTACTTTTCACCACAAAGTGTTTGTTTAAGGCCAAGGAAATTACTTCCTTCATTTCCAAGGCAGAAGGTTCAGCCACCAGAAAATCTGCTTAGGAGCTTCAAACAGCAAGGGAATAATTTCTTGAAAATCAAAAATCCTGTAGTCCTTTAGTCAGTGTTGTGTAACTTTGCTTGCTGTCTATTTTTAAGGCTCACAGCATAATGTTTGACTGCACTGGGCCCTTGTGAGCATATGATTAATTCTAGTCAAATTCTTACCAAACAGGCTTTTTTTTTTACTTTTTTTTTTTTTTCCTGTACAGTAAGTGAGCTCATAATAGAAAAGCAGATGCCAATAGCTCAAGTGTCAGTGGCAGACAAGTCATAACTGAAGAGTTTTAAATCCCCTTTGGTAATACAGCCTTTTGTCTTCCCTCCTGCTTTTGGTCTGTTTTTGTTTCTCACTCACCCTCTGTACATTCCTTCGTGCAGTGCTCATGTCTCCCCACCCAGCCATGTGCAGTATCTAAGTTGAAATAATGGCTTTATTTTTAATCTCCCCATAGAGCTCAGAAGCCCAAATCATGGGCCTGATTTTGCAGAACAGAAAGATGAGCCTTACCCCAAATTGTTTGCTGCATCTTTCTGTGATAATGCTTTCACCAGAGGACATACCGTTCAGGCACTAACATCTACAATAACCACCAGGGTGAATGCAGAAAAGCCTGGCTAATCTGACTGTTTATTCAAACTAATTCTGCTTCAGAACAGAAGTAGGCAACAGAAAACGTTTAACTGTTGCTTAGTTTTTCTGCTAGAAATTTGTTTTAGTCTGAAAGAATTTTAAGTGGGTTTTGGTTTATGTGAGTCCATCTGTGTGTTGGACAGCAGAGCCCAAATTTGTGCCCTGGTGGGGGGGCTCTGGGTTTGCTCTAATGGTGACTGTTGGCACATTGTGGACAGCACTCGGCAGGGCAGTGCAGAGCACAGGGCACAGTTGGCATGTTGGCAATTTTTGGCCACATTTATGAACTGAGTCCAACAGTATCCAAATTACACCAGTGGAGAGAAGCCTGTGCATCCTCTGTGTCTGTTGTACTGATCTAGAGCAAGGACAGCGGATCTTCCTCATTTTACATCAGATGTAAAACCCTAGGAGGAACTGATGAGATAGGCACTTGCAAAATGGGAAAAAATGGACATGGTGGACCTTCTTTGACTTTCATCTTCAGCTGTCTTTTAATTTATGTGTTTTTTCCCCTCCTTAGTTCCTCTTCCTGTTCATGATGCAATACAGGCAATTACTTCCTTTATTTGCTTGTAGGAGAGAGTGCCTCCTCATTCTCTTCCTCTGCATCTCACATGACACTTCCCATTTTTTGCAAAGGCTGAACTGGAGGGTGGGTATTTAAATTGATTACTGTTTTAAACTAAAATGTTTCTAAGATCACTACTTCTCAAATCCTTAGCCTTGGTTCACCTGTAACTTAAGCACTTCCACGTTACCTTTGTTCTGAGGGCCATCTGCCAGCCATCCCCAGAACACAAGGCAGACTGAGTTATGTTCCCCCAAACAGACCTCGTGAGCTTCCAGCTGTGGGGGAGAGAGGAGAGAGGAGGGGGAATGAGGCAGGCAGTGCAACAAAAACCACTGGTGAAAGCCTTTGCTGTGTTCTACCTTGTTGTGATGTTTTGTGTTTTCTCGTGTATGGCTGATTTTTCACAGGTCAAGACCTTCTTTACTGGAGTATTTAAGTTATCTCCTCAATTTTATGAGCATCATAGCTGGGCCTTGCAGCAATTACAAGGATTATATCGCCTTCATTGAAGGGAGGCACGTGCACATGAAACTGTTAGAGGTGAACTGGAAGCAGAAGGGTTATGACAGACTTCCTGATCCTTCTCCAACTGTGAGTTTTAAAATGACAAAGATTTATTGCAGATGGTAGGAGACTACCACTTTGTACATGTTTCTTAACATTTAAAACTAGGAAGAAAAAGCAGTTTTGGATTATCTTCCCAGTAAATGTTACAGAGGTTTTTTTTCCTATGAGTGGCTGCTGGTTTTATCACAACACAGTATACACAGGGAGCATTTCTGCCTTCCATTGTAGGATTTGGTTTGTTTTCTTCCTCATTTTTGGACCTCCAGTAACTGAGGTAGGAGTCCTTCATGAAGTTCATTACCAATCACAATTGGCTTGTGATTGTCCTTTGTCCCTATCTATAGGTAGTTCAGTAAACCAAATTAAACTAAATCTGTGACTCTGGCCTTTTTTTTTCATCTAAAGTAATTAATATCAACTTTGTAAATGCTGACTTTATTGGTTCTGGAAGCTCTTTGTTTTTGCATTTTGCACTGCCTTGTTTTCCCTGTAACCAAATGTTTCTAATGAATGTTTCATTGTTTGTGCTTTTTAGGGAGCAGTGATGTCCAAGCTTGGTATCACACTAGTATCTCTCATTTTATTCCTGACGCTGACCAAGAACTTTCCTATGGCGTATATTATTGATGACGAGTTTCTTGATAAAACACCCTTCTTGTCAAGACTTGGTTACCTGTATGTTGTAACACAGGCAGCGAAACCAAAGTATTACTTTGCATGGACGTTGGGTAAGTGTGGCTGCATCACCTATTTTTGGGTGTAACAAAGAAGTTCGTAAATGGGGGCGGGTGAAACATCGTGGGTGGGGGCAGAATAAATTGGTCCCTAGACCCATGGTCCTCCTGGGAGATGTGCTTGTGTTTGGTAGGCAGTGGACCCTGGGGAAGTGGGGAGATGACAAACGTTTCGGAAGAACATGCACAAAACCTCTTCTAGCTTGTCTGGGATTCCCTGGTCTGGAGCCAGGTCTGTTCTTCAGCTCTTTTACAGTGAAGTCCACGTAATGATTTCCTCCTACTTAAAACTTTGTTAATATACCAGATCAATCATTACAGGAAATCCTCCTCTAAACGTTGATTTTTTAAATGCTGTATTCATAGCTTTTCACTTATATTGGCCGGGTTGAGAGGTTAAAATTTGGCACAGTGGCTCAGGCTTTGCATGTCACAGTCCCTCAGGCACGTCCACCTCTGATAGAGAGCTGTGGTGCATTTTGGGGGGCTGCAGTGAGGCTTTGCCTCTAAGGCACTGTGGGGTCCTGAGTGCACCTTGGCTTTGGGCAGTCCAGAGAGACGAGTGGGGAACTGTGGGGAACAAAGGAGAGGTGCTGGGAAGGACCCAAAAATCACTTCAGGGAAAGGGGGAAGAGAGTAAGACAGCTCATTAGAGAGAGAAGCAAATCTCTTTTAGGAGCCAGTTAGACTGGTGGTCAGAACAACCCTTTTGCATTTTGTCTACTTCCTTTTGGAAGTCTCCTTTCACATCTGTGTGTGAAGAGTCAAATCCTTTACATCAGGCTGAATATCTACTGAATTTTTTTGCTGTTATTCCAAGGTGTTATGTGTAGGGGAGATCCTGAACGCCCAGCCAGCAGTGCATGTACCTGGAGCTGAGAAGGGTGTCGCTGAGATGGAATGGAAGTAGCCAGAAATTCTTTGTGTGGCTGTGATTAAACTGCTGAGAATCAAACTGTCAGATAGAGGGAAGGCATCCAGGACTGACATGTGTGGGATGGGAAAGGCTTTGAGATAAATAAGGACTTATTTTTGTGGGATCCATTGTTAAACTGTTGCCTCCATTTTTTTCCCAGCATTACAGTTCACTGAAAGTCCATTATGGAAGAGATAAACTGAACTTGGATTTGTGACATGACTAAGCCATAGAAGCTGTAGAAATATCTTCCAAATGAGGTGGTTCAGGGGAAAAGCATGCATTGCATACTGGAGGGTGAGGCCTCCATTATTCCCTTGGCAAATCCAGGCAGCAGAACAGCAGACACTTTATCCTTTTGCAGTTTTGCTCCTGGTGACGTGGCCCAGGGCATTACAGAAGTGCCAGCTGAAAGGGGCTGATCAACGCTTCCTGTCCTCAGCAAAGGACAGGCAGGCTATTGTGTGAGAGCTGAATTCCTCCAGATCCGTGGAAAGAAAATTTGGCTTCTTGCTGCATTGGCTGCAGTCATGGGAGCGTGGCTGCAAACCTGCTTGGAGCTGCCAGTGGGACCACTTCAGGTCTGGGAGCCTCTGCCCACGGAGCTGTGGAAGGAGGCACCAGAGCTCCCCAAGGCAGCAGGGGGACAAGGCTCTGCTGAGCTTTGTGGAGGCTGGGGCTGGTGGGCAATTGTCACTTTTTTGTGCTTCTCAGGAAGTGAGAGGCTGAGGGGTCTGCTGTATTATTATCGCTCATCCCATGATTTCTGGTGTCTTGGTTTTGGCAAAGAAACACTCAGTGATTGGTCCCTGCAACCCCTGGAGCAAGGAGGAGCAAATCCAGGAGTTCCCCTGCTCTGGGGTGACAGATACATGCAGCTCCAGCCCCTGAGGTTGGTCAGGATCCTACGGGCCAGCTTCAGACAGGGTTGTTGTTCATTGTGTGTTTGAAATTTTTTAAACAGGGAGATAATGAAAAACATGGAGGACTTTCTTTCTATCAGTAAAATCTAGCTCATTTAGTAGAGTGGAAAATAAAATGGAAAGCTTCAGGTTAGAGAAGGCTGCTTGTTTATTTATTTATTGTTAGTCCTGCTGCTTTTAATTAGATTGTCTCCCTAGTGTCGTGCATTACAACTTCTCCATGAGCTTGTGCCTGTACTCACAGCATTTACAAAGCAAAGTCAGTTTTCCTTCTTGAGAAAGAAATGGTAACCTTTTTAAAGTATAACCAGTCTTGTATTTTGTAGGCATTCTAGAAGGAAAAGCTGTATTTGCACTTCCCTTTTTCTTCCAATGATCTCCAGTGTTGGCTGCAACTAGTGATTCAGAAATGACAGTGAATCCTCCCTGCTGCTTTCTTAGTGCTGCAAGAAGGTATTTCTAGCAGGGGCACCCTGAAAGCAGAGTCTCCAGCCCCAGTGATGGGGTGACTCCCGGGCAGGTGTGAGAGGGGAGGCAGCTGATCAGCACCCGAGGGAAGAGCGGGAGTGTAGCAAAGTGTAATGCCTACTAGTCATCCAAGCTTTTATTTGCACTTAAAGTAGCTCGGCCTGTAATGGAAGTTAACTCAATATTTGATTTGTAGAGATGGGGAGGCACTTTAGCAAGGCACTGAGCAGCAGGATTAGCAAAAGGCTTTGTCTGTGGAAGTCTGAATGGCAGTCTTAAATAAAACAGCCATGTTGGAACTCTTAATAGAAATGGTCAGCATGTCTTTGAGACATTACAGTTTTTATGCATTCTTTGAAATGCTGTGACATCTAATTGTCCTTTTTGAAGAAAATGCTCGTCATGACTATATCAGGTGGATAATAAAGGCAAAATAACTGGACGTGTGATTTCTACTCATTGTTATTTTATTACTTTATTCCTTTTGCCTAAGGAGTGGCTCGTCTTTCTTTCCCCTTTAGGAAATTACTCCTGTGTAGCCTTAATGGTAGTGCCCTTTGCAAAGAAGAAGCTTCTCTTGGAAAGAGATGTTGCTGTTTGCTACAAAGCTGGTTTGAATGTGTGTTCAGTGTCATCCTGACTTGTAAGGAAGTATGTCCCTTCCAGCATTCTGATTTTGACCTGTTTTGCTGTGACATTGCAGCAGATGCAGTCAACAATGCAGCTGGTTATGGATTCAGTGGAGTTGACGAGAGTGGCACTTTCCGCTGGGACCTCTTGTCCAATTTGAATATCTGGAACATTGAGGTGAGATAAAGGAGTGGCTGCATTGGCATAATTATAGAGAAATGGGCATGGCAACGGGGAGAGGCTTTGCTGAAAAGAAAATAAAGCCTTGCCACCAGGCTGCTCCTGTTTAGCAGGAGGAAGCTTTGTGTTTTATCTGCTGGGCAGATAAAAAGTGTCTGTCTCACAGGCTTCCTCATACTCTGTATTCAGGCTGTTTTTCTAAATAGTTTACTGTAGGCTAATAAATAATTAGATATTTAATAAATGAGCAGTCAATTACTGTGGATTGTGGCTGAGCTCAGTGGGTCAGTAAATTGCTTGCAGCTATAATTCTTCACCATCTGTGGTGTGTTCTGTTTATTTACTTCTAACACTCTTTCACTTCGGTAGCCCAGTTGAGATTAGTGGTGGCAGTGAAAGAGGCTTCCACAAGATAGTCACTGCACAGACCCTCAGAAGGGCTGCAGTGCCTCCTGTAAATGGAGAAAAACAGGGATAGGAGGAAACATAACAGGTACAAATCAAGCAACCTGAATGGGAACTGACATGGCCACACATAGCCCCGATGGGCTGCTGATCTAGAGCACCATCCAGCAAGCCACACTGTTTCTCAGAACATCTCTCACATGTTTCTCGGGACTGCAGTGTAATTTCAAATCCACCAGTCTTTTGTAAGCAGTTTATGTTTGTATCTTTAATGCAAAAGAAGGCCGATTATAATTTGTTTGCCCTGAAGAATGTTTTGTGAACACCAGTGAGAAGTGGAATTATTTATGTGTCTGGGACAGCTTTCTAAAGGCTTCTTTTTTAGAAATAGGAGGAGCTTCCCCCTGTGACTCTGTAGTTATGCTTTTAAACATAATCACAGAGGAATATAAGTTGACTACTTTATTGCTGAACCATCTGTGACCAAGTGAATGTGCTGTAATAGCTCTGCTCAAAAATGAGAGCCCCTGAAAAATTACAGCAATTACAACATTGGAAGGATCATAATACATTCCCTCTTTTTCAACATTGTTTCTCACTTTCTTTTTTTTATATTAATTAATCCTCAATGTACATCTCTCCTTGAGGAGTACAGAACACAGAGCCCAGAAATGCTTTACACTCCTCGGTGACAGCAGCACCGAGATGTCACTTGGAGATCAGACCCACTTCTGGGGGTAGGAAATAATTCCTGCTTTGATGGGCTGAGCCATCTTCTGTTCAAAATAGGAAAGGGAAGTGCAAGCAGTTCTCTTTACTCAAGCCAAATGAAGGAAACAGGAGCTTTTGCTCCTCTCTACCCACTGAAGTGTAGGGCCTCTCAGAACTTAGAATCATAGGATAAACCGGGCTGGAAAAGACCTCTGCGATCATCAAGTCCAACCCTTGATCCACCACTGCAGTTACCAGAGCACTGCACTGAGTGCCACATCCAGTCTCATCTCAAAAACCTCCAAAAATCCACCACTTCCCTGGGCAGCCCATTCCAATGCCTGATCACCCTCTCTGCAGGGAACCTCTTCCCAATGTCTCATTGGTGCACCTAAAGTAACATCAAAGTGGCAGAAAGTACCTTCAAAGTTCTCCATGGAGACTGAGTTTGACCTGCAGTAACAACAATGACCAGAGTAATCCCAAAATGACATTGAGCAACCCCGTGCACCTGAAGAAACACCAAATGACCTCGAGTAAACCAAATGACTTAAAGTAACCCCAGAATGACCTAGGGTAACCCCAGAATGACCTATAATATCCCCAGAATGACCTAGAATAACCCCAAAATGCTCGGTGGCTGACCTGAAGTAACCCCAAAGTTCTCTGCA
>VWZG01007482.1:9485-33925 GCA_013396735.1 Grallaria varia
TGTGATGCCCTGTGTCTGCATGGGAGAGCTGTGATGCCCTGGGTTAGCATGTGAGAGCTGTGATGCCCTGGGTTAGAATGGGAGAGCTGTGATGCCCTGTGTCTGCATGGGAGAGCTGTGATGCCCTGTGTTTGCATGGGAGAGCTGTGATGCCCTGTGTTGGCATGGGAGAGCTGTGATACCCTGTGTTTTCACGCACCATGTCCCCGTCACTACTGCAACAACACTGCCCAGGAGTGCCTGCATTCCCACAGGAGAATGCTTTAAAACAATACAATAAATCAACAGCATTGATGCAGAAATACCCTGTGTCTTGCAAAGGACCTGCAGCGTGGGCTCTGCCTGCATCCCATGCCCACCCCGCAAGGTTTGCCACACTCAGACCTCCATGTCAGACATTTCTCACCGAAGGTTTCTGTGGGATCTCTTGCCTAAGAGAGCTAAACAGCCTTAAATTGCTTCCAAAGGCCTCTTTCCACAACAAGACATTAAAGATTGTTTTCCTGTGTGACGCTAAGGGAAGGCTGCTGTAACTACCCACGGAGCTTGCTCTACCTTGACAGCAACTGCGCCGGTGATTTTTCACTCAAAGGATGCACCTTTTACATTTTTGATTGTTTTCTTTTCAGGGCTTCCTCAGTGCAATCTGAGCACAAAGTCGGTTTGTATCAGCACTGAAACAGAAGGAAGTGTTAAGTTTGAAAGCCCAGCGTTCAGTTTAATCCATGTGGCATCACCTTCCCCTAGGTGACCTGCCATGCCCCAAAGGGAGGGGCAGGGAGCACAGCAGAGCCCCTGAGATGTTTTACACACACCTGGCAAAGCCTCATTATCAACTGAACAACCCCAAGAAGGTGTTACTTTCGCACCTCCAGGCAACTTGAATTTCTCCCCTCTGTCCTTTTTGCACCAAACGAGTGATTACAGAGGTGTCTTTCCCCGAGCAGAAGCCGGTGGGACTAAGCTTGTAAAGAAATCCATCATCACCACGTTATGGCAAACACGCCATAACCGGCTGAGCTCGTTCTGTCTTCTGACCTTTTCCTGGAGGTCTGGAGCTCTAGGCCATGGAAATTAGATGATACATATCCTGCAAGAAACAGCTGGTTCCCTTCCTGGGTGACTTATGAGTGAGTATCCTGACAAATCAGGGGTTTAACATAGTTGGTTTTGTCAGTCTCATGGTCCTTTTGGGACACGTGGCAATAGAAAAATACAGGAACAAGAGAAGACATATTGTAGTGATAAAGCTCACGGGTGAAAAGACAAAGGATTCTGGAGGGAGAAATAACATATGCAAGGGTTTAGAAGGTGGGGAAGTGAGTAACAGACTGCAGGGCCATTGCTGTTTGTTACTTTATACAGTGGGAAATTGAAATTGTAGGTGTTGGAGGCACAGGTGGGGAGCCACTGGAACAAAGTGCGAGACTGAAAATAGAGGTGCATCTTCTCTGCCAAGGCGTAAGGTCACAGGTATCCAAAGAGCACAATTCCCAGTGTGTGGAGTCCATCTCCCCCCAGGATTTGCCTCTGCAATACATTCCAGATGGTGGCCCTGCAGAACGCGTTTGGAATACACCAGTAGCCTTTGAAGCTGCTTGTGAGCTAAACACTGTTATTTATGTCCCCGGCTGTGCCAGGGTGATCTCTTGGTGTCATTTTTTATTGCAGTGCTGGGGATACACAACACCTGCTGTACGCAATCTAATTTCAAATCTGTTGAGCAACAGGAATTCTCTCGGTTTCCTTGTGAGGCTCTTTGGCAGTCCCGCTCCTCTGGGTTCATTCCATCACCCCTGAAAACCTGCACTGACCTTTCCATCATCGGAATGGCTGTTCTCAGGATAAATTTTGATGTTCTGCTCCTGGCCCAGACTAAAGAGCTTCATGTGTGCAATAGGGAGTTTTGCACTTATTGAGTCAACATATTTTAGACTCTCAGGAGCTATTTATAGGCCTCCCCCCATTCTCTGGCAGTTTTCCTTAAAGGTTTCTTAAATCCTTCTCAGCCTGGCAGAGATTTACAACAAGTTCACAGATCTCCTAACCTTATTTTTATTTATAAATTCAGACATCAAACCCCCAGTGCCGTAAGGGGAAGTGGGTTGGGGAATTCGTCACAAGAATCTCACTCTGGTGCACTGCAAGTTCTGTTTTATTCCGATTTGGCAATCTGCCCTTCGAGGTATCCTTCAGAGAAGTTTGCTGTGGGTAAATTGGTGACAAAGGCAGTCAATTAAGAACGCCTGAAAACTCTCTGTTTATTGACTTACAGCCTGCAGAGTTGCATGTTGTTCTTTCCTCAGCAGCAAGATTCTTCATCATGATTAATTACTGTCAAATCTCCATAGGTTTGTAACAGCAAGATACAAGATACCTACTATAAATTTGCAAAGAAATTGTTCTTTAGGTAAAATAAGAAGGACATTTCAACTACCTCACTGAAGCCACAATCGTACAAGTCTGGCACAGCTGCCTTCCCTGAGACTCTACTTTTTAAAAAAAAAATTTTGTTTCCTTTTTCTTCCCCTTTTTTTTGTCTCCCTGGACCATTTCATAGCAGATCTGTTGAAAAAGGGTTATTACCCTGCACCATTCTTTTATATCTTCATGTTCTGTCTGGAGCACGGCTTGAAACAGCGTGTCAGATTTAGATGTCTGCTATTCCCAAAGCATGAAGGCAAGCTGGAAAAAATTTGGAAAGGAGCTACAGGAGAAAAATCTGATAAAAAGCACACCTAAAAAAAAAAAAAAAAAAGTCAGATGCATTTTTAAAGCCTGTGTAGACAATCCAAGTTAAGAAATAGAAAGCTTATTCCTTGTGTTTTACAGAAAATTCAATTATTTGTAGTGTGGAAACACTGAAAAAGCCAAATTTTGTATCTGGAGGCAAATTTTGAGAAACAATGTCTGTGTTTTATTTAATTATTAAACACGCAGAACAACCAGCTTTAAATTGAAGCCTTTCAGCCAGTGGTAGGTGCTTTTGGGAGCAGCTTAACCTATCAGAAAGTCATGCTGTGTTTTTTTATCTCTCAAAATAAACGCGGTGGATGATTTTCTTTCCACCTTTTGTCCAGCTGACATCTTCACTTACCTGTAAGCAAGGAGGGGCTGGAGGTCTTGTGTCTGGGCACAACTTTCCTTGTGATGCTCAACACCAACCTCAGAGGTGGCTCCATATAACTCCATATATCCCAGCCTTATTCTACTGCCAGCGATGGACAGCCCAGGGATGGGATGGAATCAATGGAAAAGGGAAGTTTGCACACAGCAGTAGCTGCTCCCAAGGAAAAGTCCCTGTCAACAGGAGAATGAGTATATTTTTTGGAAGGAAAAGTATCAAAGGGCCACCAATGATGAAGTAAGGAAGGCGATTATCTACGAATTCAGAACTGTTAATTCAGTATTCCTTACTGCTTTTCACAGGATAGGTTTAGAATGACAGAGCAAGTGTCTATCTCGTTTACAAAGACAGAAAAAAAGAAGTAACACTCAAGGATCAAAAAAGAAGGATGTATTTCGGTCAAGAGCCATGTTCCAATTAAAGGCAGACAATCTGCAGGAGGAGCAAGGCCATGACCGCAATGATGCTGCAGCAATTCAATCATTGGGAAGGCACTGGGCATGTTTTGAGGCAATTGCTTCAGTGGGGAGGCAGCTGAACACCTGTTGTTAGTGCCTTTACCTTCACAATTATTGACAGTGAAGATCACTGCCTGGTTTCCCAACAGAATAAAACACTTAGATATTTGAAGGTAAAGCATCCCCTTTTCAGCGCCATGCCACCAAGAAGGACCACGTGAGCAGAAGCATCTTTGAATCCCGACTTCACAAAGGTGACCAGGAGGTTCCCCATGAGAAACCAGCCAGTGCTCGTGCTTATTCCCTGCTGGACAACCCATCCAGCTGTTGAAAATTCAAAAATTACCAGGGTTTTAATTGCGCACCCTTGTGCCAGGTCCAAGCTCCAATTTGCAGGTGAAGAAATAAAATGGCACTCCAGACCCATTGGCAAGGGTCTCTTCCCACTGGAAAATGGGATTTTACAGGATTTTGGGCTATTAGGTTGGCACTCTCATACCCAGCATGTTGGGGAGCTTCACTCTCATCTGGGACAAGTGCGTGGGGTGGAAATTTGAGTATCTTGCTTTTCTTCGTGCCCACTATTTAGCTTAAACTAGGATGACTCTGAGGGAAGGAGGGGAAGGTTACAAATGGTAAATTATTAGTTACCTATAACTAGAGAAAACTAGAACATGGGAGGAATGGGAGAGGTGAAATGAGAGAGGAAGGTGGTAAAATGAAAACCAGAAACACAGCACCAAACAAAGATTGACATTCTATCCTTTCTTTTAATTGGATCTTATTCATTTACTTTTTATTTAATATTGCATAGCAATGGCAAACTTTTGGAGCATCATTTCTTTGTAGGCAATGGAAAACATATATGTGCCCTCCTTTATTTCTGTTCCCATACAATGGAATATTTTCTGGTTCCTGTTAGAAATTAAATATTGTGCTGCTTTTCTACAGGACCATGGTTCATTCCTGTTGATTGCAGGTTGCCTTCTTGAGCAGGAGACACTGACCAGCTCTAGAACCCACGGGAAATGTTTGCCTTTTGTATGAATGAAAAGTCATCACGCATTATCTGCACTGGTGGTTCTGCTAAATGTGAAATCCACGTCACGTCAGAACAGAGGAAATGGAGTTGTACACATGGACGGGTGACACACAATTAACAATGTTTGTAAATTTGCGCTTAAGAATAAAATTCCAACCAAAATGGATATTCAGCAGATGCTAATGAGGTTTTAAGGGCACAGATAAGGTATGTTCATACAACATAAATCAATGAAGCACGTGTGCTGAACAAACATGTGAGCATGGATAACGCACTTCTCCATGAAAAAGTCAGAAAAGTGCTGGCAGGTCAAGGGCTTTCATCATGAGCCTTCATGTGCTTTTGAAAGGGCGAAATCCAGGCAGCAGCACTCGGTGTTGGCTCATCTTGAGGGACAGGAAATATTGCTCTGCTTAGATGAATTATGAAAACACATGCAGGATTCTCATAACTCTTGCCATGCCTGATCCTCCCCACTGTGCAATCCTCAGCCACCCCTCGCCGTTCATCGAATCACTCTGCTTTGAGATGGTGGGGCAAGGAGGGTATTTAGAGCAGGATTCTCATAACTCTTGCCGTGCCTGATCCTCCCCACTGTGCAATCCTCAGCCACCCCTCACCATCTATCAAATCACTTTTTTTTGAGATGGTGGGGCAAGAAGGGTAATTAGATCAGGATTCTCATAACTCTTGCCATGTCTGATCCTCCCTTGTGTGCAATCCTCAGCCACCCCTCGCCCTTTATCAAATCACTTTTTTTTGAGATAGTGGGGCAAGGAGGGTATTTGGAGCCCAGCTGGCATTTGAATACGCTGGGAAATGTTGGAGGCTTTTTTCTTTCCCTTCCCCTTTTCTAATTTGGGGATCCTCCAGTGTTTGTCCCCGAGATATTTCACACAGACAGGTTTGGCTTTCCTGCAGCCTCAGGCCCCTCCGCACGCAGGTGCTCCTAAGGAATGTTTGGAAGTACCAAGTACCTGCATTAAGGTTTTGCCTCAGGCAAATCTGATGAATATTTGAATCGAGCAAGAAACAGGTATTTTAGCGAACACGATAATGTGAAATACCCAGAAACTGTGAACTATGAAAACGTGCTGGAGCATTGAGGATGGAGGTTTTCCAACTCAAGCCTACAAATGAGCTACCTACAATTTTTCTAGGGGGGAAAAAAGGCTAAACATACCTTTGCCAGCTTGAAATGTGTTTCAAGGAGATTGGTAAAGCAAAGAAACGTGAGCCAAAAAATGGCAATTGCAGGAAAAATAGCAAAGCCCAGCTACCTATGAAAAGTAGCCACTGTCACCGTCTGGCAGGTTAACACAGGATTCACTTGTTAGCAGCTCCTGCCCAGGCACACATAGATAAATTGGAGGAAAAGGATAAATTGGAGGCAAAGGCAAAGAGAAAAATGATTAGTAGGAGGGAGGAACTGACTTCTGAGAGAAGAGCAGAACTAATAAGGTAGAGCTTGGCTAAAGGGGAGCTCAGGAAAGGGACATAAATCCACCTGTCTGTAAGCTGAATACCAGGCTGACAGCAAAGGCAGGATTGTTTGAGCAGGATCAGAGCAAAACTGGGTTGTTTGGGTGGGGGAACGGGGAAAACAGTTCGCTAGAAAATGCATGTTGGGAGGGGAAGTGAAAATACTCACCAGGTTTGGTTGACTCTGATCAGTACCCAACCCCTTGCTCCAAAACACTACATTTGAGACAATTTTCTAAATTTTTCCAAATGACACTAAAATGTGAAACATGTTTCTAAATGACATATTTTGACTTCAGCACGTTTCAAATGATGCTTTAAGGTTCCACACAGTTACACCTCATGGCTCACAGCAATTAGAAAAAGGAAATGGACCAAACCACTTTGGTTTAAATTAAAAGAAGTATCCTGTTTGACCTGAAAAATGTCAGGGAGGGGGGCTTTTTTTTTATGGTGAGAAAAACCCGAAGTATGTTTCATTTCCAATCAACCTTGAATAATTCCTCTTCTGCAGAGTTTGGGAAAAAACCCTCAAAACAAACAAAAAAAACACCCCAAACAAACAAGCAAAAATAACCCCACAAACAAACAAAAAACCGAAAGCAACCAAACCAAACAACAACAACCACCACCACCCCCAAAAACCCCACAAAACATCTCCCTTCCCTTCCCTTCCCTTCCCTTCCCTTCCCTTCCCTTCCCTTCCAGTAGAAGATAAGGCACTAACTTACATCAATATCCATACCAAGTGTGTAATGTCCTGGTGAAACTTCTGAAGCCCTTCTGGTTCCAGTTGTTCCTCTTGGATCTCAGGCACCCCTGCACTCCCATCCCCACCAGGGATGCTCCAGTGGGATGCACTGAGATGCTGTAGGGCTGTATTTTTAGGTGCAAGTTGTGGAGTAGGAAGGGGAGCATTTTAGGCAAACCTGCTACATTTACCAGTATGTTTTCCAGCCAAAATAGTAACCTTAGAGAATGAAATCGAGTTTCTTTGACAAGGTCCATTTTCCAGAAACAGTTTTGATTGGCATTAATTATATTTACAGTGTTTACCAAGTGAATCTCATATGAGGTTTTCCCTCATTTTGCATGGGAGTGATAGATGTCAGGTCCCCAGCTTCTTCCATTCCTTATGCAGTATTATCTCATGTATATCCTTTGGAATTTCAGTGTAGTGAAATGATTTATTACCTTTCACAGCAACACATCAGCCACCTCCTCTGCCCCCTCTGTCAGAGTCCTCTGAGTTGTCTGACTGGCTGGTCATGAAAATGGGGCATTGGGGAGGTTGGGCTCTTTATTCCTTCATTTACTAAACCATTTACCAACTGTGGTGTCACGACTGAAACTCTGTAACAACCTTTTGTCCTTTTCCAGGTTGGAAGTTTTTTTAGGGAGCATTTTTGATATGTTGGGATATCATTCATAATGTTACCCCTGTCTCCAGCAAAGGTTTCTGCTACTGATGAGAATCCTTTTGCCCTTAATATATTTAAATTTTCTGTAATATTGCTGACAATAACTTTTCCCTCACATCATCATCTTCTCTTGTCAGTTATCTTAAATCTTATAATTTCTTGATGGCAGACGTTGCCATTTATTTTCATTTCTTACAGCTTTAAGTTTTGCTCATATTTGTTTTGACTTGTTTTTCGTGGTGGTTTGGTTTGGTTTTTTTTTTCAATTTCTGTTTTCCTTTCTCTTACTGAGATTAGAGTGTTCGGTTCATTCTTACTTGATCTTGGCTTTGTGGCTTTCCTTGGGCTTTAAATCTATATGCTAAAAGAAAATCTGGGTTTTTTCCATTCCTATTTTTATTCCTGCCTTCGTTGGCTCATCATTTTCCTCTGCACTGGGAAATCACCCTGTTGAGTGACTAAGTGAAAATATTGCTGCTTAGGTCCGTCCTCTATTTATCCTGCGTGTAATCAGGCTGTGACCACTGGTGCCTTAGCAGCCATAATTTTCTATCCAGTGATTAATTCATTTTCAGTCATCACACCCAGACCCCAAGCAGAATTATCTTGCGTTCTATGTGCCACATTTCCTTTGAAAATTCAGGCTAATCTGGTGGAAGCAGCCTCGTTGATATTAAATTAACAGCAGAGGCACAGGCACTAAGAAGGAAACTCAGTGTATGGTTAAATCAGCACTTTGTGGAGAAAAATAAAAGTGGGGATAAATGGGAGGGGGGGGAGGGTTTGAAGCTCTCGGGGAGAGTGCTGAGAATGGAGGCCAAGCAAGCCAGCAGAAATACAGCAAAAAGAAATTAAATCATCTCAACTGGCCCACACAGCAGCTCAGGAAGGAACAGGAAAATAACTTAGTAAGTGAAATGTGTTTAATAAAGGTGGTCCCAAAGCATCTGGAGAGCCTTTTCATTTGAACGAGCTATTGGGGAGTGAAAGTGTATTTATTTGGTCTGCCTCTAAGTATTTCCAAAGAGCAAATGTTTGCGAGTCCATTTCAAGATAAAATCCATCTGTTTTTTCCAACAGCTTTAAAAAACAGTTTACTTTGCCTAAAATTAACTTGTCTGACACATTGTCATGCTTGGTTACCACAGCAACAGTGGCAACAGCTATGCCACAGATATTAATTTCATCTGAATTTTTACCACGAACTTTTTACTTCGCTGTACGTTTATGTGTGCGTACGTAACCCAGAGTTCTGCACCAAGATCCCTGCCAGTCCCAGTTTAGCTGACAAACCTCAATAAAAAAATGCCCAAACCAATACCTCAATCTTGAGATTTATGTTTTGATCTCAATGCAGCCAACAGGTTTCTGCGTGAGACCTTTTCTTGTCCTTTTTACCCCCCTGTGATTTCACCATCTGCCATCCCCGCCCACAGCAAAGCAAACACACGCTGCTGGTCTCCTGGTCATTTTATAGCACTGCAGATTCCAATGCAGGCAAAGCAGGCAAACAGAAATCTGCTATCATTTGTAAAGCCTTGTAAAGGTAAGCTTCAAATTGCATTTCACGTGACAGGGAAGTAAATTGGATGTTCAGCTTCGGTCTTTCAGAGCTGTCAGTCTGTTGGATGGCCCTAGAAAGCCTCAACCTACAAGAACCCGAGTGAAAAAGAAAAATCAATAAGAAGAAATTATGCCAACAGTATTAGAATCGATAATTATTTAAAGGATCTTTTCCTTGCCCAGGAAAAGTGCAAAGCAAAGGAAGAGTGACTTGGGCAACCTGCCCACCACAGAAGCGAGGAGAAGTGGAAAAGCTCTTTAGATCCCACAGAATGTCATCCATCACAACTTGGAAAGCCTGTCAGTTAAATGCCAGGCAGAGCGGTTGTGAATTTAACACCGTGGGCATAAATTACAGAGTGAGGTTAAATAAATGCTTTGATGGCTCGCATATTCTAATGGACGTTCCTTCCTAGGTCATGCATGTCTTTTGTGACTTGAATCAATTTTGGCAAGGACCATAATGTTAATGGAAGTTACAGAAATGGAAAAATAAAAATGAAAAAAGGTATTGATTTGCTGCACTTACTGATCAAACCTCTCCCTGTAGCAAAATTGCTGAGAAACCCCACCCATACAACTGGTATATCCTATTTTCTGGTCCTTTGTGCTCTATGAAAGATGTCCAGGAGAAAGATTGAAATTAGATACCAACGGGGACATCACCAAGACGTGGAACAAGCGTAAAATGGAATAAATCATGTCCTTACAGTGAACAAACACAAGAGGGTGGTATAAGCACGACCAGAAATCCTTTAGCTGTCATGGGAGCACCCGAGGCTGAGGAACTGCAGCTCCAAAGTATATCCACCGATTTGCGTCTGTTATCCAGAGGCCACCTGCATCAGAGGCACCACTGAGTTATTTATTCCTCGGCATTCCAGGTAGAAGATGAGATGCTGCGGGTCTGGATTCACAGAGCACATCCTAAGGGGTCTCCTCCAGGAAAGAAACGGCGATGCTCTGTCTGAGTGGGGACCAGAGAGAGCAGACCGGCCAGCATGGTAATTAACAGGAAAACAATCACGGACAAGGTGTTTCGGAAGGGATGGATCGCTTGTAGGAACTCATTGTCTCCCTGAAGGTGAGGGCTGCCCGCTTCCAGGGCCAGGCTGGTTAGCAAGGATGCTCCTTGGAATGCTCACCTATCCCTAAATGGCCCATGCTTCTCTCTCCATGATGTCCAGTTAGTCCCCTACTGGAGCAAGACCGGGAGTTCAATTGTCCAAGGTTACAGGGTCATCCTCCAAGTGTCCATCCTCTGCTCCCAAAACCAGGGAGGACTTGCCTTTGAACATCTGCTATGTCCCAGCTGTGCTGAGAACCTTGGAGCCAGATTCTGAAATGCCTGATTTCCCTTGAAATTGAATATTGTCCTTCGAAATCCCAGCTGGGGTCACAAGACTTCTCCTGTAATGTGAGCGGTGGGTGCCTCATGTCAGTGAGATAATTCCTGGATGTCCCAAGGGATGTCATGTTGCCACTGGAGACAGAAACAACATTGAGTCACCACAAACTGCGCTGCATTTTTATCTAACAAACAAGCCTGTGGGTCGGTGCCGGGATGAAAGTCTGTAGCCAGCTCTGGTTTCCTAAGAAAACAAATTCTCTTTGATCCATTTGGCAGAAGGTCCAAACCCAGCCCCACTGCTGACAGCAGAAGTCACCTGTCCAAGATCCATCCCATCAGCCTTTCCTGCACACCACAACACTTGAAGGTTAAAAAACACACTTGTAATTTTCTACTGGAGAACTTTTTCCAGCTGGGTGCCTGGCTCAGGAGTTTTCCCTTCTCGACTCGAGCAGTGTAAGAACCACAAATCGATTTTATCAGGGTTTAATTAAATTTGTGCCATGACCTGCGATGCAGTGGAATTCACACAAGCCAAATCTCTGATGGCAGCAGGGCTGAGCGTGGACAGGAGGGTTTGTTACTGGGACCTTCTTGCAAGCAACAGGGCTCAGCATGTCTTCTAGTTTATCCAGCATAGTCCTGGGCAAATGAAATTACTTCAGCCTGAGATGATGAGGCAAATTAAATAACATATTCAGGACCCCAGACCATCTACATCAGCCTCAGATCTCAGGGTGGGATTCCCAAGGGAAGTTCTTCAGTGTCAGGACAAACACCAACACTGCTCTCCGTGGCAGCATCTCCTTCCCTCGTGTAACACTCAGTGAGAAATCAATGGAGTGGTGGCAAATCAACTGACGTGAATCCTTTGGAATTGAGATTTTGATTTTGCAATGCAGGTCATTGACTCTCAACTGTTTGCAACAGCAATCAGTTTAATTGCCACCACTGTAGCATTAAGCAGATACTTAAATGTCAAAATAGGGTATTTTTCTTTTTAATTGAACTGTGTATCAAGGCTGCACACAGACATGACAGGCATTCAGTACAATTGACCTTAATGTGAAAGCAGCAATAAATCTGATTTCACATTCTCAGCTCACTGCATCCATGTTCTTATGCCTTTTTTTCCTCCACTTACTTTTCAGAATTTATTCCCCTACACATTTGTCTACACTTTCTTTGGGAGCTTCATTTCCAGGGAGGAAAAGAAGTTTCTAATCACTGGAAACATAAGAATGAGAAACGCTACAAATGAGCAATAATACATTGCTTGGTTCAGTTCCACGATTTGTTAATACTCATAAATACTTCACAAAACACAGGGTACACACTTTGTCTCATGTGGATCATTGATTGTTTTCACTTTCATTTTTGCAAAGCATTTGGAATTTCCACAGCACTCAAAAGGAAAATGTGATATTGGAAAGCTGAAAGATATTTTCCAGCAGAGCTTTTACTTTAAGTCCCTGGTAACCAAAGAGAATCCGATTTGGAAGGATGTCTATAAACTGGAAACTGGGAAGCTGGTTTATACAGTACTTAAAGCCAACACTTCCAAATTGTAATGCTGTATTATCTGCTTCACTATGGATTTTACTGGCCAATTTCAGGCATTTCACTTTGAAAGCATGAGCTGAAATCTAGAAAGTCCAGTCCTAAGCGTGGTTAATGAAGAATAAAAAATTCCACTGAATGATTCACAAACATTTTATGTACTGAATAAGGAAAAACAATTTGTGCAGCTCAAAGTTAAAAAAAAAAAAAAAGTTTAAAAAGTCTTTCCTGAGAAGTCAATAAAAACACTTAGCATTTACCCACAACCATTTAATTTAATAGATTTTTTTAGTTGTAAGAAACCGTCATATCATTCCGTATATGAGGGCATGGAAAATTAAAATTATGCTGGAACACAAAACCTTGTCTTGATGTTGGGACATTTGTAATCTATTTTCAGCTTGTCCTTAAATATTGGCTAATCTTTAATGCCTTTGTGCTTTAGCATCTCTAGCTATAAAATCAAAATAATATTGCTTCTGATTTGCCCATTTGAAATTTTATTTAACAATATGTTTGAGGCATTTGGGGATCACCACACAAAAAAGCAAATATTGCCACACTGTCACTGTGGAATAGACAAACCCCATTCTGCACACTCCTATCTGCTTATACCAAGCTTATTCCAAGCTTTTTTGGAAAAAAAATATAATTTTTATTGGGTTGTCTTGGTGTAAATGGCTTTGCATGAGCAGCTGAGCACAGAGTCCTGACATTGCTTGGTTTGGCTGGGTCGTGATTATATGAGAGTCATCCAGAATCAGGGAATCACAGAATGGTTTGGGTTGGAAGGGACCTTAAAGACCATCCAGTGCCACCCCCTGCCATGGGCAGGGGCACCTTCCACCAGCCCAGGTTGCTCCAAGCCCCGTCCAACCTGGCCTTGGACACTTCCAGGGATCCAGGGGCAGCCACAGCTTCTCTGCCCAACCTGGGCCAGGGCCTGCCCACCCTCCCAGGGAAGAATTTCTTCCCAATATCCAACCTAACCCCGCCCTTTTCCAGTGATCACAGACCCAAAGCAGAAGACAAAATGTGTGTGACTCCTTAAAGACAACTCTCTATTAATCCATGCCCTTCTGTGCCCTACTGTGTATCGACTTGTGCTTTGCAGAAATGGTTGCTCTATTCCATAGAATTCCTGAGAATTCTTCCTCTCAACACCTTTCCCCCTTGTTGGGAATTACTGGTGTCACTGGTGTGTGCTGGAGAAAGGCACTCAGGCATTTTGTCAACTTATTGTGACAATTTTGGATCCAAAATCTGCAGAGATTCTGCATCTGCTACCTCTGGGGCTGATTTAATATCATTCACTGCCTCCGTTTTCAAGGCCATTCCACTTCCAGGGAGTGTCTGCTTTCCACACTTTGGGCTGGAGCAGTTTTAACCTCATTTTTACAGAGGTGTGTTTGTGTTAGTGCTGCCCTTCATCCCCCTGGTGCCTTTGGGTGATGGAGCCCCATTACAAGCTGCTGTTTCCCATTTATTCATTAAAACGAGAGCCGAGCGGCATTGGCCACAGCAGTTTTAATGTATTAATACTCTTGATCTATTAATACTCTCCATCTATTAATAGTCTTGATGTAATGATCTGCTGGGAACGTGGCATAGACAGAGGATACAGTGAATGTCAACAAATCAAACTCTTTCTTGTCCTGTTCCCACATAATTTAAGCAGCATTTTCTATGTTGATGCCCTTTTTTTTTGGCACTTGTGAGACTGTACGTGGAGTGCCCAGTTCAGGGGGTTCCTCTGTGTAAGGAAGAGTGGTGAACATGTGGAGAACAGAAAAATGACAGGGGAGGAGGAAAGAATATGGTGTGCTTAGATTTAAAAGGAGGAGCAGGGGGCAGATCACTGGGCACACAGAGGTCTCGCTCTATCCAACCAATCTACAATGCTGTGATTTCGTTCACCATAAAAAGAAATAAAAGGCAAGGGTTCAATATCATCAAATAAAATCACAGAATCTTAGAATTGTTCAGGTTGGAAAAGATCTGCAAGGTCGAGTCCAACAATGAACCCAGCACTGCCAAGGCCACCATTGACCCCTGTCCCCAGGTGCCACATGCACATGGCTTTGAAATCCCTCCGGGATGGGGACTCCACCATTCCTCTGGGCAGACTGTTCTGGTGTTTAACAAACCTCTCAGAGAAGAAATTTTCCCTAAAATCCAATTTGAACTTCCTATGGTGCAACCTGAGGCCATTTCCTTTTGTCTCATCCCTTGTTCCCCAGGAGCAGAGCCCGACCCTCCCCTGGATCCATCAGGGAGTTGCAGAGCCGGAAGGTCCCTCCTGAGCCTCCTTTTCTCCAGGCTGAGCCCCGCCAGCTCCCTCAGCCATTCTTGCTGCTCCAGCCCCTTCCCAGCTCCTTCTCTGGATGTTTTCCAGCCCCTCCACATCCTTCTTTTCATGAGTGGCCCAAAACTGCCCCCAGGTTTCGAGGTGCAGGCTCAGCAGTGCCCAGCACAGGGGTCGGGCACTGCTCACCGAATTATTGCACGGATTAGGGAATGGGGGATCAGGGAATAAAGGCAATACCTGCCTCAACAACTGACTTCTCACCCCTCTCTGGAAAGTGAGTGCAAGCATCAGCCACACTGGTTAGGGGATTGGGGGGGTGGTGAATGAGACAATAAGTGGAAAGGTGGGTAAATATAGGGAATTTCTCTGCCACGGTGCAATTTCCTTCCTACCTCTTAGCTCGAGAACGGTGGGTAGAGAAATACCCGGGGGAATTTCCTATAAACGAAATCAGTTTATTACGCTACACTGGGTGTGAGAAGCTCTCTGAGGTTCCCCAGGTGAAGGAGCTGAGGCAAAGCCACTGCCCAGCAGGGCTGTGCCCTCACCAGCCTCACATCTCTGTGCCGGTTCTTGCATGGCACAGAAACACCCGCAGGCACTCCAAGATAATGGCTTCAATTCAACCCAAAGATCCCAAACCCAGCACCAGGACATAATTTCAAGAGGGTTTTTTTTTCCCCTCCACACGTGTTGTTTTTAAAGTTATGGTAGGTTAGCACAAGAAAGGATTTGTTTTGAAAACACAGCTCCGTGTGAAATAAGTGGACTGGCACTGGGAATTCAGATCAATAAGGAGCTCTATAGAGAACAATGGATAGGGAGAAGGAATTTGTCTCTGTTCTGCTGCAGAGCAAGGAGGTAAGACATTGATTTTTTTTTTGCTCTCGGCACAATATTGACCTGATAGGGAATTGCATTACGTGACAGAGTGCTGTGGGTCCAACTTCTCTTTGGATGACATGCGATTTCCAGCAGGCTATGGAATATGGATGGGAAAGTGGGTAACGACCACTAAAATAAAGCAAAATAAAATATCAGCAATGGAAACCTGTCTGGTAACACATGCCACTGTCTCCAGAGCGTTGCTCATCCGTCTGAGCAACATCCCCCTCTAGAACTAATCCCGCAATTACACGAATGTTTGCTTAACTAAACACAAAGCGCCTCTGGAGTGGAGCAGAAGGATTTGAGAGCTCGTCCTTTCAGCGATGAGAAAGTGAATCAACCCGGCCAAGCGCAAGAATCTTTGGATGGATGTGCTCAGCAAACCACGGGCTCCTGTGCTGTGTTCACCATTGGCCCCTGAGGTACCGGCTCTGCCGGGCTGAGCCTTCAGGCTGCACCACTGAGATAAAACCAACCCCACCGTGGCTCCTTGCAGCCCCCTTCTTCCTTCACGCTGGAATAGCGAGGGGAGCAGATAAACCTCTAAGAAGCTGCTGCCTCTTTGTAGCCTTTCTAATGCCAGCAGGCCCCAAAAGGCTGCAGGAGAAAAGAGCTGCAGGTGGGAGAAAAGGAATAGGCAATTCAACCCACAAGGAGAGAGATCACGGAGAAGGAGCAAACACGTGGTGGCAGAAATCAACCACTCAGTTTTCTCGTGGCAATAGCTATTGTAGATTACATATTTTCTCTGAAGATAGGCTTATTTTTTTGTTTGCTCGTTTATCAGAAAGAAATAATACTTCTCTTTTTCTTGGCACCATTTTGAAACACCGATCTCACTCCTCCCGAAGATTTGTGGTGTGTTACGTTCATTTTCCATTGACAAACAAGAGGAAAATCTACCCAAAGTGGATAGATTTGCATTTGAAAGAAAGGCCCTTAAGATGTCACCACGAAAAGAGGTGCAAACACCTTTTGTATGAAACAGGGAGACAAAAATATTAACAGGCCATCAGTTCCTTTTGGTCTGGGGAGGGCACATGGGAAGATGAAGTAGTTTGTAGATGAAATATATATGGACAGTCATCTTCAAAACAGGAGCCAAGTCTCTTCGCTTGGACAGGACACACTAGACAGAATTTTAATGCCTTAGAGAATCTTGGAATCATTAAGACTGGAAAAGCCTTTAAGATCCTCAAGTCCAAGCGTCAGCCCATCACCACCACCAAACATCTCCTCGGTTTCTTTCCAGGTGTACATTTATTTGCTTCATTGAGTTCAGGTTCAAGCAGAAAGGCTTCACGTTGTGCACCTTTTACCTGCTCCTTGAGGCATCTCCTGAGTCAGTCAGCTGTCAAGCTAAGGCACAGACTGATTCTCATGTCTGAGAAAATATCATTTAGGGACTCTCCACCTCGGACATGGGACATTTGCCCTCCATTAGTGAGCATGTCAATGCTTGCTGAGAAATCTTTCCCAGGGATTTTGCCTTTTTTTTTAGATTGTACTATCGATTTCTCCATTCAAAGTATGATTTACGAGGGCTCATCCATCCTGGAGGTATGTAACCTGTCACTACCCTTTAGCAGAGCAGATCTTTAAATCCCCTCTCAAATAATTGTCACGGCTAGACAGGGTTAATAATTTCTAATCAAGCAAGATTAGCATATAAAAAGGGATATTGAGATTTTACAAGCCACTCACTCTCTATTAGCATATCAAAAATACTCATAATTGGATCCATGGAGAAACAGACTGTCGAATTTTTTCAGAGGTGAATGAAAAAATCAGGAAGATCCTTATGTGGCCTTTGCTCAAGGTCAGACTATATAAATTTCAGATTAACTGGAAATCGGGAAGTTTTAGTACTACAGGTCTGATACACGGTCCTTAGTCCAACTACCTTTGGTGAGAAGAGGAGAAGGGAAAAAGAGATTTCTCTTTCCCTTACACTTCCTGCTGCATTACTTGACCTAAAGCCAGTTTAGAAAGTCAACTGTCCAACAAAGAGCACCTCATTCTACTATATTTTAGGAACACTACTGTCAAGTTCTTTCCATCATGTGATTGAAGTTGAGATATAGTTGTTATAACAATACTTTTTTGGCTCTTTAGCTGCAAGTTATAATCAATGTAAAGATTTACAGACTTGTTTCCTCAATGACATGGAGGGAGAGTTCCCAGTTTTGAATTATGAACATGAAATTTCCTGACCTCTAATAAGGAACCCAGTCTGGTGGATTTTCCCATGTGAGAAACAGCAAGAAACCGTCTTTCTTTTTGACACTTATTTTTTACTATCTGAATGTATTTGAGATATTGTCTGAAATAATCATGGCTGGGGAGTCTCAAAGACTTTGAGAAAATGGCCAAAAATGTTGTTTGGTTTTTTTTTTGGTTGTGCATTTGTGAATCAGAGTCCAGCATTCCTTCACAACAGAGCTCAGATCACACCAGTTCGCTCCCTCCCGAAGCTCCCCAAGATAACCAAACCCAGGAACCTCCAACACACTTGTTGCTTCCTCACTGAGCTCCACAAAACTACTTTTATTTCCTTTTTTTTTTTTTATAAGACCAATAAACAGAAAATGTGACACACCTGAAAACTTTGACACAGAGAGGCTGTTAGAAAAAACAGCTAAAATGACGTTTGTCTCTAAGTGGGCCTGATGGGGGCAAAAAAAGGAGTGTTTTCAGATGATGACTATTAGATAAGCTGAAGGAATGATAATTGGGGATAATAACGCTGCTGATCTAAAAAATTACAACTTCTCATCATCTATGAGCTCAACATAGAAACTTTTCTCTTTCTTTAGTGAAAATTTTGGAGTTTTAAGCTCTGTTGAGTGTATACATGCGGCCACGAGAGCCTGCTTTTGTTTTCTACTGACTCAGACTCTAGTGGCTCTCAAATTTTAGTCAAACTAAGTCATTTTTTATGTTATGCTGGGCAGGTGCAACATCTTAATGCACAAAGTTCCTTTCTGCAGCCAAGCTTTTAAGTGCTGTTTTGTTTTTCATCCCCCACCTGCAAAAATGTGTCAGGTGAGCTTGGTTTCGAGTTTAATTGCCAGTCGTAGACACAACACGCACCTTTTTATTGCAGTTTGGTTTTTTTATTGCTTTTTATTGCAGTTTGGTTTGAAGTGCTTGGGTATAAAATTCCCATGGAAGTCTGAGACACGGCTCATAAAATGTCATGAAACACCTTTGACATCCAAGTGCCAGTTCCTGTCTGACTATTGAACATGACAGACTCTCCCCAAAGGGGTCATGCAAGGAAAAGATACCCATGTAACCAGAAAAGGTTCTTTAACAGATAAACAGCATTTCATTTAAATGTGACTCTTGTTATTAATCCGGTTATTAATTGATCTGGAGGGTGGCATCCCTACCCATGGCAGGGGGTTGAAACCAAATGATTTTTAAGGTCCCTTCCAACCCAAACCATCCTGTGATTGTAAGATTAATGTGGTAGCTGCCTAACTTTTCCTACACTAAGCTTTTTCCTACACTTTTGAAGTCACCTTGGTAATTGCTGAGTTCTGTCTCCCAAAATACTAATAATTGTGTTAACAAGGATTTCTTTCTAAGTTTTATGGTGCTTGGTAATGTTTTCCCTTTTAAATTCTTGCAACTCAGTAACTCATTCCAGGTCTTCGTATAAATCAGTTTTCATTAAATCCTTCTGTTTTACCAGAAAATTATTCTGATTTTTATTACACTATTTCCACTTCTTCTGTCTTAGAACATCAGAAAGCTGAAACCATCTGATATAGGAATCAGTCCTTAACTTGCCTCATGTATTTTCTCAGTTTTGAAGAATCCCTAATTTCTCTTCTCAGCCTTTTGTTACCCAAAGGAACTTCAAGACAGAGGCTCTCACCAGTTTCAGGTAGACGGCCGGGACATCTAAAGAAAACAAATGGGGAAAGTAATGAGGTTTGGGAGCTGTACACATTTTATTACATTTAAGTTTACCCCTAAGTTTTACAGGTTCATCTGGGCCCTCTTTTGAGTCCCAGAATTAGGGCAAGACAGTCTTTCAGCACGTCCTCCAGATCAGCCCTCGCACAAATCTCCCTTTCTCATTTCTCCAGCTGAAGCTCAGCGGGAATAAGACACAGCTTCAAGGAGAAGAAAAACATTTCCAGATTCCAGGAGCCTGTTTTGAGCTGGTTCTTCTGTGATTTCTCAGTGATAATGTGCTTCCCAAAGTTCAGGCGCTTCTCTGCCGAGCTCTGCACGAGCACCTTGTGCTGCCAATTTACTGCAATTGTCTCTGCTCTTTAGGACTGGTACCAATGGATATTTTTCATCCCAATGATGAGAGTAAGACACTGAAGTCAGGTGGGTTTTCTTTTCCTTTTCATTGATTTCAGTGGTCCTTGGATCAGGTCTTGACGGGTCCTGAACAAAGTGAGATACATGATGAAAGTGGCCTTGTGCAAAGAAATTTGGGTAGAGGAAGGAGGAGAGGGAAGAGAGAGAAGAGGAAAACAACCCCTTCTTTAGCAGGGTTAAAAGATGAACTTTTGAAAACTTCCTGACTTCTCTGAGTTTTTGTCAGAATCCTTTCAGGTATGTGCCTGAATATGCTGCAGCTGAAAAACACTCCTTCTTGACCCCATCAAGACCTCTGCTGAGATCTTGTCGTGTCTGAGAAACTCTTTTTCGAAATGTCCTCAGTAACAAGCCTGATAGTATTTGGAAATAATTGGGCTCCATGATACATTTTACTTTTTCCTAAAAGCCTGTGTAGTTTTTTCCTTACTTCATTTTTTAACAGTGTTAATTTTTTTTTTTTTTTTTTTTTTTTTTTTTTTGCTGTCCTGAGTCACTACAGAAACTCATTTTTTTTAAATCCTACTTGCATTTGAAATGCTCTGATCACAAGAAATGAATCTATGGAAGATCCATGGGAATAATCATCGGAGAGACACCCCAAAGGTTATCCTCGTCATAGAACCACAGAATGGTTTGGGATGGAAGGGACATTAAAGCCCATCTTGTTCCACCCTCTGCCATGGGCAGGGACACCTCCCACCAGCCCAGGTTGCTCCAAGCCCCATCCAACCTGGCCTTGGACACTCCAAGGGATCCAGGGGCAGCCACAGCTTCTCTGGTCAAACTGCACCAAGGCTTCCCCACCCTCACAGGGAAGAATTTCTCATGTTCGACCTTGTTTTTTGACTGAATTCCTGATATAATGAGTCTTGTTTTTCATGCATAAAAGTGTTACTCCCCACAAGGAAAAGGCTGAGAGCTGAGGTCTGAAGAAAAATGCTTGGTGCAAAGGTCCTTTGCACCGTGGGCAATGCTGATTACTGGCATTCCCAGGATTATTCTCCCTAAAAGCCAAGGCAAAGGTGGATAAATCACAGCTGATGGGAGAATCCTGAAAAAAACGTGCCAGTTAGAATTAATAAACTGTTACAACATCTCTCTAATATTTGAGTTTCATCCCCCTTTCCCTAATGAATAAACTGAAGCCTAAAGGTGCTGGATGACTTGAGGGTTGGAACAAGGTGATCTTTAAGGTTCCTTCCATCCTAAAGCACCCTGTGATCCTGTGACAGTCTAGAAAAACATGCAGTTTTAGCAGAAGATCAGGTAATAAAACCCCATGAATACCAATGCAATAACCAATAATTAATGTTTAAAGTGATGAAGGAGGGTAAAAAAACCCCTTCCTTTATCTCAATGCACAGGCCTGTCTTCAAGTGCACAGCAAATATTTATCCCAATATGTCTGGCTTTCCATCAGGATGGATCTTATTTAGCAGAAGGAAGAGAATGGGATTAATGTTTATACTCACATTCAGTGAAGGAGCCTTCACCATCTGTGAAGTTAATGTGACAAAACAACATTTTCACATGCCATTTACTTTTAATTTCTTTTCTGTTTTTAAAAAAGTAGTCTAATTAAAGAAAGGATTGTGAAGGAGGAAATCAGGAGGGGGAGAAATCTCAATGCAGAACTTGAAAGCACCATATTGTAATTTGGGATTAGAAGAGAAAGAGATGAATTTGCACGTTGATGTTTTTCATATTTATTCAGTTAGCAAAGTGTTTATTGAATGCTTTAGGCAGATGATATAGCAAACACGATTAGGACTTCAGCCACTCAAAATAACCAACTAAAACACATTCTCTCCTTCTTAAATGGAGGAAGGTCAAAAGTCAGGGGTCCCCAGCACCAAAATCTGGTTTGTAATCCTTCTCTCTGTGAGCAGAGACAGGACCAAGGGAATGGCTGGAAATGTGTTGGGGTTTAGGTTGGATCTCAGCAAGAGGCTCTGCTTTGCCCAGAGGGTGGTGGGGCACTGCCCAGGCTGCCCAGGGCAGTGGGCACGGCCCCAAGGCTGCCAGAGCTCCAGGAGCCTTGGGATGATCCTCAGGGGCACAGGGGGGATTGGTGGGATTGACCTGGGCAGGGCCAGGAGTTGATGATCTTTGTTGGTCTCTCCCAACTCAGGATACTTCATTATTCTATTAAATGTCTCTTTTCCAAAATTGCTTTAACACACGGTCAAACGTATTGAAGTATTGCTTAATATGCATTGCCAGACTGAAGTCTTTGGTTTCTCCAGTGGGACAAGAAAAACTGAATCAGAAAATCTGAAAAGCTGACATAAAATATAAGGGAAAAATAACCAGAGGCACGAAAATGTGATCTTGGCAACTGTAAGGTTCATTAGCAGCGAGGGAAAAACAAGGAAAGTTTCCCTTGTGCTTCAACAGAAAGTGAGAGTTGTCAACATGCCAAGAGGTCAGAATGTTCAATGTCTATTTTCCTTCAGCCTTCACTAAAATAATTAGCCGTGGCCAGATACACCAGTAAATCTTACACAGAGCAGAAAGGCCAAGCTAGATAGTGCCAGAGGTAACGAAACCAGATAGTGAGAACAGGTAGGTGTGAGGGGAGGTATCGAAAGTTCCCATAGAACTTCATATTGTTTAATTACCTGTACGTAGACAACTGGTTGCAGCAGCTTCCAAACACCTGGTGACTTTTTCTGTGGAAAGGAAACCTGAATGAACAAAACCCCCAACCAACCCCCAAAAAATAAACAAAACCAAAAAACAAACACCACCTCTCAAAAAAAAATATAAAAAAAAATCCAAAGTATATTGGCTCAAAAGTGCTAAGTTCAGCACCAAGGAATTACCATCATCCACAGAATAAACACATGAAAAACAGAAGCTTAGGAGCTAACATGAACCTATCCAGTATAAAGGTATGTTTCAGACCAATCTATTTTCCTTTCAAGGCACAGTAATAGCCCTCAGGGGGAAAGCAGGTGATGTCAAATCTTTACTTTAAAGAACTTTTTTCTGTGTTATCCCGTAGAACATCCTCAGGGGTGGGATGTGAAAGCATTAGCAGAGGGTGCAGAGGGTGTAACTTTTCTATGGAGAGCACAAGAAATGATGAAAAATTGTCCTCATGTTGTTAAAGGTTGGCTGCCAGTTCCAACAGAGCCACGTGGCACTGCAGCTCTCTTGGAGATTAATACAAAAGTCTGATTTTCAATTTACAGACAGCATAAAATTTTGTAGCAAAGAGAGAGAATGTCAGCATACTGGAGGGATAAGTAGAAATCTGAGTATTCTTCATAAATATGGGAACCATGCTACTATTTATGAGAAATAAGTGCAAGTTTCTACATTTAGACAGTGGTAATCCTCTTTATAAACGCAGAATAAGGAAAACTGGTTAGACAGCAAATCCACTGCAAAGAGACTTATTGAACTTCAAATTGACAACAATTAAAGTCAAAGTTTAAGAAAAAAAAAAATCATATTTCTGGAGAAGGACAAAATTTATCCTGGGCTGTGTAATACTAATATCATATACATATATATTAATAGACATATATTCTCAATAAAACTGTACCTCCTCACTCAGAACAGAAGAAAGATCATCAGTTTTGAAAATACACACCTGCTGTGGTTTAGGAATGGTATTCCTCAATTCATTACTCCCACTAAAAGGAAAACCACTCCAGTGGGAAACAAAAGGCAGAGATCTTGGGCTGAGATAAGAACGTTTCACTGGACAAAGCAGTGAGATGAGAAAATCGACAGTAACAGCAACAGCACTAATAACAAAAGACTGCAAAGAGAGAGAGATTTACCTGCAAAAATGCTCACCGAGCCCAGGACAATGAAAAACAATGATGGGCTCAGATCCCTGAGCGTGAGAGATAAACTAAATTATCATTTAAAATCCCTTCGTATTTTTATTTTATGTTTCTACTACAAGATCTCTTTGAATTTTATTTTCTATTGCTGTCTCCTAGGAGAGTTCAGAATTTTATTTTTTTTTGAGTGGAGGGGTTAACCGTATACATTCCTTTTCTTTTTTTTTAATGATTTTGGGGATCACTTAAGAAAGAAAACTTGGTAAAATATATAAAGGGAACACCGCACCACTGTGCCCTTCTTTTAGGAGCCCACACCACTTCTTCCAGTTATGAGAGAAATTATCTTAGTAACTCTTTTGGACCTAATTATTAGCCAGCTGCTTTGGAAATTGTTTCACTTTTCTGCTCCTTAAGCTGCGGTGTATTTCTCCAGGGCTTGCAATAAATCCATAAATGAGAGCCATTTGACACTGGGATGCATAGTCAGAACAGCACGGAAGGCAGGGCAGTTGCACAACCAACAGATTTTATTCCCCAGGCATCGTGGGGCATAAATAAAGGCCATTTTATTCCTGGCAATCCATAAGCCAGCTCGCAGATGCCTTCCTTGCAGTTTTGAGTGTTTACTCCCACGGGCCGAGGCATTTAGAAATGTGGCACTTGGATGGGAGTGGGATATTTCTACACTTCTCCACGGACGCCCCCTTGTCGTGGGGGAGAAGCTTGCGTGCCCTTATGAGGCTGTGAGCTATGCTGGCGGTGGTTGTGCCTCCGGTAGGGTCTCCCATGCTAGTCAGGTCTCAGCTGAAGGGTCAGACAAAGTGTGTCCATGGGCAGGATGGGCTCACCAGCCTCCCGGCAACCATCCTAGGAGAAGGACAACTCTAACTCCAAACCCGGGCAGATGGAGCTCGCTTAGCCCTGTAAGGCCATCCATCTAAGAGAAGGACACTCTAACTAAACCTACATCCTGAGGACTTCGCTGCCACCGTCCAAGCTTGCTAGGCCCTGGCAGATGAACCTTAGGACTAAAGGGTGGGGCCAGTTCCGCGCACGCTGCGCCTCACCTAAAAAATCCACTGCGCAGGCT
>VWZG01007482.1:34375-48663 GCA_013396735.1 Grallaria varia
AGCCATCAGCGGGCAGGTGAGAAGGTGCACTGGAAGCCACAGACCCAACCCTGCATTGCAGGCGGTTCAGGAGCCATCAGCGGGCAGGTGAGAAGGTGCACTAGAAGCCACAGACCTAACCCTGCATTGCAGGCAGTTCAGGAGCCATCAGCAGGCAGGTGAGAAGGTGCACTGGAAGCCACAGACCCAACCCTGCATTGCAGGCAGTTCAGAAGCCATCAGCGGGCAGGTGAGAAGGTGCACTGGAAGCCACAGACCCAACCCTGCATTGCAGGTGGTTCAGGAGCCATCAGCGGGCAGGTGAGAAGGTGCACTGGAAGCCACAGACCCAACCCTGCATTGCAGGCAGTTCAGGAGCCATCAGCGCTCTTGCAGCAAGTGTGGGTAGAGCCCTTCCCAAAGCTTCGTTTGCGAAGCCCAGCCATGATGATATTTCTCCGAGGCTCCTCAGGAAACCCGACAGCCCGTTCTGTGACACGTCTTGCAGACAGCGTTTTCTTTTCAATGGCTCACCCAAATGTCCCCTGCCTGTTGGACACAATACGAATTAATGCTGCAAGCCGCTGCCATACCCCGCTGTTAAAGTGTGATTTGTACTTTGTGTTTCTTCCATAAAAAGGGCTGCTGATGTTCATTTCTAATGCTCACATTGGAGGAGAGACTCAGAAATGAGGCTGGCAATTAGAGTAGGGATTTGATAAACATCAAAGAATCCACTACTGCTGCTTTTTAAAACCAAAGATGAAAATAATTTCCAGAACCTATATGGGCTTGAATAACCATTCTTGCATGAATGATGAACAAGAGAAATATCTGACTTCAGAAGAGTCTAAATTACAGGGAAAAAAAATTATGATACATGTGTAAATTTTTAATTATGTGGCAAATATTGCCTAATGTCATCACTGTGAAAGAATGGAAAGAAATGAAGATGCAGCCACTTCAATTTAAAAAAAAAAAAAAAAAGACAAACACACAAAACAAAACAATTTTCATCATTTGAATGCAAACGAGCAAGTGAAATTTTGAGAGAAATGCAGATTAAAAAAATAATTTAATTATATCTTACAAGACTGCCGTGAGTCAAGAGGAGCAGTTCATTTGGCTAAAACCAAAGAAGCATTAACCTGATTTCCATATTTGGGATTTTCCTGCTACTTATTGGTTTAGCCACAGCAAAGGGATCTTTTCCAGAATTCTGCACGCGTTGATCACCAGACATGTAACGAGAGAGCAAACGCATGAAACAAATATTTGCTTATCAGGTGACAAAACTATGTCATTTGGTCCCTTGTCACTGAGTCCCTTGGGTCTGCAGAATACACTGAGAGAAACTGAGCACAATTCATTAATCCACAATTTATTACTTGACTTTTGCTGGTGAAGGAGCTGCAGCAGCCCATTCAAAGTCTGTGAAGTTTTGAGGGATAATTTCTTGAAGTTCCGCTTCCCTTTCCATGGTTGTCCTCTTCCTCTACGAGAGGCTTGCAAGGATCTAAAGTTCCATCTCCAAATTCAAGGGGGGAATTATAAGCCACGGTGCCATAAAATACCTTTCTGCTCAGACACTTGTGGACAACTTCCGTGTGCTTTTTAAAGAGATGACAATGGGCTTTGTCGCAGTGACCATCCGCTCTCCCCAGATGTTCCCGACTTTGTTGCAGTGACCATCTGCTCTCTCCAGGTGTTCCCAAGCACCTGGAGTTGGGATGGAGATGTTCAGGCTCGTGATTTCACATGACACAGTGCAAGGATATGCAGAGAAACCTATTTTGGTCCCCATCCCTTGCATGGATCTGGGACTGTACCACACCAAGCTGTGTGCTGCCCCAGCCTCCATCCCCACAGGTCAGCATGCGCAGGGAGATGTGCATTTCCCCCTTCAATCGAATTAAGCAGTAAATTCATCTTCAGTGCAGGGATCTTCAAGCAGGAACAGGCTCTTGTATATCCCTGAAAACATTAAGTATTTACCAGGCTAAACCAAGACTTAGATTTGCTCTGCTGCTCAGCTTCAGATGTTTCTCCCAGGCAGCAGGAGCCTCCAGCACAGGTCCCTTTGCCAACTAATATTTAATTAGTTCTAGTTGGAAGAGGAAAGACCAAGAGATCCCCATTTCACAGTAGAGTGCATCTCTCAGGCTCAGGCGCAGACCCGGCGGGGAGGAGGCACCAGCACAAGTTTACCACCCTCTTATTTTCAGCTGCAGGAGCTAAAACCAACCCAAAATTCGCACCAGTTTGGGGATCCTTAAAGATGACAGCCTGGGAAATTGTACTGACTTTTCAGTAGAAGCCCTTTGCAGCAGTTTGGCACCTGCCACCTTCCCCTGTCCTGCTCCTGCATTGGCAGCTCGGGCACTTCAGTGGGATTTGTTGAATCCATCGGATAACTAGAGGCCTAATGGGCAGCGCTGAGTTGAAATCTCCTTTGTCAGTCTCACAGAACGCACTCGCCTTCAGAGACTCTTCCCTCGGGAGGGCTCAGGAGCTCTTCTTTATCACCCCGCCGTAGCAAAGAGAAGTCTGAAAGTTTGCTTTAAACAGAGAAATAACGGCAAAAAGCTTCATTTTTCCCCACTTATTTCCTGAGATCCCTTCACCCACTGACCTGGGTATTGTGCTGAATACATCAACCTTACAACAGGCTCACAGTGCCATTGTACAGGGATGTGGGATAAGCATCTTAGCTCCAAGAATTTATATTTCTCATTAGAAAAGGGAAAAAGATCATGTTGTTAGGCATGTAAGTATATTGTACACAGGAGCCATCCACAGCACCACTGGGAAAAAAAGCAGGGGTGATATCTACACTGACATCTACAAGCTTTTTTCTAGCAAAAATATGTGTATGCCCAGAATATTGATCTGAGTGTGTAGAACAGGGGATGGAGGCACCAGAACAACTGGAAGTAAGGAGAGAGACAATTTACAAGAGCACATAGTGACAGGGCAGTGGGGAATGGCTTCAGACTCACAGAGGGCAGGGTTAGATGGGATATTGGGAAGGAATCCTTCCCTGGGAGGGTGGGCAGACCCTGGCACAGGTTGGGCAGAGAAGCTGTGGCTGCCCCTGGATCCCTGGGAGTGTCCAAGGCCAGGCTGGACGGGGCTTGGAGCAACCTGGGCTGGTGGAAGGTGTCCCTCCATGGCAGAGGGTGGGATTGGATGGTCTTTAAGGTCCCTTCCAACCCGGACCATGCTATGGTTCTACGATTATGTTTTTTCTTAAAATATAAATACAGAGCAGTAATTTTTCCAAGATCCTGGATGTCCAGCAAGCTGGATGAAACATTTCCTTCTTCCACAACAGGGCCACATGCGACACACAGAAGTAACAACTTTCAATTGGAAACAGGCAGATTGGGAGAAGAGGATTGGGAGGTGGGATGTAATGGGAGAAGAGGATTGGGAGGTGGGATGTAAGAACTTTGCTACGAAATTATGAAGGTTGGAAAAGCTCTCTAAGGTCATCAAGTCCAATCTTTAACCCACCACTGTCAAGGCCACCACTAAACCATGTTCCCCAAGTGCCACATCTATATCTTTTTTAAATTCTTCCAGGGATGGGGATTCCATGACTGCCCTGGGCAGCTGTGCCGGGGCTGGACAACTTTTCCATTAAGAAACTTTCCCCAAAATCCAATCTAAACCTGCCCTGGTGCAACTTGGAAATATGCATGTCCTTTGGAGTACACAGGGGCTCTGCACTTCAGTTGCTTTATTCCTTACGGGAGGGGAAGGATACAGAAGGAAAATTGCAAAAGAAGCAGCTGGATTTTTATGGGGGCTTTTTTATTGTTTTTTTTTTGGTTTTTTTTTTTTAAGTTGTTCATAACATTTTCACAGCTGGTAGCTGGAAGTTGTGATTTTGTAACTATTACAAATGACTCACCAGCAGAGGAAAAGCACAGCTTTTAGAAGTGAGATTGCAACCTGGCCAGCAGAATATGGGAAGAGGCTCCATTGAAAAAAAAAAAAAAGGGGGGGGGGGGGGGGGGGATTAGCTGGTCAATTTATCAGTAAATATGTCCTTTTTCCTCAAGAGTCCTCATCAAGCCATATGGCAAATGTATTCAATCCACTTCTAGAGTAAATATAAGCTATTTTACCAGACTCTCTCCCAGAAATAAGAGGAAAATAGAACTGAGTAGAAAATAGTGCCCCAGCCATTTCAACCTGACTCTCATTCTTCTAGGCTCCTTTATAGTGCTTTTCCATGCTCATTTCACTGGATTTCTAATCTTTAGTCGTTAAATGTAAATGAGCATCCAGTAATGAGAGCAACGTGGAAATTGAAGATGTTCAGAACTTGTCTATGATTCATCGGCTTGAGAATATCGAGGCTGGTTTCACTCCCACTTGCAAATGAAATGTCTTTTTCCAGACCCCAAATGATTCGAGGTGACCCACAGCGACCAAGGGTCTCCCACCCTTCCTAGCAGAAATGATTTTGAGTTAGAAAATCTCACCAGACAGGAAATAAAAGTGATTTCTGTACTGCCTCTGGGTGAAGAAACATGGTGCAAGCACATTTTGTGAGCTGCACAGAGCAGCTTTGGCCAGGAGATACCTGCCTGGGGATTTAAAGTTCTCCTTGCAGCAAGGAGGGGGCACATACAAGCCCGTGGTGTGATGAATGATGGAGCAGGAGATCCTTGGGATGGGACTTTTAACAGGTAGATGCTGGCAAGGAAGCGGCAGGATTTTAATGTAATGCACTGTTTTACATGTGCCACGCATGCCACTTGCTTATTTGGGGAACAGCTTATTACTTTGTCTGGTCTACTGTAAATGCTAATGCATGTAAATGCTAATCAAGACTCTCTCTCTGGTTTCCCACCTCGCCTAATTGGATCCCATTAGAGCTTGTTTGGGAGTTTGCATCCAGAATCACAAATGGCACTGGATGGCGCCTCCCTGGTCCCAGTGTGGTGGCAGCTGGGGAAGAGTGGGAATCAGCAGTAAGCTGGTCTCGGTCTCAGGGCAGCCAAATCCCTTTGTTACCCAAAGAAATGTCACTTGGAAAGAGGGACACACCTCCCTCCACGGTGCCTGCCAAAAGGAAAGAACTGTTATTTGGCAATAAGCAGAATATTTGCAGTGAGGACAGGAGTCAGGTGAATGTGGGACATGCAGGAGCCTGCTTATGGACATGTGGCACATTAAAAATACTGTGACCAGACTTAGGGAGGAACGGGTTCTGAGCTCCTTCCTCCTGCTATGCCTTCTGTTGGCTGGTGTTGGAATCGGAGTAGAAGCCCCATTAGCCGCCATTTGACTGTCAGTGCAATCTTTGCACTTAATGAGGATCACAAGGCAATAAAAATAAAGCTCATCACATAGCTAAATCCACCCAGTTTTAGTGTGCAAACCACTTCGGCCAATGGGCCAGTTCTGCAGATCTATTCACATATTTATTCACAGCGAAAAGTCTGTGTCCCCAGAAACTTTACTTGCATGATGGATTTAATGTTTTTTAAAGAGAAAAGCCAAGTGACAAGGACCATCCTAGAAACAAAAAAAGACGCTTATTTCAACTTTCAGGTTTTTTCTGAGCTTTTCAACACATAGACGTCATTGGAAAGAAATACCCGTTGGAAACAACTCAGCTATTTGGCTGCTCCCTGGCAACTTTCACATAACGATCACACCACCTTATGTAAGGTGTAATGTATGATAGATATAATGGTTACCTGATAAAAATTATTAAAAGTGTTTGTGGTCAGAAATTCTTTGAGATAAGAAATCTGAGCCAAATGTGAAACACTTGCATCACACCTATGGTGGGAAACTGCTGGTTTCTTAGCCCAAGACCTGGATCCAACACACCTGGGACTTCACAGATTTGGAGTCCTCGTTTGATTTTCATTAAACAACCTTCTCTGCTTTTTATTCCTTCCACAGTGAGTTTGAAAATACCAATTTTTTTTTCCAATTTCTAAACAGAAATTCTAAATGATAAGAATGTTTTGTGCTTTCCTTTTTTATGGAAGTGGAAATAAGAGCTCAGGTTTATTAGAAAAATAGAGGCTGGAAAGCACTGAAGTGCTGCTAAAACACATGGCACTCAGCCTAAATCACTTCAGATCTGGCCCTCGTAAATGATAATGACATCTTCACTGTTTTCCCCCAAATACTCAGCGACCTACCAAAAGGGAAACCTGGAAATTTATGCATATTGATGTTATTCACTGACGTTCTCTGTAAAACTCTCTAATCCAAAATATTTGTGACTGTTTGTAATTTTATTACTGATGGAGCCCAGGAATGAGGAGGTACCATCAGTCCCAGGTGTGGGGTTTGCAGAGTTTTCCTTCTAACACTCCAACCTACTGACACACAAACCCTCTCTAGTGCTTCATAACTCAGTGCTACAACGCACTGCTGTTATTTTACAGTTTCCTTTGCATCCTGGCGGGAGAGAAGCCTCGAGAGGAGGACAGCAGCCTCTCCTCATTTTGGTTTTTCACAGAGAGAAAGACTGAATGGGGCCCTCCTAGAGGGGAATGAATCATAGAATCATACAATCGATTGGGTTGGAAAAGACCCCCAAGATCATCAAGTCCAACCCTTGGTCCAGCTAGACTAGATCATGGCACTCAGTGCCACGTCCAATCTCAGTTTAAAAAACTCCCAGGACCATAAATCCACCCCCTCTCTGGGCAGGCAATTCCAATGTCTGATCACTCTCTCTGTAAAGAATTTCTATCCAATATCCAACGTAAATTTCCCCTGGCAGAGCTTAACCCCTTGTCCTATTGAATGAACCTCAGAAAGTCTACAAGGAGCCAATTTGAGCCCACCCATGTGATGTGCAGAGGTTCTTAGAATGCTCAGATGATCCAGCTTTGAATGAAGAAGCCTGGGAGTGAATTAATTACCTTGTGGGGAAAAAAATAACTTTTCCATGTCATTGCCTAGATTCAGAGTGAAGGGTGAGCATTAGAGGGGGAAAAGAGGTACTGAAGGGGAGTTGCTTTCAAAGAAGATGAAGGTGTAACAGCCCCAACAGGATAATTTCCACAGCCCCATTGGTTGGTTGTGTTTTACAAGTTTGAGCTCAGAGACTGCACAGTAAAACACCCTTTGGATTTCCCATAAATCAACTCCCCGTTTCTTATAAACACCGCCTGGCTTGGGAATCAGCAACGACAACGATGAAAGAATTCCTTCTGCTCCTCTGAGGAGCTTGGCAGCTTTCCCACTGCTGATGCTCCCCCTTGGTACCTTCTGAGAGCTCAGCCCTATTTGCTGCACTCTTCATTGGGGCTGCTCGATGCTCAGTGTCTGCAATAACTCTGCAAGCCTGACACTGAGTAATGGCTTCCTAAAAATGCCTCGAAGGCCACTTTAAATGCGGCAAAATGGCCTGTAACAAAGTAGGTAAATGCAAAAACCTCATGGGGTTTATATAAAAGGCCCTTGAAAAAGGGAAGGAAACTAATTGTTGTCTGTGTTCGGCTGTTTTGTTAAAACATCTTTTGCTTTGACACTTTTCAGGGATACAATGCTGACACACTTTCTTCTGGGGAGATGTGGCTCTTCTCACATGAGTGGCCATCACCTCGGGGGATGTGACATTATTCAGGTCAAGAAACATGCCAGGAAAAAAGCCTCACATACGGGGGCACTTTCAGATACTTTATTATTTTTCCCAGAGCCTCGTGGCAGATCTTCCTTGTGTCAATCATCTTTGCAATCCCAGATTCTGACTGAGAGGTGCAATAAAATCTGCGAGAAAGATGGGAAATGGTAAAGAAGGTCAATAACAACAACAAGAAAATCTTTGGAGGTTGAAAATACTTCTTTTTGTGACCATCACACGTAATCTCGTCATGCTGTCCAAACGCTTTGTCAAGGTTGAGAGGGAACGGTGTTGTCCTGGGTGGGTGGCTTACCTCGGTGTCATAGGAATTTCTTAGCACAGGGAGAAAATAATACGTTATTGAAGTTGAAATGACATTAGTGGTAGAAACTATGGTGGCATTCAAGTGATCATGGCAGAAAAAGCATTCATGAGGAGGAAAATAATTTAAGCAACGATTAAGAGAATCATTATTATTATTATTATTTCCCTTAATCAGTGTGCTAGCAGATATATGTATATATATATGTATATATGTGCTAGCAGATGTCTTAGTTTTGAGAACAAGGATCATGTGTCAGAGCAAAGAATGATAAGAGAAGCACATTATGACCTGATCACATATTTGAGATCCTCTCAAGGAGAAAAGATTCATCTGAACCACAGAACCATAACCAAATAAGTCCACAGAAATAGTTAGCATATATGCATGTATTCAGGAAATGTAATGAATATGCAAGAAAAAATGTGATGAATATATATCAGTTTCATGATTGTACCCTGTTCTGTTAGGTTGGTGGGGATGAGGAGCAATCCCCATGCATCCAGCACTGAGGATAGAGAAATTTCAGCTTTCTAAACCAGCAAATTGATTGGAGAATTTACTTCCTGGTTTGGGGTGACACAAACACCCCAAATGTCACCCTGCTTTGCCCCTCTTCCCCCCACTTTGTATAGTGAGCGTGATGCCATCCGGAATGGAATGTCCCTTTGGTCAGTTTGGGTCACCTGTCCCAGCTGTGTCCCCTCCCAACCTCCCAGGCACCCCCAGCACGGCAGTACAAGAAGCAGAAAAGGCCTTGGCTCTCTGTCAGCCCTGCTGAGCAGCAACACAAACACCTCTGTGCTACCAACCCTGTGCTCAGCACAAACCCAAAACGCAACCCCGTGGCAGCAGAGAACCAGCTCCACCTCAGCCCAAACCAGCACATCCTTGAACATTTCACCACGGGAGCTGCTCAGTGACCTCCCACCTCCCCGGGGCTGCTTTCGCTCCCTCCTCGGGCACATCAGGCAAAAAGTCCCACCTTTGAGGAGCGTGGAGCTCACAGGGATGGCCCAATAACCAACCGAAGGATTGGGGCGTTTGGGCTTGATCAGGGGAATGAAAGAACAGGTGAGGATGGACAGCTCTCACCGCTCTCCCTACCACAGCCAGGAACACCTTAGAGAATATTTTAGTAAAGAAAACAAGTACAGAAAGTGAATTTGGCAATCAACCTTTCACTCAAGTGAAGTCATTATTTCAATCAGCCACATACTGTCTTTTTTCCCAAAGTAGAGACCGCAGGGTGTAGCCTGAGATATTCAGATTTTATTTCATAACTGTTCTGCTTTATATTTCATTTATCTTTGCCTTATTAGGATTATTTTTACAGTCTGCCAAATGCATTGCAAGGTCATAACAACCATTTTGAACATCTTTATCCTTGAGGCAGTTCCTTCCTGCCTGTTGTTAAAGTGCTTTGAGTAATGTGGTTATTAAAAAAAAAAAAAAATACATCTCTGTGAAATGCATCTAAATGTGATCCTCTCTGAAAATTTATTTAAACTGTAGACACATCTTTGGCTCAGACGTTTCTGGGGATTTTTTTTTTTTTTTTTAATCCCTCTCTCTCAAGTCTTTCAGTCACAGATGAACTTTCCAGGAATAAAACTTTCAGGAGTCTTATACACGATATGATGAAATTCTGCAACAGAAATGACACCAACTTTTATCCACTTGCCGGAGTCAGATTATTTCAAGAAATAGCTTCTGCTCAAAGCACTCCCGTGTTCCTCAGCTGTGTTTCTGAAGCAGTCAATGGCTTTCATCACTTTACATTGGAGGAGCCTTGTGCTATTTCTCTGCGTGCTGTACTACAAGCAGTGAGGAACCTGTCAGCCTGAATTGCTTTCATTCTCAGAGTCATTATCAGGAGGGACTAAAAGAAACTGTTGCTATAAAATAAGACCCTCTGCTTTGCCATGCAACCACCTGTATATTAAAAAAAAAAATAAAAAAAAAAATAAAATCTTTAAAGGCACCTGCTTTGCAAGAGATTCTGGAATTAGTAAAATAGGACAGAGAAAGCAGAGTATCTTCATAGGCTCCCTGCTGCATCCCCTGAATTTCATGACTGAAAGCCCTTATTTCAACAAAAAAACATTAAAAAAATAAAATTAAATAGTTGCAGAGCACATTCGATCTAAAGCAAGGGTTTCCAAGGAAAAGAAGGTTCTGGGTAGCTGACAGCACTGTTTTAGTTCTCATGTCACTGTGAGCACAACTGCTGCACACCACAGAGCAGCCACCCCTCTCTGGGATCACCTTTAGGAACTTTGGCTCCTGCAGGGCCACATTTCTAACAGTTTATGGTGTTGGCAGGACAGCAGCCCCTTGCACTCACCCTCCGGTGCTGGAACACTCCAGCAATGGGGCACCTCAAGGAATCATAGAATCGTTAAGGTTGGAAAAGACCTCTGGGATCAGAAGGTCCAGCTGCCAACACAGCACCACCACCGCGTTCACCACTAAGTCGTGCCCTCCAGTGCCATCTTCTCATGGGGTTTTCAAACCCTTCAGGGGGTGGTGACTCCACCACTGCCCTGGAATTCCGTTCCAGGATCTGACAACCCTTCCTGTGAAGAAATCTTTCCTAACATCAGCCTGAAACTCCCCAGATGCAACTTGAGGCCGTTTCCTCTGGTCTTGTCCCAGGCAGATGACTCTGGGCCAGGAGAAAGGTTCAGCAGTCCAGCACAGCCCTGGGAGTGCAGGGATGGCCTTGGTTTGGGTAGAAAGGGGATGACACGGAGCAGAAAGAGGAGATGCCAATGGGATTTTAGGTGCCTTAACTCAGCAGCTCCTCTATTTTACAGCTCTGCCTCCATTGCAGCTAAAATTACTTTATAGTGCAGGGTTAGTGAATTCATTCCCAACATCTTATTTAAAAAATAACTAAGCTAGCTTGGGGAAAGCATCAGAGATACCAGGGTACGGTTCCCCGGAGTTTTAGCATCCATGTGCAACTGCTGAGAAAGAGGATTTTACCTGCTAAAGGGGGGAAGAAGCTGATAAAAAAGATTGTTTGCATTTCTTAAGCAAACTTCACCTTCTGGCAACAGTTGCACAGGAAATCTTTTCCACAATGTGATGATATCTGACAGAAAATGTAGTTACTGATGGAGAAAATGGTACGAGTCTAACCAGAAAGGATTTATCCATCTGCTCCTCGCTGCTAAAAATTACCTGGTTATAATGGAAAAGGTCAAAAAATATTCCTTGATTTTCAATTAAACATTTCACTGCACAAAGCAGTACATGAGATTTTCTTGGGACTCCTCCTCACCTGTTGGAAATTCATGATCTTTATGGTTCCTTCCAAGCCAAACCACTCTATGATTTTATGAACACTTTTTTGTTTGTTTGTTTGTTTACAAATGTAGACCTGCATTTGCTTTAAAAGCCATTAATTGTCAAAACAGAAATGATAAAGACAATCCAACTCTCTGAGACAAAGTTCATCTGTAACTCAATTGAAAACAACACTTAATAACCCTTAATTGATAAGAAATGGTGAAAAAAATAAATAAAAGCCATCAAGTTAATACGAACAACAAGAAACTTCATGTGGAAATGCTGCTCCAGTGTTAAGAAAAGGGGGAGCTGAAAAAAACTATTGCTTTTGGCCCCCAGAGTTTGACTCATCACGGAGCAAGAATGATCCAGCTTGGATTTTAAGTGAGCCCTGCGCGTCGCTGGGCTCTGGGAATTCGGGCATTGGTGTGTGATTAATAAACACCGAGTCAATGGCCAGGAGGGACCAACAGATCCACCACAATGGCATCTTGCAAAACAAGGCTCTACAGAGTTCACCCAATTGTCCTGCACCACTCCCAGAAATGCATCTGTTCTTGATCCCTGGAGAGCCAGAGATGGGAAATCTGCTGCCTCCTCTGGGAGCCTGTTTGACTCTTAAAACTCTCTGTCATGCCAGCAGTTGGAATACCTCTAGTCTTACTTTTCCAACTGTTGTTTTTCACTAATATTTTCCTCCCTGAGCGAAAGAACTGTTTTGTGCTTCTGGTTATTTCCCCACAACAAAGGTAATAAGAAGTAAATTTTTTATTATTATTATTATTATTATTATTATTATTATTATTATTATTATTATTATTATTGCTATATAATCAAGTTTTCTTTCTCACATTTCTTTTGGATAAGAGTCTGTCAGTTTATGACACTTCTCACAGCCCTCAGAAACTTTTTGCAGCTCATTTTTTATTTTCTCCAGTGTTGTCCCAGGAGGCTCCACATCATCTGGAGACCAGACAGGGAATGCTCCAAATGTATGTACTGGGGAGATGTTGACAAATTTCAGCTTCTTGTTTGAAGTGTTTCTTCATTATTGCAAGGCACAAAAATTATTTTTAATGCACACTCAATGCTACAATGAGTTACATCACACATTTTACTATTTTTTGTCTTTCTGATGTCAGGTGATTAAATGTTTATGTCTGGCACTCAAAAACTTAATAAAATTAAACAAACTACTTTATTATTTCAACTCAGCTAGTAATTTAAAGATGTAATGAGATGCATTTATTTATTTGCATTGCGTTTTTGACATTGCATCAGGTAATTATCCAAAAGTAAGTCAGTTATGATTTAATCCTCACTTCCCAGCTTGGCTGTTTGACCTGAATTTACTGATCACATCCTCTTCTTCAAGGACAAGAGGCTGCGGAACTTTCTGATTTAGAGTTTGGCTCTGACACTGCAATCACAGTTCTGGTTGTAAGAGGCTGTAACGCTGGTGGTGGCCTGAATCAGGTAACCTTTTGTGCAAACTCCCCACCAGAGTTTAAACATTATGAAGGTGACTGATAGCCCAGCCACGGCTGTCTGTCGTGGTGTAACCTCAGCCAGAAGACAAGGACCACACAAGCCCTTGGTCACCCCACCCTTGCCCTTCACTGGTGGGATAAGCAGAATGAGGAAAAAAGAATTAAAATCCATGGGTTGAGATAAGAACACTTAATAACAACAACAACAACAACAATAATAGTAATAACAACAATAATCATCATCATTGTAACAATGATGATGATAATAATAATAATCATCATTAACATTGTAACAATGATGATGAAGATGATGGTGATGATGGTGATAATAATAAAAACAATAATATCAAGAAGAAGAAGAAGAAGAAGAAAAAGAAGAAGAAGAAGGAGGAGGAGGAGGAGGAGGAGGAGGAGGAGGAGGAGGAGGAGGAGGAGGAGGAGGAGGAGGAGGAGGAGGAGGAGGAGGAGGAGGAGGAGGAGGAGGAGGAGGAGGAGGAGGAGAGAGAAGAAAGAAGAGAACAAAACAAGTGATGCCCAACACAGTAGTTCACCACCCAGTGACTGATGCCCAGCCCAGCCCCGAGCAGTGACTGGTCCCTCCTGGCCAAGTCCCCCAGTCTATATATTGGGAATGACTTTCTGTGGAGTGGAATATCCACTTGGACCAGCAGTCCTGGCTGTGCTCCCTCCCAGCCAATTAAAAGCACAACTTAATAACAATTAAACATCAATGTGTTCCAAACATTATCCTTATCCTGGATCCAAAAAACATCACTGTGCCAGCTCCTGGGAAGAAAATGAACTCTATCCCAGCCAAACTCAGGAAAATGTCCTGCAGAGCCTCTTTCTTGGCTGTTTCTGGCTCCCACAAATGGTTCTAAATGCCATAAAAAAAAGTACTATTCTCACTTTTTGCTTTGTCATCGTCTGGCTAAAAATTATTAAGAGCAGTATTTTATACAAATGCATTCTGCCTGCCTGTACTTTGTGAAAATGAGGCAGTCTGAACCTGATTCTTTCCCCTCTGCAATTTTCCCATGGGATTCATCAAAGCCCATCGTGTTCTCACTGAAGACGACACTTCCCTTTTAAGCACTGTGAGGGAAGGCCAAAAAGGTGACAGTCGGGAGAGGATCAGAAAGAGCGATAACCAAAGGTTTGGTAACTGCGCAGAGGGAAAAAAAATGAACTTAAAAAGTTTCAAAATATGAGTCAGACAGTTTATCTATTAAAAAAATTAAATTGAGAGTGAAGATGAAGTTATTGAAATGGGCAGCTGGTTATCTTGTCCCAGCTCACTGTTTTCTTAAGGTGCTTTTCCTCCCTGCCCCTAGTTCAGACATCCACCTCTAACACCTCAGATACTTCCTTATCACTGCTCCATAGGCTGTCTTGCTGTGCAGTTATCACATAAATTTTTTGGGACTACTTTTTATGAATAATGATGAAGTAAACCAGATACTTGTGAAATCCTGCAGTTGTAAAGTAAACATTGTGATAGATGAGGTGATTCTCCTTTTCTTTTCTTTTCTTTTCTTTTCTTTTCTTTTCTTTTCTTTTCTTTTCTTTTCTTTTCTTTTCTTTTCTTTTC
>VWZG01007482.1:49085-68228 GCA_013396735.1 Grallaria varia
TTTTTTTAAAGCAAAACTCACAAAGTTTCTCAGTAATATTTTACAACAGGGGAAGTGTGTTTTTGTGATACACACACACATTAATCAGAGAGGAAATGTTGCATCTGAAAAAGTTCCAACTATTTCCATAGAATCATCGAATCCCAGAGTGGTTTGTGTTAGAAGGGACCTCAAAGCCCACCCAGTGCCACCCCCTGCCATAGGCAGGGACACCTTCCACCAGCCCAGGTTGCTCCAAGCCCCGTCCAACCTGGCCTTGGACACTCCCAGGGATCCAGGGGCAGCCACAGCTTCTCTGCCCAACCTGGGCCAGGGCCTGCCCACCCTCACAGCCAAGAACTTCTTCCATGTATGTAACTTAAATTTCCCCTCTTCCAGTTTGCAAGTTGCATTTTATTACTTTCCTTAATAAAAATCACTCCTTTTATATTAAAATAATGAAGAAAAATCTCTCATGTCTTCCTTTTTGAATTTGTGGTTGGATTTCGCTATTGCGAGGCTCTATGCCAAAAACTTCCAAAGCCATTTGACCATCTAAATTTGTTGTGCCCTGAAATTCCAGCGCCTGCTTGTTCCGCTGAGAACTTGCTGGGCTCAACGCAGAGCAGTTCAAATACTGAGCTCGGCATGTTTCCTTTGTTCACGTCTCTAGGCTTATTCACCTTCTTGTTTTCTCCCCCTTTTCACCCTAAAACCCCTCAAAAGCACCTCTGACCCAAAGAATTACTTGCACATGACACTGTATCGTGTGTCTGTATTAGACTAAATAAGAGGGTTGGCATCGAGCCCCTGCCCACAAGAATTCCCTGGGTCTGCATCTCGTTACGGGCTCCATCCCATCCAAATGCCACGCTCGGCTCACAGTTTCACAATCCTTTGGAGTAAGCACAGTGGGAAATGGTTATTTTGTGGAATTTTGCTATAAATCTGGAGAAAAATTGGCCTGTGGAGGTTTATTGATCACTGAAACTTAGAGGATTGCTCACCCACATGAATAAACCAGATATTGCTTGCCCAGAACGGTCCTGTTGAAGCCATCATATTTTTTGCACATTGTTGGGTTTCACCATAAAAAAAATAACTCTTCCTTCTTTTTATTTTTTTTTTTTTTTTAGTAACAGAACCATTAAATAAAGAAGCTGAAAGACTTGGAACCCAACAGGAAGGTGATTTAAAACAAAACAGAAATCCCATTAGATACTACTTCATTTAAAATCTATACAGAAAAGTTGTCTTTCAGCACTACCATCATTGTGTTCAGTGGAGGAGGGAATAGTCCAGAGGGGGAATACCTGCAGATGTCACTTTTTTAAGTTGTAAGGAATACGTAAATCATGGAGCCATAGAAAGGCTTGGATTTGAAGGGACCTTCAAGACTATTTAGTTCCACCTCCTGCCATGGGCAGGGACACCTTCCACCAGCCCAGGTTGCTCCAAGCCCCATCCAACCTGGCCTTGGACACTTCCAGGGATCCAGGGGCAGCCACAGCTTCTCTGCCCGACCTGGGCCAGGGCCTGCCCACCCTCTGAGTGAAGAATTTCTTTCTAACATCTAATCTGAATAACAAAAGTTTGTGGTTTAAGTGGGTCTCACGCCCCCCACCCTCCCTCCCTCCATTATCATTTAGCTCTTTGCTAACAGAGGTGATGTAGATTATTATTATCATAGGAAGAATCCAAATTTTTTGGCCAGTAAATATCTATCAATGAGCATCTGATAGCGGAATGATTCGTAATTTCCACAACAAATAATGAAATAAAAGCGGGAGAGGATGTAAAATGGAGAATAAGCAGGGCTTTATTCTGTGTTTTCACAGCGGGGAATGGGGAGATGCTTCTCCTCAGAAAGAAGATGAGACAAGGGTATTCACTATTCAGGATGAGGGAGACGTTTAATGCCAGGGTGCCTCATATGATGGGCAAATCTAATCTCATTGTCAGCTTAAAAACTTGCATTTAATCATCCAGAACAATGAGGAGGTTTAACTGGAATTTAAGATGGTCACAGAAGGAATCAAGGGCTGAAAGAGAGAAGCTGAGAGAGCAGGAACATCTTCAGCCTCAGAGTTTTCTCAGAGCAGACACTGTCTGACAGGAGGGGTTTGCACAAGGTTGGCCTTGTCCTGAAGGAGGATGACGGACAAGCTGACCTTCCATCAGCCCTAGGTTGGTATTTCTTGTGTCTAAAATAGGAATAGATTAATTTAAATACACTAACGAGAGGGCTCGAGGTGGGAGCTGAGAATCACAGGTCTCCCAGGGTTGCTTTCTCTTACTGCACAGCGTTTGGAAGTGAAAGGATTTATTTGAGTTATGAGACAAGAAGCACTTTGCATGTGACATATCCTGAAGGTAAACTCAATTTTAAAAGTTTGTAGAAACATACACTGAGAAGAAGGGCCAACCAGAAGCACATCTTCTTCCTCTTCCACAAGGGCCATGGGGCAAAGGTAGATGAACCAAAAAGAGCTTGGTCACAGCATGTGAAAATAAATAATTTTTACTATTATAAATAACATATATAGGTCACCTCCTAGCACTTGATTCCTTTCTTGCTTGTAGAAAAGTTTTATTAGTTCTGACATAATGTAATTCTCCTTTCAGGCTCACACTTAAAAACCCCAAAGAGCTGGTTTGAGCTGCAGTTCACATCCGTTCTGTCCGTGTCAATCCCTTTCCCAATTTTCACCCTCTAAATCCTTTGGCAAACAAAATCAGTGCATGCAACTGGCTGTGAGACTTTTTGGGAACAACAAACAGAATAAGGTCTCGATGGAAAGGTCAGCCCTGAATCCACACGTGACATCTCTCTCTCTCTCTTGGTTCTGAAGCTGCTGTGAAGGGATTCAAAGCAAGGCAGACCTGAGTGTGAAGTCTGACCCTTTCTTTTGGGTGATATGGGGTGACAGGTAAAGAAGGGGGATCAAATTAAAAGCTTAGCTATTTTAAAATTTGTTTGCAAACAGAAAGGCTGAACTTTTTTTATGTTTTTAAAGAATGAACCTCATCAGATTGACAGAAATAAATCTTAATTTTTTTTTTAATTCTATCTAGTTATAGGCCTTTTTTTCCCCCCATAATGATATCACTTGTATCCAGACTTGCTTTTGGTAACCTGAGAGTTTTTAATAGGATATTCCCTCATTCCTGGAAGTGACCAAGGCCAGGTTGGACGGGGCTTGGAGCAAACTGATTCAGTAGAATGTGTCCCTGCCCATGGCAGGGGATGGAACTGGATGGTTTTTAAGGTCCCTTCCAGCCCAAACCATTCTGTGATTCAATGATTCTATATTTGGAAAGAAAAAAAAAGAAAGCAAAGTATTAAATAGATTAAAGATGTCTGAGGAACAAAAGGCCATTGAGAAAGCACTGACAATTTTACTTTAAGTGTAACAAATATCTTAAGCCAGGGCAGAACTGTTCTTGTTTTCAGGACTCCTTTGTGTCTTCCTTGTGGTAACTTATTTTTCTGCTTGAATGGCAACACAAAGATAACAGAACATGTATGACCCTTCCTCACCAGAGTAAGTCAGTGAGAATGATAGGAGTGACCTATGTTTGGTTCAAGAACTGGATACCTTAATCCTTTAAGTTATTAAACAAAGCAGGAAGACAAGCAGTGGTTTTTAAACCACAGTTCTCAGAGTACAGGCTTCTCCTAGTCCACCACCTGGGTTTCATAAACTGGGTTCGGAGCCTCAGGGCAAAGAATGGAAATATTACACGATTAAAAAGCAGAACCTGGCAAAGGAAGGGATGCCAAATGTACAGAAAAGCAGGTGAAACTCTGTACCAGGACCAGAAACGTGCAGTGGCAGGGCTCAGTCACCAGAGAAGGTGCTTGCTCGGTCCTCAGTATTGTCTTTTGATGGATTTGTTTCTGCAGAGGGTCTAGTGTGTGGCTATATATAATGCAATCCTCACCATAATACAGCCCCCATCATAATACAGCCCCCATCAAAATACAGCCCCCATCAAAATACAGCCCCCATCCAAATAATACAGCCCCCATCATAACACAGCCCTATCATTCTTCTCCCGCCACTAGGGGTTCATTTGCTTGCAGTTTTCACTTTATTATTAATTGATATCACATGATGAGCTCATCCACACAGCAGAGAAAGACAGAATCACTGCTTAATGGAGCATATGATTGAAGACAGACAAAATGATAGGGTGCAAGGTTTGGAGCTGAGGATCCAGGCTCAGTGATATGAATTTTGATTATTCTTGCTTTTTCTTTTTCTTTTTCTTTCAACACAGAAGGTGTTGGTAGGATTGAGCACAGTTGAAATGTTTCATGGAGACACCTGAACATTACCAGCTGGAGGTTTTTTGTGGAATTTATCTCCCTTCACTTTATCTAATTCTTTTGTATTGAAACTTGAAGAGTTGTGGATCTGAGCAACACTACAATATTGGCGGAATAATAGAATCCTATATCATAGAATAGTTTGGGTTGGAAGGGATGTTAACGTTCATCCAGTCCCACCCCCCTGCCATGGGCAGGGACACCTTCCACCAGCCCGGGTGTCTCCAAGCCCCGTCCAACCTGGCCTTGGACACTCCCCGGGACCCAGGGGCAGCCGCAGCTTCTCTGCCCAACCTGGGCCAGGGCCTCCCCATCCTCCCAGCCACCAATTCCTTCCCGATATCCCATCTATCCCTGCTCTCTGGCAGTGGAAAGCCATTCCCCCTTGTCCTGTCTCTCCATGCCTTGTCCCCAGTCCCTCTCCAGCTCTCCTGGAGCCCCTTGAGGCCCTGGCAGGGGCTCTCAGGTGTCCCTGGAGCCTTCTCTTCTCCAGGTGAACTCCCCCAGCTCTCCCAGCCTGGCTCCAGAGCAGAGGTGCTCCAGCCCTGGGAACGTCTCTGGGGCCTCCTCTGGACTCGCTGCAGCAGCTCCACGTCCTTCTCACGCTGTGCCCCCAGAGCTGGAGGCAGCTCTGCAGGTGTTGCAGCTCATCATTCCCACTGACCAAAGATGCACCACTGCAGCTCTTTCCACATCGCTCCTGGACACACACCACGTGTTGACGTGTGGCTGCACAGACTCTTGTGACCTCGTTAACCATCTCTTCCCCCAGAGGTCTGTTTTGAAGCCCCTGGCAATGAGGAAAGCACAGCCAGTTCTCGATATCTGGTTTTGTAACAGGGTGCTGACTCTGCTCCCCAGGGATCCCAAAAGGGGCAAAGGCCAGAAGTCACCAGTTTCCCTGCCAAGCTCAGCTCTTGAGGCATCTAAATAAAAGCTCCAGAGAGCTTATCACATGTCTTCCTGAAGATTTATTAATTGCAGGAATGTAAATCCTGTTCAAGAATTCTGACTCTGCTTTTGCTGTTGCAGATATTTATGAGCTGTGCTGGTGGAAGGGGGAGGAACTGATAACCTGGGAAAGAGTGCAGGGGGAAGCTATCAGTCAAACTTCCTACAAATATTGCATGGAAAAATCTCTCTGTGTCTACGTAATAGCTTTAGGTGGGATTAGCACTGAGCTCAGACCATTCCTGCATGAGCTGGAGGGCAGAATCTCAGCAGTGGCGGCCGCAGTATGGGCACATCCTGAATCCCTGGACACAGAGATGGATGTGAACCGCTCACTAAACAACCACTCACTTCTCTGAGGGTTCTTAAATGCTAAAATGTCCCTATTTGAATCGACTACCTGCAAGAACAAGTTCACTTATGGGCAGCTCGGGGAAGAAAAAGTAAACAGTTCAAGGTCCCTTTAAATTCTGTTGCTTTTCATTCCTTGCATTGCAAAAACAAGTGTTAAACCACAGGATCAAGCTACTGAAATGTAAGTGTTTTCAGGAACACCGGAGAGGGCAGAGCCAGGCAGGGACAGGGTTATTGTGAGATGTTAATTAGCTGCTTGTTTGACCCTGCCTGTGACCCAGAGCAAGTCTGTGTATTTAATTTATTTCACACTTAACTTGCCCTTGCCATCCTCTCCCGCAGTGCCAGCCGGTCTGTGTGGAGATCTCGGGCTCAGTTCCTGATGGAAGTTGCTGTGCAGTGTGCTGGAGTCAGCACAAGAAATACGTGTTTCCATGCACGTGCGCCATGGGTGGGATGGGGAGCACCCTTTGTTTTTATGGAATCATGGAACAGTTTGGCATGGAAGGGACCTGAAAGACCATCCAGTCCCAACCCCCTGCCATGGGCAGGGACACCTTCCACTAGACCAGGCTGCTCCAAGCCCTGTCCTGTTTCAGTGGAGCAGTTCATGTTTCTGAGACAAATGATGTCTGATTGCTGGATGAACAGGCAGGCACTTGCCTTCTTCTGGGTCTATCAGTTTACAAATGAGGCATAACCACCATTCCATCTGTTGCTTTTCATATTTTTTTTGCCTACAAAACAGAGACCCAGCATCACAAGCAGCTCAAAAGCTGCTGCAGTGAACATCTCCTTTAAATATCAAGGAGCTGTGGGAAGCAGAACTTAATAAGGACCTTAGTGTAAAACTAGCTTGGGGCTCTGAAACTGGGGGAAAAGAAATTCCGAGTGAATTTGGGGACACACAGCAGCCAGGCGAGTGGCAGTGCACAGTGAGGTGCAGGAGTGGGCATTTTCCATGCTGGGATGGAGAGGGGGCATGTGTTTCCTCTGATCCTTGCAGAAAAAACCCACAAGTCTCAAATCTTAACAATACTGCTGAAGCTTGGAGAGCGATGGGTATTAAACACCTGCCACAATTTGCATGACAACAGGAGTTAAATACTCCAGCACACACTCACATATCCATGCTTCTGACTTGGATTATTTTACAGCTCTGCAGCTTCTGACTCTGAGCACAGTCCCACTGTGCTGAGCCGTACAAATGCAGAATAAAAAGATTATTCTTTTTTTCTTTTTTTTTTTTCCTCCAGTCTAACCACATGACAATAAACAATGGGCAAGTTAAGAAGAAGAAAATACTACAATGGTATTGCTCAACGTGCAAGGAAGACAAATGGCTTGTTTCCTATTACAGTAAAGGGGAAGAGGCACAAATAAGAAGTGACATACTCAGGTGAGCTTCCCCAAGTCCGGCAAAGTGCCAGCGGGGGGGAAACTGTGCAGATGTGACAACCTGCGACCTTCTCGCTTCGGAACAGTCAAGACGTGAAATCAGGAGAGCTTCAGCTCTCTAGCAGTGATGACAAAATGATTCAGAGAGATTACCCCAAAGCCCCCCAGATTTCAGCTATGACCTGGGCTGACACTGATGTCCAGATAAAAGCCCACAGGTGTTGTCACCTGTAACTTTTCACTGCATTTGCACGTGATGAGAAACGGCTGTCCAAGAGCTCATGAAGCACAAGGCTCCCCACAGACTCAGCCCCAGGGGGTTTGCCTTCCTTTATCCAGCCAGACTGCCGCGGCCAGCTGAGCCATCTCATTTAAAGGTGCTTTGGCTGCCTCAAAACCTCCCTTGTCAGCTCCTCACGTGCTGCACCCAGTGACTGCCAAGCAGAGATGCCCCAGGGAACAAGTGGAAGTTTCCAAGGGATTAAAGAAAAGATTGACCAAAGGATTCCAAGGGGCAGATAAGTCATTGCATGTTAACCGTGTTTAGTGTGAATTAATGATGAGATATATCAGGCATTGGAATGGCCTGCCCAGAAAGGGGGTGGATTCACCGTCCCTGGAGGTTTTTAAACTGAGATTGGACGAGGCACTGAGTGCCATGATCTGGGAAACTGACTGGAGTTGGACCAAGGGTTGGACTCAATGATCTCAGAGGTCTTTTCCAACCCAATCGATTCTATGATTCTATATGCGGAGAAAGCCACAGGTAAGAGGTAACTAAGGGAGGTTCTTGCAGTCTTTTGGGTGCTTCTCAGTTCAGTATCAAATGAGGCATGCGGGACTCTTTACAGGCAGCTATTTTTCATCTACACATGCTGACTGAGCCCAACATTAAATACAGAGTGAAAACACTCTGTGGTGTGGAGTATTAAAAAAGGAAAGCAAGGAGCTTCAGTCTTCAAATTGATGCTATAAATCAATTAGCTGGGAAAAAAACCCACCCAAAACAAAAAGGATTAAGCCTAACAAGCTTCAAGAGAAGTAAACAAGCCCACTGTTTGCTGTTGGAAATTGTTTGCTTGGTGTAATGTGTCTTTCAGGTCACCACGTCTGCATAGGTAATTACAGTGACTGCTCTGCTTAGCAGGATATATCTGATTTATGCTGCCACAGACCCTCACCTCTCCTTCACAGGACTCTGAATAGGAACAGGCTGCTAAAATGTGCGGGGTTTTAAAGATACGAATGTAGAATAAGGACATCCATAAGTAAGAATCAAGGCCGGGTGGTTAATCTGGCTACAGCACATCTTCTTCCCATAGCAAAGCATCATGGCTAGGTGAGTCTGACTTTCCCAAACTCAGTGGCCAAGTGTACAGTTTCCAGCTGGACAAAGTAGAACAGGTCTGAAGAAGGCTGAAAAATGCAATAGTCATGCTAATTGGCCTAACAGGGAGATGCAGCCTCTATTTGGAGAAGGCTCTCTTCATGTCACAGGCTTTTTTGGTGGGTCACTCTTTCACTTACATAAAACTTTATAACTCTATGGTCCCTGAATATAAGAATTTCTACAGCACATGTCAGGAAATGCAAGGCTTATGATGGGACTTTATTTACAAAGAGAAAAAAGATATTGTTTGCATGAAAGGATCAAGGCTGTGTCAAAAGAGAGGACTGCATATGGCCATGTGTATGGAGAAGGCTGCTTCCTAACCTGCTGAAAGCTCCTGGGTGCTCGATGGAGCACAATAGGGTATGACAAGAGACATGTCTGGTTTTAACCCCAGGGAATGACCTGGGCCAAACATGACCTAAGGACCTTATTAGCTCCCTGCAAGCAGAGCTAACTGCAAGGAGATTGCAGTGAGGTGAGTGTTGGTCTCTTCTCCCAGGTAACAAGCAGTGGGATGAGAGGAAACAAGCTCAAGTTGTGCCAGGGGAGGGCTAGACTGGATATTAGGAAAAAATTCTTCACTAAAAGGGTTGTCCAGCCCTGGCACAGCTGCCCAGGGCAGTGGTGGAGTCCCCATCCCTGGAGGGATTCAAAAGCCAAGTGGATGTGGCACTTGGGGACACAGGTTAGTGGTGGCCTTGGCAGTGCTGGGTTAAGGGTTGAACTCGATGCTCTTGGAGCTCTTCACCAACCTTCTCTGTTTCTATCTGCTCAAATAGCCTCTCACATGCAAAGCCCCCACTCCAAACAGGACTTTGGAATGAGAATTAGTTCTAAAACAAGCACTCCCATTACTGTTTGTGCCCTGGAAAAAAACCTCCCCCATGTGAGAAACAGAGTCCCAAGCCCAAATGGGGTTTTGAATAAGAGTTTATTATATGGTAAAAGCAAACCAGCGCTGGGTGCGGGGGGGCCTCTGCTCTGCCAAACCCGCACACCGATGCAGGGTATGTTAAGTGTTTGTAGAGTTATTTCATACATATTCATTACATCATATGAATATACATTTTACATCATTATTTCAAGAATTCAACAGATGTTTACCTAGACTAATCTGTTATCTATACAACAGGCTATAAATTCTTGTATTTCTCGACAAGGAAGTGTGAACATCCTGTTGGCCGAGCTTCGTTTAGCTGTAACTCATGTCCAAGATAAGGTGAAATACTCTAAGTTCTTTAAGGGGCAATTAAGTTTTAGAATCTTTTTCTCCCTTCCCGAGGTTGCACTGACCTCCTTCATCCTCATTTTGGCATGAATCACTAGTTTCGTTTATCACACCCAGAATCTCTAATTGCATCCTTAATCTATAAAGGTGTGTCTTGTAAACAGATGAAAATTAGCTGCGCTGAATTGCTCGGAGATGTCCCTCCCAGACAACTCTGGTGGTCAGTAAGTGCTTTGCAAACGCCAGGTGATTAGGAAGGTCCAAAGACAACCTCTGGGGGCTGGAAAGCTGCTTTTGGGATGCCTGGGAGCAAATGATTTGTGCACCAGGTGTCAGCACAGCACAACATTTCATTTTCTGCGGGGCGGCAGCCTCAATAATACCACATCGGTTACTCGGTTAAATTGTTTCCCGATGTGTGAAACTGCCCCTTTTTGCTGCAATTTCTTTCATTAGTGCTCAGTTGTGTTTTTCTCTGTTTGCTGAGATGATTCTTTGCCTTATTGGGCTGTGCAACCGCTCGATCATTTTTTCCATCATTTTCATCATTTCACGTTGCAGGGACAAACAAGTCTGAAAAGAAATTAATGCTGCACTATATAATCCATGAGAAATGCCTCAAAGACATTTAGAAACATGACTCAGCTCTTAGATGACATTTAGTTATCAGTGTTCTAATCCTTACAGTTTTAGGTCCAGATTTAAAGGCATTTAGGCAGCTGATCTCCAGTAAAGTAAAAAAAAAATAAAAAAATAAAAAATTACTTTATCCAGTACCTATCTTTGATTCAAATTTTCATCTGTGAGCTCTCAGATTGTGTTAAATGCCAAAGCCAGATTTGCCTTTACCTCTGCAAAGAGATAATGAAGCAGGGGGAGAAGGAAGAGCAGAGATACCACGTGGAAGGCAGAAGATGTGCTCTCAAATCTCTCCTCTGCTCAGCGCTTGTTTAAATCCCCGAAAAGAACTCTGAGGCTCAGACTTTGCTGCAAAGGCATATCTCCAAATCTCTGCCTGAAGTTATTACATTTTGTATAAATAAATATTCATCAGAAGAAGTGTCTGACCTTGTCTCCTCGCCGAGATGCTGGGAAAGTACTGCAATGACATCCAGGAACTCATTTTCCTGCTTGCTCGCTCTTAAATGCATTGGCTATCGAATAACTTGCGCAGAACAAAGCAACTTCTGCGGGATTAATTTCTCCAAACTGCCCCAGCAACCTTGCCTTTACTGCAGTGTCTTTGCAGGAAACCCGCAGTTTTCTGCTTCCAAACAGACACCAAGAGGAAACAAACCCAGGTTTTCCAAATCCCACCTTAGTCCCCTGAAGCACAAACAGTGGGAAAAACTCCGAGAGGGGCTCTGTTGAAAGGGCTAATCCCAGATTTTCCCGTTACGGACAGTGATGCCTCCCCAGTAAGGGTTGGGAAACCTCAGAAGGTGAGACCTTTCCAGGGATATCATGGAAGTTTTGGAGGTGCACGAGGAATTGCACGGTTGTGTACATGCCCACTGGCAGACAGGACAATTAGAAGCGGAAATTAATCTTTTGGAGGTATTTTCCAAGTTGTATCAGGGAGGAGCTAGAACCGTTCTCTTTAGTATGCTCATGGCAATATAAATACATTCAATTACATTTGTGCTCAGCTGGAAAAAGAGCCTGGAACCAACCAGATCCAATATCCACTAAGCCATGGGGGATGTTTATATAGATGTTATTCTGGGTAAGAATCTGAGGGTGAAAATAGAAAATCCAAGCATCAGAAATTGCAATAATTGAGTAGGGTGAAGGAAATTCAGTTAGAACAGCTGTAATGCACTTATTTTGATGCTTAAAACATCCTTTTTCTTTTTTTTTCCAAATTTTACCCCTCAATGAGGTCACAAAATACTTCCCAATGTTGTCTCAAATTGTGAAGCAGTTTTTTTATGTGTAGAAATGTTCTGGTAAATTTTGGCTAAGGTCTGAAACAGAGTTATGGGGAACTGGATGTTTATTCTTTTATTTTTCATTCCTCTGAGAACACTGCACCTTTTTTTGTTTTGTTTCGGGGGTTTTTTTGTTGGTTGGTTGTTTTTTGGGGGGGTTTTTTGAATGACAAGGGATTGCAATGCTTTGGGTTTTTTAAACACTGCTGTCTTTCTCAGGCACAGAGATGGCAATAACACAGATTCATTCATGAGACCTGTGTAAGGGGCCAGGAAATGATGCAGGCTCTGTCCTATAAGACAACTCCAGATAGTCCCACATATAATCCTAAATGTTCCTGGAGCATCTGAGTGCCAGGACAACATCCTAATGGATTACCTTACCACAGGAGTCACTGGATTTTTGTGCTGCCACTTACAGCCCTGGTGAGCATCCACCTTTCTGTCCACTCTGCTTACAAATCTGATCAAAGTGCAGGATTTAAGTGCCAAGGGATTTCTTTTTGTGATGCATTTCTACTCCGGACACTACAGAGGGGCTGTGATCCATTTTTGTGGCTTCCAGGCTTTGCCAAACCAAAACCATCATGTAAATAGAAAGATGATAACATGATGAGCCAAAGAATGAGAACGCACATGACAGCATGTTCAAATCACGGGAGAACTGATAAAGTGATTCTGCTGGCAATCGTTTCTGGACCCAGAGGAACTCAAAGATTAAGAACATATAAATGACAGGAGTATCCTGGCTTGCTGTGGGGTGTTTTCTAGAAACACAGGCAGTGGTACGATGCACTCTTGTTCACCAACACATCGAGCTTCTCTCAAGACCAAACAGGTTTCTTGTATCAACAAATAAGTTTCCCAACTTTAAAAATAAATGCTTATTAAGGCCATTTTGCTGTATTTCTGGCAGGCTGTATAGGTGTTTTATGTACCTTAAGGTTTCAAAATGCTGTGTATTTTTGCAGACAGTGTGGTTGCACAGCTCCAACACTGTGGCTTGTAGATTGTAAATGACATAAATTAGAGTAGAGACATTTCAATCTGCTTTTCCTGAAAGGGAAAGTGAGCGGGGACGTGGTCAGAAGTGAAAGGAGCTTGGTGCATCCTTGGTCTCCCTCTTCTGGCTCAGCTGGAAGGAGTGTGCGCTCCATCCGGGAGCTGCAGCTCAGCATCCCCCTCCCTGCCAGGTGGTGAAGGGCACTTTTGTGAAGAGAACGTGGCAAGAAGCTTTTTTTTCCAGCAGGTACCAGCCTGGAGAACAGAGCAATGGGCATTTTCAGTCCAGCTCTGCCATCCCACCCTCCTCGAGGGATTTTTGTGCGTCGACTCCAAACTTTGAGAAAATCATCACATGTCTCTTTAAAACACACGTGGAAGTCGGGGAAGGGATGAAGGAGATTTAAAATTACATACAGGTTGTGACTCTGGATGTTCTCTTGCAGCTGCTAATGCTGAGCTCTGACTGACTCACACGTTTTACCAGCTTGCCAGAATTAAGGGTTTAGAAACCCTAAAACTCGGTTCCTAAGTTACTGATCATTAAAATATCCACGAATGCTTTTCTGCACAGTCTTGTGTCAGCAATAGGGTGTCACAGCCCCAGGGCAGTGCCCGTCCCTGTGCTGGCACTGCTGGGGCACCTCCAGCCCTGGGGGCACTTCTGGGACCCCCAGACAGGAGAGACACGGAGGGGCTGGAGCGTGTGCAGGGAAAGGAATGGGGATGGGAAGGGGCTGGAGCAGCAGGAGGGGCTGAGGGAGCTGGGGGGGCTCAGCCTGGAGAAAAGGAGGCTCAGGGGGGACCTTCTGGCTCTGCAACTCCCTGATGGATCCAGGGGAGGGTCGGGCTCTGCTCTCAGGGAACAGGTACAGGACAAGGGGAAACAGCCCCAAGTTGTACCAGGAGAGGTTTAGATTGGATATTAGGAAAAATTTCTTGGTGGAAAGTGTTGTTCCCTTGCTCAGCTGCCCAGGGTGGTGGTGGATTATTATCCCTGGAGGGATGTGGCACCTCGGGACATGGTTCAGTAGTGGCCTTGGCAGTGCTGGGGAAACAGTTGGATGCTTTTCCCAGTCTAAATGATTCTGTAATTCCAGAAGTCATTCTGTCACCAAAATCAGGCAGGAATTTGAATTCCGTCTAAAGGGATTGTCATGTAAATGGCACATTTTGTATTCCCGCTCTTTACCTTTGGCTTTCTGAGCCTTTCTCCAACAAACCACTAAGTTAGTTTCTTCCCTTTTCCTTTTCCTTTTCCTTTTCCTTTTCCTTTTCCTTTTCCTTTTCCTTTTCCTTTTCCTTTTCCTTCCCCTTTCCCTTTCCCTTCCCCCTTCCCTTTCCCTTTCCTTTTCCTTTTCCCTCTCCCTTTCCCTCTCCCTTCCCCTTCCCTTTCCCTTCCCTTCCCCTTTCCTTTTCCCTCTCCCTCTCCCTCTCCCTTTCCCTTCCCTTCTTTCCTCTTCTTTCTCTTTCTCTCTTTCTTTCTCTCTCTCTGTTCTTTCTCCCTCCCATTCTAAAAAACAGAAGTGAAGGCTACAGCTGTTAACAGCTGCCTAAAAAAACTGTCGTCTCACACTTTGGTAACTCACAGTACCAAAGTTTTCATGTATTTTGAAGCTGGGCATTAAACTGTGAGTAGCAGCATCACCCATTTGAATTGGCTTCCTTTCCACAGCGCCTGGCTTACATACGTGTCACAACAATATGTGACATTTAGAAGGGAATTTATCAAGAGTCCAAAAGTGAAAAAAAAAAGAGTGTTAGGTAAGCTCTGAGATACAGAAACAGAGACCACTGGGGAAATAAAGGGTTTGTCTGTATTTTGGAACTGCTGCCTTTGAAATACAGGAACTTATAACCTACCGTTTGGCTGCGTCTCATCCTGTTTCTGTAAAAACAGACATTTTTGGGGACTTTCACCCTGAAATTTCATGCAATAAACTTCTGTCTATATATAAAAGAACCATATCAGAAAAGCTGGAATTCTTTTTGTTGTGCTGCTTGTTGCTTGTGATTTTTCTTCACCGTGTGTGTCCTTGCTGACAATTTATGCATGAAATAAAAACAAGGCTTCTGAAATTTGGCAAAGAGCCTGTTCTGAGTATGTTGTGGTTTGAATCACCCATCTCTGTTTTCTGTGTTTGTACCAATATGTCCTTTGGGGAGACACGTGGCGCATGTGGAAAAATCCTGTAAGAACCTGCCTGATAGGAACTGCAGCCCAAACCTTGTTTAACTTTTATAATGCCATGATTGGGATTTAATAATAATAACAATAATAATAACAACAATAACACCACCACCACAATAATAGTAATAATTATCACAACAACAATAATAATAATAGCCAGGACAAATAAGTCAAAACGATTGTAATCCTAAACATGACAAGGTACAAGCCATCAATTCCTCCCAAGCAGTTGCACATTGGCACTTAAATATCCATGTGCTCTGCCCAATTCCCCACCTCTCTCGCCAGAAGAGGAATTCTTTTTTTGCTACAGCCCGGATAAAAGTTGACAAGATCGGGAATCAGAAAATTAGGAAAAAAAACAACTGTAGCAAGATTGGAAATGGGAACCACTTCGTTAGTGAAAGGGAAAATTTGCTTTAAGGTCTCTTTAAATTGGGGACTTTGGAGCACAGGGATGTAAATTGCGCCCTTCACAGCAGCAGATTTCTGGCTAATTGTACCTGTGAGCAGAAGTGCAGGCGTCCAGCCACCAAACTGTGATGTGGCACAGTTTGTGAGCTGTTTCTTGGGATTCTCTGAAATCTAATCAGAGCAGCACCAAGTGCCCGAACTAACCCTAGAGGGCTCTCACGACTCAGGAACAAGGAGGATTGGAGTACCAGAGGAGAGACTTTTACCTCAGGCTGTCAGTTTTCTCCTCTGATAAGGAAATACCTGCTATTAGTGTGGGTGTATCTTTATGCTCCTGCGTGTGTATTGGCAAAGGTTTTGGTGCACCATTTCTCAGGTTGAAAAATAATTAGAAAGTATTTTGGGTTTTACTATTCCCTTCTTTTTCCCTTCTCTTCTTTTTTCCCTTCCCTTCTCTTCTTTTTTCCCTTCCCTTCTCTTCTTTTTTCCCTTCCCTTCTCTTCTTTTTTCCCTTCCCTTCTCTTCTTTTTTCCCTTCCCTTCTCTTCTTTTTTCCCTTCCCTTCTCTTCTTTTTTCCCTTCCCTTCTCTTCTTTTTTCCCTTCCCTTCTCTTCTTTTTTCCCTTCCCTTCTCTTCTTTTTTCCCTTCCCTTCTCTTCTTTTTTCCCTTCCCTTCTCTTCTTTTTTCCCTTCCCTTCTCTTCTTTTTTCCCTTCCCTTCTCTTCTTTTTTCCCTTCCCTTCCCTTCCCTTCCCTCCCCTCCCCTTCCCCTTCCCCTCCCTTTTACCTTTCCCATACCCTTCCCCTTCCCTTTCCTTTTACCTTTCCCATACCTTTCCCCTTTCCTTCTCTTTATCCAAGAAGAGAATTTCTTAAGTAAGTAGGACTTTTAAACACATTTGGCAAATCTGGTTCCAATTTCAAATACACCATTAAATGTCAGCTGATGAGCTTCAATTGTTGGAACCTTTTGGGAGAATTATGAAAATAACTGTGAAGTGGCAGATGTAAAAATAATACATCTTCCCTTCATTCAGATGATCTTGGTGCTTAAAAAAAGGCAAGTACCAATGTAAGAGCTGTGACAAATTCCTTCCCTGGGAGGGTGGGCAGGCCCTGGCCCAGGTTGGGCAGAGAAGCTGTGGCTGCCCCTGGATCCCTGGAGGTGTCCAAGGGCAGGTTGGATGGGGCTCAAAACAATAAAATTTTGTGTGTTCCAGTCAGATAATTCTCAGCTTTTTTTCTCCCCCACAAACATATTTTTAAAACAAATGTATTATTTGGTTTTTTTATACATCCACTCTTTTGAGCTTTTGGGGCCAGGGTTAGGTCATATTTACCTAATCCATAACACTCCTTTAGCACTGTTTCATGTGCTGGGTAATTTTTCCACATCTACTGGCTATAATTGTAATTAAATCCTTGAACTTAAAAGTGCTCTGATTAAGGAAATACTTCCACGGCAATAAGAACACTTTACATTAAGGATTTTCAAGTGAGGATTTACACCCTAATGATTTTAATCCTAATGAAAACTTGATGTTCTGCTCCTCCAGAAGAAAAAACCCTGGTCTCAGCACTACACTAGTTGCAAGGTTTTATTTTTCCTGACATTCTAATTATATATGAGAACAAAACCCAAGGCAGCACTCCTGGCATTGCAGATGGAAATTCTGTTCCTCTTTTTTTTAAGGAGAAGAATAGCAAGAAACTGTTTGCAGCCAAGCCAGAAAACTCCACATTATTATACAAGATTTGTTTGTTTTAGAAGAAGCAGGAAATTATTAATGCCAGGCATTAATACATGTACTTTGTTTCAACTGTATTGGCTGATCAGAAAGCTCATTTTTAATACGATTGAAACATTAAAAGATAACCTTGCTCAGGTGCCAATGGATTCAAACCAAAGTGTAAAATAAAACAATAAATCTAATCTACTGGATGAACATCTATTTTTTTTTTACAGAAATACAACAATTTCCTCAGGACTAAACACTGCCTTGTATTTTGGGGTCTGGAATGAAACAATCATAACCCTTTTGCCTTTTGAAAAATTCACCTTCAGGGTTTTTTCACAGGCATCAGAAGTTGTGTAGCGTTAGTGTCAGCAAAGACTTTTCCCCTCTGTGGCAATTTTCTCCCATTAAAAAATACAGTATCATACAGAAAGCAGTAGGAGAAAGTTGCTCTTTCCACCTCAAAATTATCTCTGCCAAAACTGAAAGATGCTGTTGCTGCTGGACGTTGGGAATTTGAACCCACTGGGGTATATCACAACATCAAACCACAATTCCCAATAAAGAGTGCATTTTCATAAAATTTAAGGATTTAATCTGAAATAAGAGACGGGATAGGAACAAAAATACAACCACACTGTGTTCCCCTGAAAAAGACAAAGGGAATTTGCTGCTAAGGGATATTATTCCATACCTTAGGAAGGACTGATTGGTGGAAGGAGCTGATTCATTCGCACCCTTGCAAAAGTGCAGGTTTGGATTTTTACTTTAAAAATCATCAATCTCTCCAAACCCCCACCATTCAATGGAAAAGAATATCCACAATTTAGCTAAAAAAAAACTTGGAAGTTGCTATCATGTAACTAATTGCTCCTAAACAGCAGAAGAGACACTGTGGAACACGTTAAGTGCTTGGGCATTTATTTATTAGTTTTTCTTCTATTCCATTATATAACACCTTCCAGCCTCTAATCCTGTCTGCCCTCCTGCAAAATAAATAAGGCACAAATACATCCACGAGGTGAAAATGCTACAGAAAAAGAGAATGACCAGCTGCAGAATAAAGTCTCTTAATTTCCAAATGGCCAAAGTTAAGGATCCTGTGCAAGTCTTGCTTCATGCTCAAAGTATTACTGAATTAACTGTATCATCTCAAATTAATTCCCCCCTTGAATCTATTAGTGCTTTTACAGCCTGAAATCGAGCTGTGAGAGAAAATCCTTCTCGTCCTTGTAATTCCAGCAGAGGTCGAGCAGGTTTGTGCCATACACATAAAATAAATGTCTTTAAAGAGGAGGTACAGGATGTTCAGTTCAGGTTGCTGTATTTCATTGCTGGATTCCAACACGTCTCTGTTGAACAGACAGAGTTTTCAGAAGCCTGTAACAATGTGACTGTAGGAAAATAGCAAAAAAACAACAACTCAGTCTGACAGATTTCAAGGCTTTGATTCAAAGACTGAAATGAGTAACAACAAAATTTTGGGTCTGGTTTTTATATTTTTTTTTTTAAACATTGTTTCAGCTAGGCAAACAGAACATAAGTTCTTTAATTAGCATCTCCTGAAGCACTTAAAGTACTTTAGAGAAAATTAAGGAAAAGAAAGAACCAGCTGTCCCCTCCTCATCTTATCCTTCTCCACCTTTAGGAAAGCAAAATAGAATAGTTCAAGGCTGCAGGAAAAATTCCAGGATGAGAAACTTCAGCCCAAACTAGTTATAGTTCTTATTTTAGATGACCATGAAATTTTGAAAGATATCTCCTGTAAAGCCAGGCTGAATGGGGTTCAGGGCAGACGCCCAAGGGGTTCAGGGCAGGGCATGTTACTGACCTTGGGGCTGGGGCAGAGGGGCTCGGGGCTCATGATGGTGGCAGTGCCCAGAGGCTCTGGGAGTGTGCTTGGTGTCCCTGGCTCCATGGGATGCTGTGGTGTCCTTGGGTCTCTGAGATGCTGTGGTAGCCCTGTCTCTGTGGGATGCTGTGGTGGCCCTGTCTCTGTGGGATGCTTTGGTGGCCCTGGCTTTGTGGGATGCTGTGGTGGCCCTGTCTCTGTGGGACCCCGTGGTGGCCCTGGCTCCGTGGGATGCTGTGGTGTCCCTGTCTCTGTGGGATGCTTTGGTGTCCCTGGATTTGTGGGATGTTGTGGTGTCCCTGTCTCTGTGGGATCCCGTGGTGGCCCTGGCTCCATGGGATGCTTTGGTGTCCCTGTCTCTGTGGGATGCTGTGGTGTCCCTGG